>JAJSOF020000015.1:15019202-15619202 GCA_025594305.2 Periplaneta americana | reverse complement strand
TTTAGCTTACACTGGATGCACTTAACTCATGTTATTACAAATGTCACTAGCATTCCTTTGCTTCTAGCCACCTCAATTCAAAAAAAGCTAATCTGAATTTTTAAACAAGTTGCTGAAAATGGTTGCCGTTCATTACAATGCAGGCTTTAATTCTTTTATGCATATTATTAAAAACATTTTGAAGCATATTCTCTGAAATTGAATTTATCGTTTCTTCAATATAATTTTTAGTACGATATTATTAATATAGGTTCTTTCTTCTATAGAAAACGCAATCATATTTCTGAAACACACTATACACTGCAGTGTTTACTTCACTGCTTGAAGACTTCGAATGCAACAGCGGCCGTAAGTTTGTGTGTCTGACGGGAGCAAGGACATTAGTGAAGGGGTGAGAGTGAAGTACATTCAGAAATGCAGGTACAATAAAAATGCAAGTAAAAATAAAATGATGTCCCTGTACTATTTAACGTGTTATAGGTCTTCTTCTTTTTGCAGAAAATTTGTTATAAATGCGACCTTTCAGTGTACAAAATTTGAAGGCCCTATCTAAACTTCCAATGTTGAACGTTCACTTGTGAGAGACGTTTCATTTATTTTCCAAATCATCATATTAACATATGAGTTCTGGTCTGACTCTTTTGTTATTCTCAAGATTGACTTGTTCCTTGAACCTGTGCTTCAGTTCAGTAATCAACTAAACATATTATCCACACTGTCGCACACCTCCGCCGCTGAACGCTGTGGTGTGAACCCACCCTTTCTGTATCACAGCAACCAGGGTGGGGTACTCGTAAACACTGACGGAATTACCCAAACGGGAGAGCGTGAGCTGCAAATGACTCGCTAATCTATTTCTCTAATCTGCTCGCGTTATCGGATCGCCTTGCTTAACCGAATTATAACGATTATGACTCCTCCAGGAGGAACAGACATTTAACATCTTGTTTCAGGCACTCTGTTTTACATACATGTACTTATGCTCTCAACTTCCATTGTTTTGATATCCCTAGGTTCGTTGGAACTACACCACGGGCACCTCTCACGCATGTAAATTATGGCCTCTGCAGTCAATCAAAGGTTCTCAGGTACATCACAGAAGCAGTACACTTTTGCTATGGGCTTAAAGTTTCGAATTTCAGAATACATGCTGAAATTACGACAAAAATGGAGTACTCATATAACATTTTCCCAATAGTAATAATATAATTCAAATTCCATTAATGTTCGTCCAGCATTGAGCTTCGGTCTTTGGATCGAAAAGCAAGCTATTATAGCTTTTCGAAATTGTCATGCACGAATTTGAACTTCAGGACGTACAAAACGATAAGTTTCTAGGAATCCACAAAAATCTATTTGAATTCAGGTAATTACTCGTTGCATACTGTTTACACGGTAAGATTTATATTATTCATCAAGGCTAACACAACTCGGTACCATAATATTATAGGTTTATTAATTTGTCATCCAGAATAATATCTCTAATATTAACAATTAATATTTGAGGAGAAAATTTCGCTCCGACGCCGGGGGATCGAACCCGGGTCCTTGGTTCTACGTATCAAGCGCTCTGACGATTGAGCTACGCCGAATTCAATCCACAGCATCGGATCGAATTCTCCTCCTTCAATGTTTCCCTATATGGCCTGACTCCAAGTTAGGCATATATGTTGACGTATATGTCCAATGCCAACTGCCATTATACTAGGAGCGCACTCAGCTGAGTGTCAAATAAGTCACTGATTAATTGCTTTCCGCACGAACTTCACGTCTTAATTGTCAGTTCATTTTAAGTAGTAAAAGAAATCCTTCTAAAGTTACTTGGAGTGGATCTCACTGATATACTTTAGTTACGAATAATGAGCCACGCAAAAGAAAAGAGTATTTAATGAATTTCAATCTTAAGGCATATAAACTTGCAAATGTTTATTTGCTATTTAATAACAATATATGAACGTTTTCGCCGTTTAGGGCATCTTCAGATATAACAAAACATGTTATCTGGACCTATAATAGTATATTATGCAAATAACAAGGAAAATAGAGAACAATATATGTGATACATGAAATTCATGAGCTTTATGTAGATATAACATGATACAGGATGAATATTGAGATAATCTTTGAATTTGAACTTAGACTGGACGAATGTTTTATTTTATACATATAGCTCATGTTACAATTAATATACAATGTTTAAAATTTGTCGATGATGTTATTTTTAAAATTTACAATGATGATAATAAAATATTTAAAGTAATCATGGCTGAAAGTTGTCGTAAGTTACAAGATAGTATGCGTAGTTAATGTTCGTGTGTTTTGTAATTATATTATATTAGACGATTATCTAGGCCCCAGTTCTCTTAAAACCTCCAACACACCAACACCAGTACATACAAATTTATAGAGCTTCTTCATTTATATACTTCAATAAACCTGAGAACACGTAATAGGATGTCATCACATCAGAGTAGCCATTTCAAAGTCAATGACCTCTAAGTGAAACAATTACAAAACATACAACATCAACTACGAAAATTATCTTGAACTTACGACAATTCTCAGCCATGATTACTCTAAATATTTTATTATCTTCATTATAAAATTTAAATTTTAACATTGATTAATTTAATCACTGTATATCAATTGTAAAGTAGTCATCAACGTCAAACAACATTCATTCAAATGCCAACGGCCTCTCTAAGTGAAATAATTACAATACACACGAACATTAACTACGCATACTATCTTGTAACTTACGACAACTTTCAGCCATGATTACTTTAAATATTTTATTATCATCATTGTAAATTTTAAAAATAACATCATCGACAAATTTTAAACATTGTATATTAATTGTAACATGAGCTATATGTATAAAATAAAACATTCGTCCAGTCTAAGTTCAAATTCAAAGATTATCTCAATATTCATCCTGTATCATGTTATATCTACATAAAGCTCATGAATTTCATGTATCACATATATTGTTCTCTATTTTCCTTGTTATTTGCATAATATACTATTATAGGTCCAGATAACATGTTTTGTTATATCTGAAGATGCCCTAAACGGCGAAAACGTTCATATATTGTTATTAAATAGCAAATAAACATTTGCAAGTTTATATGCCTTAAGATTGAAATTCATTAAATACTTATTAATAATTTACCAGGCATATTGATATATTAAAATGAATTGTAAAAAAAAAAAAAAAAGAGATTGATTTAAGAGAAACTGTTGTATGTATATGCCGATAGACACCATGACCAATTATTTTTGGGAAGGGGTCGGGGAAGATAAAATCGGGGTAGAATGTACTGTAGATTCAGCCGCAAACTTTATTAGTGAATATGTCTTTCGGATAGGATGCTGAATGTGAGGTATCCGTTGCTTATTTACGCTGCATATACCTCGACATCGTGAATTTTCTCTCTTCATCCAACTTCACTTCCGAAATTTTACAATTTAACTTGTAGACTGCTTATTGTCGCTCAATCGACGGAGTCAGAAGCAAACGGGCATAAGTGCACTTTAGTTACTTTTGGGAAAATGTGTTTGAAAATGTTTAAGTTTTCGTAAATTGCGTGAAGTTCTAATTTTAAATTTTAATGTGAGATGTCGTTGAAACATATATCTATTTTCCACTAAAATTGTTTGTGCTTTAGCATACCCTAGATGCACTTAAATCATTTTTAGAAATATTACTTGTACCCCTTTGCTTCTGGTTGTAGCCTGATTAATTAGGAATCGTTTGATACCACTGCGAACGTTCTATCTCTTCAAAGTCTCGAGTTACACTGCCTCGCATGCCGCTTGAAAATTCGTGTCTTAAATTTCCCCATCCCGCATATCGATACATGACGTCATCCGCTCCAGTTCAAGGTCACATTTTCCACCGCTGTGGATTAACGATTAACACGCTTGACCGTGAGAATGCGGGCCCGGGTTCAGATCCTGGTTGGGACAGTTACCTGGTTTCCGGAGCTTTCCCTCAACCCATTAAGCGCAAAACGCTGAGTAACTTTAGGCGTAGACCCTGGACTCAATTCGCCGGCATTATCACCTTCATCTCATTCAGACGCTAAATA
This sequence comes from Periplaneta americana, assembly GCA_025594305.2. Classification (NCBI taxonomy): domain Eukaryota; kingdom Metazoa; phylum Arthropoda; class Insecta; order Blattodea; family Blattidae; genus Periplaneta; species Periplaneta americana. The sequence goes on along the minus strand of JAJSOF020000015.1, from coordinate 15,615,111 downwards.
GCTAACCTTAGGAGTTGATAGAGCGTTTTAAAGTAACCAATTAAAACTAGGATCACTTTGAATTATATTGATCCTTCGTCTATGGATTGCCGTTTACTTAATTGGAATATTGTGGTTTAGAAATTATAGGCGTGACAAAATTTGCTTGAAATTGTGTTGGTCGTCTTTTGGGATGGCACCTTAGTACGGTCTGAATTTAAAGACATATTCACGTCAAAACGTGCATTTCTGTGAAAATCTCTCTTCATAATTATTTGTATAACAGGGGAGTAAAATGGAGGCAGTAAAGGAGAAAGGAGATAGATAACACGTTCCCATCTCTGTTGGATAATATCCCGTACCCGTCGTCGTATGTTGAGCGCACTGCGTCACGGCTCTGATGTGCCGACGTGGTGACGGAAGTCTTCGGGGTGAAGTGCTAGAACACTACGCAGTCCACCCAACAGACGTGACGACAGCCCACATGCAGGTACATACACTAACAACGCTGGAGTTAGTGACAGTGGTAACGGCGCAGCGTGAAAACCGGATTCTTCCATTAAATAAGTGGAACTGCTGATCTCAATTGTAATTCACTCTCAAGGACTCAAAATACAAAATTGTAGTTTTACATATTTATGAAACAATTTAACGCGTCAGCGTTTTATATGAGCTGAGACTTCCGAGATTGGCTTTTAGAAAAATAAAGATGTAGGTCTTCAAAGAAAGTTCCAGTTATTCGCTATATAATGAAATCCTACTGTCCATGATGATGATGATTATGATATGGTATATTTTAAAAAAATCATGACATTAATTCGCAATGTCGAAAGATGCCCCATTTTACTCTCTGCTTATACCAAGAGTAAAATTGTACTGGGTGAACAATCTTCCGCGCGCCCGCGTCCACCGCTTGCGGGTCTTGGGCGAGTCAAGCATACAACCGTGGTTAACAGATGTCAGGGTCCGCAGTAAATCTGCCTATGTAGTTTGTCGCGCAAGGGCCATTCCATCTAAATGACTCACGAGAAGACAAATAATTATTTTTTATAATGGTATTGTGTTTTATATCATTTTAAAGCTAAAATAATGGGGAACATGAAAATGATAATTATGTCAGTAACATTCTTTTCATACTTTCATAACCTGCCCTTGAAACCAGATTAATGATGAGAAGAAAAATTTATACTTAAGTTGTTTCATGGTCGATAATCCTGAATTTGCTCTCCACTATAGCGGATGAATCATATTAATACTGCGTGATAACAGATACTATAGCTATGTAAAACATAATAATTTTTCAACGCAAGGAGTGAGAATATTAATTTCAGAATAGTCTTGAATTACGTTCTTTATTTCATATCATTCCCGTAATAGAAATGCAGAAATACTTCCATAATTATTACTCAGTTTAGTATATATTCTTTAAACTTCAGAGAGATGAGTAGCCTATCTTAAGTTTAATCATTTGTTAATGTGTAAAATATAATTTAGACATAAAGTCATGGTTTAAATGTATAGGTTCTGCTGTTCTTTCATTGCATTTCATGTAAATTGACAATATCATCAAAAGAGAGGGTGAGGCAATTTAGACAAAAACGGAAACAAAATAAGAACAAATAGGAAGAATATCTGAGACAGGAAAGAGAGAGAGAGAGCGAGAGCGGAATATAGTGAAGGGAAAGAACATAAGTAATATTAGAGAATGATGCAAAAGCTAAGAAGTTGAAGTGCCTCAGACATGCAGACTGGCAAAAACGTCATAGGAATAAAACGAAACAAAACAGACAGAAACATCAGCTGGTTTAACTCCTGACAGAGGTTCATATAGTTCCAAATGGTCGTTAGGAATGATTCTAAGTAAAGTGAAGAATAGCGCTGGGGAACAAAATTTTTGTTGCATTGAAACCAACACTTGTGCTAACCTATTTAGAGTGTGCTGATTTCAAATCTGAAGTTATTTTTTCTCAGTAAGCTGTAGATTCTTTTGCAATTCAACATTTTAATGTTTGATTCTAATGTTAGTTCTTCAAAATGCAATTCAACAACTTAAAGTTGGATGCCAATTTGATTACTATCTTGGCGAAGATATTCTTCATGTATTCATAAAAACGTGCAAATATCTGACAATATGCATTGCAATTTGGAAATGTGGCAAAGTAAAATAACTTATCTGATGTATTAAACATGTCTTTAATACAGTAAAATATGCCTATACATTTGAAGCCATTTATCACATTGGTCACGATAAACAGCCTTCAATCTCCGAGGTATGTCTATCAGGGACACATTTTCTGCTGTTAAAAACTCGATCACAGCACGCTGCTTCAGACGCACCTACATAGTCAGGTACACGCCGCCATCTTTCAGGCTAGAACTCAGAATCTCTACTTGCAGAGATACAAAACTTGCGTCACTGAAAGGAGAAAGTTCACTGAATACAATGTACTATTATTAATATTTTTAACTATATTCACAGCGACAAAAAAATAGGAGGCGTTACTTTTCAGCACGCCCTCGTATGTCTACATATGGACGGCAGGCAATATAAGAAAATTTATATAGATTAACTCTTCTCGGGTTCTCAGCCAGGTGAGTTGGAGATTATCTTCCAAGCTTTCGACGGCTAGCTCTGCCATCTTCTTCAGGGAATGAAGTCATGTGGGACCATGTCTAGCTGGTATATATGCAATAGCAAGGCTTCCCACTGCGGGCCAATCAGGAGCTAGTTCCTAGTCTCGACCGTCAGGCGCATTCTGGTTGGTGGAAGCGGTAGCCAATCAGGAGCTACTTGCTGGTCCCGACTGTCTGCCGTATGCTGGTGGTCTAAGCGTATTGATGGCGGGTTTCCATGCTTTACTCAGCTGTAGACCCCGCCTCTGTTGAAATTATTGTCATATAGCTGGATTTCGATGGTTTCCTTGATAACCACGTTCCAGTAACCTGATGTTTTGTCCAAGATGGTGGTGGCGCCGAAATCTATCTTGTGACCAGTTTCTAGGCTGTGTTGGGCTACTGCAGACTTATCGGGGTAATATAGCCTTATGCTCAAGTCATACAAAATTTATATACATAGCATGAGAAATTCAAATAAGGTTTCATTTAAGCAAGAATTTGTGCTTGTAGCTCTTGCTTTTGTGGACTTGCTCAGAGCAATCTTGTTTGATGTTGCAGCAGTAGTCTACCATCATATTCTTGTTCTATCGTCCACCGTCTTCAGGTCTTGATGGAAGCACTGCCCCTATTCACCACTAACAGTCCCTATGGTTCTCGGGGAATTGGTCAAGGTGACTGTTCAGGAAATGCACGTTTACACTCATGTTGCATCCACAATTGCGGAAAGCCAAAAACATTCTTTCAACAACCACCACATAGTTGTCCGACATAATGTTCGACACCAAGAATTTTTTTATAACTGTCACGAAAGACAGCCATATTGCATTCTCGGTATTATTCATCTTCCTGCAAAATTCTTCGCCTTGTACAAAGACACGAATTTGTTCCAGAGAACAAACCTGAAGAGCTAATTTCTTGTGTCGGTCGGTCGCTAAATAGGTTTTATAGCCACGCCTCAGAAGCATTTGGCGAGGAAGTGTGAAGCAGCCACATACATAACAGAAAGCATTATGTTTATTTACAAATGTATATCTATTTGAAGAAGCTGTGATTTCATTTTAAAAATATGCAAATGGGCGTTTTTTAATCAGAACATTGTTTACATAAAAGCTCTAAAAACAAGGAGTGTTTGTTTCTGTTACATTTAAGCTTCGTTGTCCACCCATGCCCAGTGTAAATACCAATGGGTATCTTTCTCTGCAAAATTTCAAATTGCATGATAACTATAGGATACACAAGGAAGAAACTGATTTCAGATTTGAAATCAGCGATGAAAAATACATAGAAAGAGTTGAAAAATCGCATGCAACAGAAAATGAGAAAAATATTTTTACCCAGTGTAATTTACCAGGAACTCCAAGAAAAAGACAGCAGTTGTAAAGAAGTTAATCCTGGACTTATTACCGGATACTGCATAAAAAATCTCTCTCCAAGGAGGGTTAGAAAAGACATGACCAAAGACACAGAAGGAGGAGTTGTAAATTTCTATGTTAGGAATAAACATGCCAGGCCACAATATCCAATGCGGAAAGTTCTATGAATGTGCCAAAGAAATTATACGAGTATAGTGTTCAAGTCTTCTTTCGTTCTGCAGAAGATAAGTGAATTTTCTTTCACTGACAATGTTGGATGCAAGAAGAAAAAATGCCCAGTCTATTCCTAAATTGCAAAATCTTAATTTTTTGCCCCCGTCAAAGAAAGTGTTGTTAAAGTTATGACAAGTAATAAAAGAGAAACTCCAGTAGTAATATTGGATCTTCACCCACGAAAATCTCCTGATGAAATATTATGTAACTCAACTTCACCTCATAATCAATCTTCCATCAGCTATTCAATCGTTAAGCGCAGGTCAGTTTGTGTTAGTAAGTTTCAATATTCTTGGAAATACTCAAAATATGAAGAAAGAATACTATGCTGAAGTACTGAAAGTTGATATGGCAGGTGAATAGCCTATGTGATACATCACATATTCATTATATATGAGGTCTCGCCTACCTCACTGATATTACACGACTACTATGAAGTAGCCAATGTGTATTATCAACATTTAATTCGAGAAAAATTCGTTCCGGCACAACACAGAACTGCACTCATTGTACTCTTCACCTGATATTATTAAGAACATTAAATCCAGACGTTTGAGATGGGCGGGACATGTAGCACGTATGGGCGAATCCAGAAATGAATATAGAGTGTTAGTTGGGAGGCCGGAGGGAAAAATACCTTGGGGAGGCCGAGACGTAGATGGGAGAATAATATTAAAATGGATTTGAGAGAGGTGGGATATGATGATAAAGACTGGATTAATCTTGTTGAGGATAGGGACCAATGGCGTGCTTATGTAAGGGTGGCAATGAACCTTCGGGTTCCTTAAAAGCCAGTAAGTATCCTTTATGATACTGTACAATTACATTAGAGAAATTCATGTTTATAACACTTTACAATAATAATTTTATATTTGTCTCACATAGTCAAACCCGTAACACTTCCAACATTTTGAAAAAAAAAAATTGTCACTATGCCAACAGATGTAAAAATAAAACGCTAAACACAGAGCTCTTTCTGATATAGATGGTTTATTAAAAAATAATTTAAGGGTTTCTTTTACCAAGAAGAGCACAAATATGTCCTTGAAGACATTGATCTCAATTAGAATAGGTCATTTTTGTCACACCCATAACAAAATGATAAATGTACTGAAGCTGAAACCTTTTAAGATGAAAGAGTATAAATACCATTAGTAGTATAAAATTACACAATATCCTCTGACAATCTGGTTAAGTTTCAAACTAATTTACAAGTATATGTACCAAAGAACATGTATTTTGTCACACCCGTAACAATGAGATGACCCGTAAGTTATTACTAATAAATACATAAAAATAAACACTAATAAACACTTAAGGTATCTATCAACAGTGTCGCGTAAGTTATTATTAATAAACACTTTAAAATCTAGCTACAGTTCGTCGCGTAAGTTATTAATAATAAACACTTTAAAAATCTAGCTACAGTTCGTCGCGTAAGTTTTTACCAATAAACACTTTAAAAATCTAGCTACAGTTCGTCGCGTGAGTTATTACCAATAAACACTTTAAAAATCTAGCTACAGTTCGTCGCGTAAGCTATTACCAATAAACACTTTAAAAATCTAGCTACAGTTCGTCGCGTAAGTTATTACCAATAAACACTTTAAAAATTTAGCTACAGTTCGTCGCGTAAGTTATTACCAATAAACACTTTAAAAATCTAGCTACAGTTCGTCGCGTAAGTTATTACTAATAAACACTTTAAAAATCTAGCTACAGTTCGTCGCGTAAGTTATTACCAATAAATACTTTAAAAATCTAGCTACAGTTCGTCGCGTAAGTTATTATCAATAAACACTTTAAAAATCTAGCTATAGTTCGTCGCGTAAGCTATTACCAATAAACACTTTAAAAATTTAGCTACAGTTCGTCACGTAAGTTATTACCAATAAACACTTTAAAAATCTAGCTACAGTTCGTCGCATAAGTTATTACCAATAAACACTTTAAAAATCTAGCTACAGTTCGTCGCGTAAATTATTATTACCAATAAACACTTTAAAAATCTAGCTATAGTTCGTCGCGTAATCTATTGCCAATAAATAATTTTAAAAATCTAGCTACAGTTCGTCGCGTAAGTTATTACTAATAAACACTTTAAAAATCTAGCTAGAGTTCGTCGCGTAAGCTATTACCAATAAACACTTTAAAAATCTAGCTACAGTTCGTCGCGTAAGGTATTACCAATAAACACTTAAAAAATCTAGCTACAGTTCGTCGCGTAAGTTATTACCAATAAACACTTTAAAAATCTAGCTACAGTTCGTCGCGTAAGTTATTACCAATAAACACTTTAAAAATCTAGCTACAGTTCGTCGCGTAAGTTATTACCAATAAACACTTTAAAAATCTAGCTACAGTTCGTCGCGTAAGTTATTACCAATAAACACTTTAAAAATCTGGCTACAGTTCGTCGCGTAAGTTATTACCAATAAACACTTTAAAAATCTGGCTACAGTTCGTCGCGTAAGTTATTACCAATAAACACTTTAAAAATCTAGCTACAGTTCGTCGCGTAAGTTATTACCAATAAACACTTTAAAAATCTAGCTACAGTTCGTCGCGTAAGTTATTACTAATAAACACTTTAAAAATCTAGCTACAGTTCGTCGCGTAAGTTATTACCAATAAACACTTTAAAATCTAGCTACAGTTCGTCGCGTAAGTTATTACCAGTAAACACTTTAAAATCTAGCTACAGTTCGTCGCGTAAGCTATTACCAATAAATACTTTAAAAATCTAGCTACAGTTCGTCGCGTAAGTTATTACTAATAAACACTTTAAAAATCTAGCTACAGTTCGTCGCGTAAGTTATTACCAATAAACACTTTAAAAATCTAGCTGCAGTTCGTCGCGTAAGTTATTACCAATAAACACTTTAAAAATCTAGCTACAGTTGTCGCGTAAGTTATTATCAATAAACAATTTAAAAATCTAGCTACAGTTCGTCGCGTAAGTTATTACCAATAAACACTTTAAAAATCTAGCTACAGTTCGTCGCGTAAGTTATTACCAATAAACACTTTAAAAATCCAGCTACAGTTCGTCGCGTAAGTTATTACTACTAAACACTTTAAAAATCTAGCTACAGTTCGTCGCGTAAGTTATTATCAATAAACACTTTAAAAATCTAGCTATAGTTCGTCGCGTAAGCTATTACCAATAAACACTTTAAAAATTTAGCTACAGTTCGTCGCGTAAGTTATTACTAATAAACACTTTAAAAATCTAGCTACAGTTCGTCGCGTAAGTTATTACCAATAAACACTTTAAAAATCTAGCTACAGTTCGTCGCGTAAATTATTACCAATAAACAGTTTAAAAATCTAGCTATAGTTCGTCGCGTAAGCTATTACCAATAAATACTTTAAAAATCTAGCTACAGTTCGTCGCGTAAGTTATTACTAATAAACACTTTAAAAATCTAGCTAGAGTTCGTCGTGTAAGTTATTACCAATAAACACTTTAAAAATCTAGCTACAGTTCGTCGCGTAAGGTATTACCAATAAACACTTAAAAAATCTAGCTACAGTTTGTCGCGTAAGTTATTACCAATAAACACTTTAAAAATCTAGCTACAGTTCGTCGCGTAAGTTATTACCAATAAACACTTTAAAAATCTAGCTACAGTTCGTCGCGTAAGTTATTACCAATAAACACTTTAAAAATCTGGCTACAGTTCGTCGCGTAAGTTATTACCAATAAACACTTTAATAATCTAGCTACAGTTCGTCGCGCAAGTTATTACCAATAAACACTTTAAAAATCTAGCTACAGTTCGTCGCGTAACTTATTACTTACTAATAAAAACTTTAAAAATATATCTACACTTTGTCGCGTAAGTTATTAAGCCTACTAAATGTAATAAACACTATAAAAATTTAGCTACAGTACGTCGCTTAAGTTATTACTAATAATTACTTTAAAAATCTACCAACAGTTTGTTGCGTAAGTTATTAGGCCTACTAAATGTAATAAACAATATAAAAATTTAGCTACAGTTTGACGCGTGAAGTATTACTAATAAATACTTTAAAAATCTACCGACAATTTGTCGCGTAAGTTATTACTACCTAATAAACACTTTAATAATCCGCCAACAATTTGTCCCGTAAATTATTACTACATGCAATAAACACTTTAAAAATCTAGCTGCAGTTCGTCGCGTAAGTTATTACCAATAAACACTTTAAAAATCTAGCTACAGTTGTCGCGTAAGTTATTATCAATAAACACTTTAAAAATCTAGCTACAGTTCGTCGCGTAAGTTATTACCAATAAACACTTTAAAAATCTAGCTACAGTTCGTCGCGTAAGTTATTACCAATAAACACTTTAAAAATCCAGCTACAGTTCGTCGCGTAAGTTATTACTAATAAACACTTTAAAAATCTAGCTACAGTTCGTCGCGTAAGTTATTATCAATAAACACTTTAAAAATCTAGCTATAGTTCGTCGCGTAAGCTATTACCAATAAACACTTTAAAAATTTAGCTACAGTTCGTCGCGTAAGTTATTATCAATAAACACTTTAAAAATCTAGCTATAGTTCGTCGCGTAAGCTATTACCAATAAACACTTAAAAAATTTAGCTACAGTTCGTCGCGTAAGTTATTACTAATAAACACTTTAAAAATCTAGCTACAGTTCGTCGCGTAAGTTATTACCAATAAACACTTTAAAAATCTAGCTACAGTTCGTCGCGTAAGTTATTACCAATAAACACTTAAAAATCTAGCTACAGTTCGTCGCGTAAGTTATTACCAATAAACACTTTAAAAATCTAGCTACAGTTCGTCGCGTAAGTTATTACCAATAAACACTTTAAAAATCTAGCTACAGTTCGTCGCGTAAGTTATTACCAATAAACACTTTAAAAATCTGGCTACAGTTCGTCGCGTAAGTTATTACCAATAAACACTTTAATAATCTAGCTACAGTTCGTCGCGCAGGTTATTACCAATAAACACTTTAAAAATCTAGCTACAGTTCGTCGCGTAACTTATTACTTACTAATAAAAACTTTAAAAATATATCTACACTTTGTCGCGTAAGTTATTAAGCCTACTAAATGTAATAAACACTATAAAAATTTAGCTACAGTACGTCGCGTAAGTTATTACTAATAATTACTTTAAAAATCTACCAACAGTTTGTTGCGTAAGTTATTAGGCCTACTAAATGTAATAAACAATATAAAAATTTAGCTACAGTTTGACGCGTGAAGTATTACTAATAAATACTTTAAAAATCTACCGACAATTTGTCGCGTAAGTTATTACTACCTAATAAACACTTTAATAATCCGCCAACAATTTGTCCCGTAAATTATTACTACATGCAATAAACACTTTAAAAATCTAGCTACAGTTCGTAGCGTAAATTATTACTAATAAATACTTCAAAAGTCCACCTATAGTTTGTCGCGTAAGTTATTACTAATAAACACTTAAAAGTCTGCCTGCAGTTTTTCGCATAAGTTATTAGGCCTACTACATGTAGTAAACACTATAAAAATTTAGCTATAGTTCGTCGCGTAAATTATTACTAATAAATATTTTTAAAAAATCTACCAACAGTTTGTCGCGTAAGTTATTGGCTATGATGTACTCACATACACTCGGACTAAATTGCTAGATAACAGAAAATACAAAAATAATTGGTAAGTAAAATTAACTGTCATTATTAAACTAGTATCCATAGCAACACATTTGTTTCAAATGAGTACCGGTAACGAATTTTTTCCCAATAATTCATTTTGATTTTTATGAGAGCTGCAGGCTTCATGCATTTAATTCTTCTTTCTGACTGTTCGATACGTCAAGAATGATTGAAGCCGCGTCATTAGATAACCGACTCGATGAGCGGAGGCGCCACAGGTGTGTCCATGTTCTCATCAATAAAAACCTTCATCACCATCCGAATCGAATCATAATTCCATAAGTTGGTGAGCAACACGCAAGCGCAACAGCTTGTGTGAGTGGTCGACTGGCATAAATATGCATGCCGGTGCGAAGAAGACCTCCCTCTCGCAAATATTCTGCAAGGCCTATGTGTAGTATAGAGATGTAATTCGTTCAGGATGGACGGTGACAGGTTCAAATCAGATGACGAGAGAATTTAAATTAATCGAGAAATTACAAAGCGAAAAGTAAGAATTCTAATACTAATAATAGTAATAGTAATAATAATAATAATAATAATAATAATAATAATAATAATAATAATGATGATAATAATGGTTTATTTTAACTGGCAGAGTTAAGGCCATTCGGCCTTCTCTTCCACTCAACCAGTATGCTAGAAAATTACTACATTTCTAGGAATACAACATAATTAATACAATACAAAACAGTACAATACAAAGAAATACAATACAATATAATACATAATTAATATAATCAGTATCCTGCCAGCCATATCAAAAGCACTGGAAAGAATCGTACACAAATTACTAACTACATGAACGAACACAAACTATTCGACAAGTATCAGTCAGGTTTTAGAGCTGGACACAACACAAGCACTGCTCTACTTAAAGTGACAGAAGACATTCGTGAAGCAATCGACTCTAATAAAGTAACAATACTAACACTTCTTGACCTTAGCAAAGCTTTCAACTCTGTAAATTTTGATATGCTCACCCATAAATTGAGAAATCTGCATTTGTCAGAGACTGCTGTAAGTTGGTTTGAATCCTACTTACGGGAAAGGCAACAATGTGTTGTATCCGGGAATCGAAGCTCTTCCTGGCTTAACATAACATCAGGTATACCACAGGGTTCGGTACTCGGACCATTGTTGTTCACAATATATGTCAATGATATTACATCTCATGTAAGGCATTGTAACTATCACTTGTATGCTGACGACCTTCAATGCTACATCTCTTCCCGCTTAGATCGAATAAATGACGCTATAGATAAATTGAACGAAGACATTGACTCGATTGTGACATGGACAAAGAAATTCCATCTTAATATCAATCCTGGAAAGACACAAGCAAGCATATTAGGACACAAACGGCAAACCGACGCTGTAAAGCACCTCGACATTTCCCCGTTAAAGTAAGTACAGTGCATATCCCTTTCAGTTCTTCGGTAAAAATCTTGGCATTCACATGGATAATAATCTCAACTGGGACATGCAAATCACAGAAATCTGCAGAAAAGTATATTCTATTATTCATGTGCTAAAAAGGATAAATGTTCATCTTCCTCTTGCTTAAAAAAGTCCCTTGTGCAGACCCTTGTATTTCCCTATTTTGACTATGCTGACATTTTACTGACTGACCTTTCCAGCGACAACAAAATGAAACTTCAACGTGCTCATAATTTGTGTGTACGTTTTGTAAGCAATGTTCGTAAATATGATCATATTACCCCATCCCTGGAAGCAATAGGTTGGCTTAAACTAGAAAAGAAAAGAAATTTACATTCACTTCTCTTCTCTTCGAAATCTTGAACTCTTCTATTCCTTCGTACCCGTCGTCTCGCTTCACTTACCTTTCTTCCCACCACAATCTGAACACACGCTCTCGCCATGAAACAATACTAACAATACCATCCCATCGCACCTCCTCATACTCATCCTCTTTCACAATAGCCCTGCCAAGACTCTGGAATTCGTTACCTGCTAGCATCAGGACTGTCGAAATAAAATTCAATTCAAACGCAAACTTACTAGGCACTTGGTCAGTAATTGAGACTCGTTCAGACATGGTTTCTTGTAAATAGTTCTTTTAATCTACCACAAAATATCTCAATATCCGGTAATTTCATCACTATAGAATTTTGTTATTGTAGGTTTAATTTGTAATTTAGTAAATACAAAAATATTCTTTGTTCTTAACTTCTATGATAAAATGTCTAGCTTTCATTAATCAGGTATTCTTGTCGTACTTTAATTTTTATTGTAATTGTAATTGTAAATTTAATATTAATTGTAATCTTATTGTTCCTGTTATAGTTGTAATCCCCTGGTAGAGGGGCAGAGAAGGCCTGACGGCCTTATCTCTACCAGGTTAAATAAATAAATACTAAATAAATAAATACTAAATACTAACAATGTGCATTTAATATTATATTAATAACACACAGTAAAACGATTAAATATCAACTTAAATTTTACAAAAATCTTATAATGATAGCATAAATAATCACACATAACTCGTTGCCACCAGTCAGCTACAAACAAGAACGAGAATCTAATTTCTTTATACCTCACTCGAATGCAAGAAGAAATAGGTCGTAAGAGCTGTTGCTCTCTTTTGCAAAAATGTATAAGTATAACTAATGGCAAAACTAGGTAGTGGACCTTATAACATGCTGGGCCTTAATACCACCAGGTACCTTAATAATAATAATAATAATAATAATAATAATAATAATAATAATAATATAACCGTCAACAACAATAGTAAAGAAATGTGCTTTTGACGCGGTCAATATTCAATATTGTGAACCAATTACAGACATTCAAAAGTACAGTATGGGACCGAGTTCACCGGCCCTGGCAGGAGGATAAAATCACAGGAGAAGATGAGGGTGGAGATGTAGTGGAACTGATAAAAGGCGTTGACAGGCTAAATGTCTGACAATTCAGCTTCCGCAGGAGATAATACAGGTATATTGATTCGTTAATGTTTTTATGAAGCTTGTACAGTAGACATTATCAATTCAGAAGTTGGCGAATAGCGTGGTTTCAAGTAGCTTTCGAGTGAGTAACAGTTGATGCATTCCTTTTTCATTCTTCACAGGGCCGGTTAGGTGAGTCCCGTATGTTAGTGCGGCACTCTATCCACAACTAAAAATTGCCGATTCATTAATATGTATTGTTATGGATTCCAAGTGAAAGAAGAACCAGAAGAAATTGACTAAGGGCAGATAAGACAAGGGGAAGGAATTTAACCTTCTTGATTATGGGTGTTGATTATTATAAACATCACTCAGATAAACATCCCAGCAGCTAGGTTAGGTATTACTTATGATGAAGACATTTAGTAACAATATAATAATAATCCGAGGCACGACAATCCGCTGGTGGCATCACGTCCACATGCGGAACCAGAGGTGGACGATCATCCAACCAGAACGGAGGTATCGTGTGATTAGCACGATGATTCCCCAGCCGTTATAGCTGGCTTTCGTAACCGCATTTCGCAACCTATCGTAGCTCCCCAAGTCCATCACGATGCTGAATGGGCATTGTTTCCATACAATGACCAAAATTTCATTACCCATAGAACATTTTTCCCCCCTGAGGACTTGAACCAGAGCGCATTCGTAACGTGAGTCCTAGACAGAATGCCTCAGATCACGACGCCACAGCGAGGGACTTAGTAACAATATGCATATGTAAATTATAGGATAGGAATAGCCTACTAATTATTTTATTAATGTACTTTATTATTGATAATAATATATTTCTCAATATAGTACGACGAATTGTAATTAATAGTTTAACTTCTCACTTCCTAAGCACAAGAGCAATTTCAAGAAACTGATGAAGTCTGCATACTTTTTAATGAAAAGTACTGTGTCACATAATGTAAGCATTCATATCATTAATGTTCTTTCCCCTGACGCTTCATCCCTTCTCTTCATCTACTAAGTAACAAACAATAATTTTATTGTTACTACGAGATTTAAGAACTAATGGACATACGTGAAATTTAAGATTAAGGCTGGTTCACAATAAACCGGGAGCGAGAACCAGAGTGAAAACGAGAAGAAGAGGACGTGAATATGAAAATTTTTGATTCACAATAAACCGAGAACGTAGACGACTATGCATATCGATATGTCAATAACGATATGTAAAGTCGATATTACGCATTCTGATGTCTTTTGTGTATAATTGACCAATGGCGTTCTCTCATGAGTACAAGGCAGCCAACATAAACACAGGTTAACCAACTTCAAAATTTCAACGGTACTATAAATATATCCATGCCTCTTTATTATCACTACCTATTTTAAGTCTACCATAACGTAAATAATTAGAGAAGAAACATTTGTAACAGAACAAAAATGAACAAAACAGTAGTTATTGAATTGAAGCATGAATATGTAGTGTGTAATACAACCAATTCAATAATAAAATATGATTCACTTACGATCGGTGTTGAAAGATGCAACTATTGAAAGCCACATATTCGCCTTCATTTTCTCATCTTTATACGAGGCGCGCCGCTTATCGTAAACTTAAGGATATTAGAATCTCATAAAATAAAACTTTCTCCATGATACACAGCACAGAACAAAATAATGCATAGGTTATGTCACGGTCTTCTTGCTACAAAATATAGGACAAAATAGCTTTTAGATGGCAATAGAATTAATCTAGTGGGCTGTGATCGGAAACGTGATCGCCAAAGTTGAAACTTGGCCAACTCTCCGTTCCCGATCTCGGGCTCCGGCAAGCTTTTCGTTAATTGTGAATGCTCACATTTAAATGTACACATTTTAACAATTTTACCGTTTTCGTTTTCGTTCCGATTCTCGTTTCCGGTTTATTGTGAACCAGCCTTTACAATGACCGAGAAGATTGGAGTTTGGAGTTGGCAAGACATCGAATGACGTAAGTCCGTTATGTAGCATTACTACTACTATTACATTAATATTATTATTATTATTATTATTATTATTATTATTATCATTATTATTATTATTATTGTTATTATAAGTTAGCGTTTTATCTGGAGTGTATAAGTTTGTTACTTACACAAAGTTCCTTGAATTCACAACGAAACTATCAGACAGCTACATTCTTGAAAGACAAAAAGTTCCAAACTATCATAAACATACAACCAACTGCTCTTTATCTGTTAAGAATTGGCAATATTGTCAGGGATTACATCCGTATAGTACCACTCTAGTAATATCTCACGAATACGATTTTGGAATCTTCCAGAAAACGGCGTCACAGAGGAAGGAATGTAGAATATTGTCTCGTGCAGTAGGACAGCTTATCTATTGGGTCAACACACAAAGTTCATCTTCCATCTGCAATTCATTATTACTTTGCAAAACCGCCAAGACACAAATAGACCAAAATGGTTTCGCGTGGGACGTCAGACGTAATAATTGCAGAGTAGACGCTGGGTGCAAATTTGCCATGTCTTTCAGCTTCGAGCTACAGCGCTCGGAACCAAGAGAAGTAAGTGTTCATTTTCCAATTTTGTCACGAAAAATCATTATCCATGAAGGAAAGACATACATAAGTTATATGGCATTTTACATCACTTCTGACATCATCGTTGAAGATTGTGAATCAACGTGAAATATTCAGAAGCAACAGCACTCCTTGACCATGGGAGTAGAATGGCCCAAACCTCGTTTAACCCTCCTGCTACCTAGGTTTTTTAAAACTTACTACTACCAAGGGGTGTAATACAATAATCCACATTAAGACTATTGATCAGATTTTTTGTATTCGACAGATAATGGAGAAAAAATGGGAGTATAAGGGTACAGTACATCAGTTATTCATAGATTTAAAAAAGGCATATGACTCGGTTAAGAGGGAAGTATTCTATGATATTCTTATTGAATTTGGTATTCCCAAGAAACTAGTTCTATTAATTAAAATGTGTCTCAGTGAAACATACAGCAGAGTCCGTATAGGTCAGTTTCTATCTATTGCTTTTCCAATTCACTGCGGGCTAAAGCAGGGAGATGCACTATCACCTTTACTTTTTAACTTCGCGCTAGAATATGCCATTAGTAAAGTTCAGGATAACAGGCAGGGTTTGGAATTGAACGGGTTACATCAGCTTCTTGTCTATGCGGATGACGTGAATATGTTAGGAGAAAATACACAAACGATTAGGGAAAACACGGAAATTTTACTTGAAGCAAGTAAAGCGATCGGTTTGGAAGTAAATCCCGAAAAGACAAAGTATATGATTATGTCTCGTGACCAGAATATTGTACGAAATGGAAATATAAAAATTGGAGATTTATCCTTCGAAGAGGTGGAAAAATTCAAATATCTTGGAGCAACAGTAACAAATATAAATGACACTCGGGAGGAAATTAACCGCAGAATAAATATGGGAAATGCGTGCTATTATTCGGTTGAGAAGCTCTTATCATCCAGTCTGCTGTCCAAAAATCTGAAAGTTAGAATTTATAAAACAGTTATATTACCGGTTGTTCTGTATGGTTGTGAAACTTGGACTCTCACTCTGAGAGAGGAATATAGGTTCAGGGTGTTTGAGAATAAGGTGCTTAGGAAAATATTTGGGGCTAAGCGGGATGAAGTTACGGGAGAATGGAGAAAGTTACACAACACAGAACTGCACGCATTGTATTCTTCACCTGACATAATTAGGAACTTAAAATCCAGACGTTTGAGATGGGCAGGGCATGTAGCACGTATGGGCGAATCCAGAAATGCATATAGAGTGTTAGTTGGGAGACCGGAGGGAAAAAGACCTTTAGGGAGGCCGAGACGTAGATAGGAGGATAATATTAAAATGGATTTGAGGGAGGTGGGGCATGATGATAGAGACTGGATTAATCTTGCACAGGATAGGGACCGCTGGCGGGCTTATGTGAGGGCGGCAATGAACCTTCGGGTTCCTTAAAAGCCATTTGTAAGTAAGTAAGTAAGATCATATACCAATCTTTGTTAAGCATTTGGAATATTTAACAAAGTTTAACTGAGAAAATATAAAATAATTTTCTGCTTTTTAAAAATACAGAGTGATTCAAAAGTTCTATTCCATTTTGTTGCAAACACAACCAAACCACAAATGAAGTTCAAATATGTTATTGGTGCCACTATGAGAAAGTATATTAGTAAAGTTAATCTTACATCCCTTCCATTTCAAGGTAAAGTCCTCAATGCTATATAGTTTTGACATGGTGGAAAACAAATTTACAAACAATGAAAGTCATAGTACTAAAAATAAATTAAAAACCATTTCAGTTATTTATTGAAATGTAAATATTTAAATATCATAATACAAACACGAACATCTCCAAGATATTTATTTAAAATTAAATTAAATCCTTAAAACAAATTGTTAAAGATTCTAAAAAATAGATCAATGAAAATATACATCTCAGAAAATATATGTTAGTTTTTGTTCAAATTCAAATATTGGAACACCATGTATACTACAATGAACATCTCGAAAAAGGCTCTACTAATAATTATTTCTAACAAAATCACTTTTAGAATAATCAAACAGACACAAATAAATATTTAAAAAATTAGAACCAAAAATCGTGAAATCTATCATATTGTAATATAAATAACAATATGAATATGATATACATAACACAAAATAAAATAATTTGGAAGCAAACGAATTATAAAAATGTAGAAAATTAAGCTACAATTTGGATTCTATATTCTGCACTTTCCATGACATAGACTACCAAGGGGAATAAGAAATCATCCCACTTCAATAATTCGAATTAACTTATAAATTAGATTAATACAATGATTTATGTTATTCTTATTTCAAAATGTTAGTAGACATATAATGGACAAAGAGGTATTTTAAATTAAAAAATATATATATATATATATTATAGGGAAAAATGAAAATAATATTGAAAAAGCGTCAGTGAGGTAATCCTATTATCCCCCTTGCCAGTAGGAAAGTTAAAATAAATTCAGGACAAAGACAGAAACATACAGTACATTCACTCCCTATGGAAAGTAGATATTTTTCCATTTTTCTCCTGGAAATCGATCCGTCGTTCCCTGTAATAATAATAATAATAATAATAATAATAATAATAATAATAATAATAATAATAATCTATGCAATGATTGAGCAGAGGTGTACTGGAATAAGTGCGAATGTGTTGACATAGGGAGCAAACAGTTGGACATAATAGGCCAGATTTTACAGTTCTGGACAAAAATAGCAGAAAGGCATTTCTATGTAGTAGATACAACATATCGAAATATTCTCACTCAGCAATTCACGTTCGAAATAGAAATATAAAAACTGGAAATTTATCCTTTGAAAAATTGGAAAAAATTTAAATATTTTGGAGCAACAGTATCAAATATAAATGACACTCGGGATGAAATTAAACGCAGAATAAATATGGTAAATGCCTGTTATTATTCGGTTGAGAAGCTTTTGTCATCTAGTCTACTGTCAAAAAATCTGAAAGTTAGAATTTATAAAACAGTTATGTTACCGGTTGTTCTTTATGGTTCTGAAACTTGGACTCTCACTTTGAGAGAGGAACAGAGGTTAAGGCTGTTTGAGAATAAGGTGCTTAGGAAAATATTTGTGCCTAAGAGGGATGAAGTTACAGGAGAATGGAGAAAATTACACAACGCAGAACTGCACGCATTGTATTATTCACCTGACATAATTAGGAACATTAAATCCAGACGTTTTAGATGGGCAGGGCATGTAGCACGTATGGGCGAATCCAGAAATGCATATAGAGTCTTAATTGGGAGACCGGAGGGGAAAAGATCTTTGGGGAGGCCGAGACGTAGATGGGAGGATAATATTAAAATTGATTTGAGGGAGATGGGATATGATTGTAGAGACGGATTAATCTTGCTCAGGATAGGGGCCGATAGAGAGCTTATGTGAGGATGACAATCAACCTCTGGGTTCCTTAAAAGCCAGTAAGTAAGTAAGTAAGTAAGTAAGTAGTGCACCGCTATGGAGTAAAGGTCAGCGTGTCTGGTCGTGAAACGAGCGGGCCTGGGTTCGAATCCTGGTTGGGACATGTTACATGGTTGAGGTTTTTCCGAGGTTTTCCCTCAACCAACTGAAGCAGAATTGCTGTGTAACTTTCGGCGTTGGACCTCGGACTCAGTTCGCCGTTATTAATTCTCATATCATCATCATCATCATCATCATCATCATCATCATCATTATCCATATCATAGCCCGGGTTACGTTCACGGTGCGGCGTGCTGTACTGGTACAAGAGAGCGGCCGTTCGGCTACTCAATCATTCACAGAATAGTAGTGGTAAGCACACTAAGTCTCAGGCTGCAGTGTAAGCCTTCGGGTCCTTCCTCCATACAACGGAGAAAAAAATAGTAATTAATTAAGAAATTTACAATACACATCTTTAGAAGAAAGCTGATGATCATATGTCGGCAATAGTTAGATGCTATTTTACATACTCTCCAGGAGGCTCTTAAATTTCTGGAAATCAATATCGATACTTGTCTTATATTCATGTTAAGGCAGAATGCTATAATATTAATTCATGCAACATTGCCCGAAGATTCTTCAGAAAAACGTGTGGGTCAGAGTTAGCAAGCATACCTAAGAAATAGTTAATTGAATTACATCTTTGTCTATCGGAAGCTGTAATGTCAGAGTACGTGAGAGGTAACGTGAACCAACAAATAATGTTGTAATAATATTTATCGTGTTCAAATTGAACGCTTCTAAGAATTATATCACATTTTCATGTTCTTTTCGGGCAACCTACATATTTGTACAATTGTTTTCTTCGAAAAGGGTCTGATAAATCCAAAGAGATTGCATATAAATCACTAGTAAGTCCAGTAATGGAATATGGTGCTGCATGTTGGGATCCTTACAGATTAGAACATATTAAGACACTGGAAAAGATTCAAAAACGGGCTCTCAAGTGTTGTCGGAAAAATTCACCATTAAAATGGGACACACTCACGGACAGGAGAACGCTAATTCGATTATGCGCACTGTTCAAAACATACAGAGGTGAGCCTGCCTGGAGAGAAATAAAAAATAGGTTGCAGCCGCCAAATTACTCTTCAAGGAACGACCACTCATAAATTGAGGGAAAGAAGACAGAGGACGGACACTGGAAAGTTTTCTTTTCTCAATCGTACTATCAGGGACTGGAATGCTTTACCTGCAGACTTACTAAAGGCTTTACCAACAACCAAAAACGTATTTAAAAATAGGCTTAAGGACTTTACTAATAGAAGATAATTATACACAGTATGTAAAGGATGAAAATGATATTTTGTTATTGAAGTGTTGTATCAGTGAAGAATTATGTTGTGTCAGTGAAGTGTGTGGTGTCAGTGAAGTGTGTTGTGTCAGCGAAACGTGTTCCTGTCAGGGAAGCTTTATAGTTTATAGTGGCAGTGCAAAGTATTTGAACAGTGAAATGTTTTTGAAGTGTTAGTGAAATCAGGATAGAATCAGTGAAATGTGTCGTAGTTCCAGTGCAGTGAGTGAGTTGACAGCGAAATGAGTGTAATGTGGAAAGGTACTTGTGCAGATATGAACATATCATACTCGTGGATTTTAGTTCGAACTTAGATTTAAGATACAAATTAGATTTATTTTAAATGTTATTTTAAGTGATCGTGCTTCATTTAATTTAGGATATTCCCTATTATTATTATTATTATTATTATTATTATTATTATTATTATTATTATTATATTATTATTTATTATTATTATTTATTATTATTATTATTATTGTTAGTATTAATTATTGGTATTATTATTAAGTGTATTTTTAATTAACAAGTTTATTATTGTCATTATTGAGTGCAATTAGTTACCACTGCCACCGGGTATATACCCATTGCAGTGTGAATGAATACATACATCCATACATAATACGTTCATCCCAGGATCTAATGCAATGGGTTGCATTCTAATCTAATGCAATTGCAATCTAATCTAATTGCAATTGGAAAGACAATTTGATGCAATACTTTCCTGTTGGTTTCTGTACCCGCTGAAAATAAACATAATAAATGATGCGGATATTATGGAATTGAGTTAGGAGAAACAAGGGTATCTCGAGAAACTCTGCCTTTGAAAGACGCATCTGAAATTAAACTCAGGTCTTCAGCATGGAAAGCCAACGCCTATGTATACGGGTAATAATATGGTGTTTAGTATAGAGCTTAAACTAAATACTTTCATGAAATCAGGTACATAATATAAAAAAGTAAACGATGAAATTTGTTCAAGAATACAAATTTTATGACAATGATGTTTCAAAAGTTAAAACAAAACTCTAGCGTTATCTCTAAGAAAAGAGAATTACATGTTTATAAACCGATAAAAATGTCAATCTTAACATAATATGCATCTAGTAGATAAACTGTGACTCCATTAATGGATATATTAACAATACTCGAGATTAAGATATGGAGAAAACTTAAGAGCAATCTTGTAAGAAACTGTGGATCAAATTATAAAGGTGTTGGATCTACATATAAAAAAATTCATGTTGATATTAATAACACAGATCTGCGAAATTAATGTTTATAAGAATCTAAAACGATTATACTATATTTATAATATTTTTTGGTGCTGAATCCAAAACTAAGCTCAGTTTTTATCACTCACATATCATAGTTATCTTTACGATGATCGTGTTCTTTGGTGACTACACCAGAGAGGTCCTTAATATCTACAATGGCAGTCAACGTTACGTGACCTACATGATCATAATTTTATGATCGTGTAAGCGAACTCTCTAATCACAGAATTTCAAAACCAAAGTATATATTCAAATGGAGAAACTTTGAATAGTTCCGCTAGTTCTCAATACGTGAAACTACGGATAAACTCACCTTTCATACCTTTACATAAAAGGAAACTACTATCAAAGTCGATATCTCTATGTAGGAATTTAAAAAAAAAATAGGAAGAATTCTTAAAATAATATATTTCTGTGTCGCTAACATATTCAAATACATGAAATAATAGAGTGAAAATAATGATGTATAATTTTACGTTATTTCTTCACTAATAACATACAGTAAGTCTCTCTCGCTAAATGCCCCGAACTTTTATTTATAAAACTGTCATTTACTTAACGTTCGTTTTGAGATTTTGTATGCACATACCTTCAACAATGTAAAACAGTATTTCCTGATATACGATGCTAGAAATGGTCCCCTTATACCTCCAAACGCTCTTGTACACTCCTCTCCAAATTCTGCCATACTTTTCTTGAAGTGGCGTCGGTAATGCTTCAATCCCTTGACGTATAGCTTCTTTCAAGGCTGCGATTGTGAGAAGTTTATTTATGTACACTTTTCCCTTCAATAAATTTAAATTTTGAAACCATAAACAAAGCCAGAAACGTTTTTCATGTTTCATGAGTTGCAATTCTTGAACACAAGATACAAGGTAAGCTCATTGTTTTGAATTTTTTAAAAGCGTTTTGACACGTGAAATATGGATGATTAGTTTCTTGTAAAGTCTTCGCAATGATTTTGATGGTGACTGCAGTAATCGCATCTTTATAATCCTGTATTGTCTTTTCAAACAGTTTCCGGCTCCTGAATGCTGTGTGACAAGGCTTTCTGTTGTCTTTAACTTTCTTACCAATTTCTGGATATAACTCTTTGAAGGTACGCGTCTCACTCCAAATTTAATCTGAAATACCCCTTGACATGCTTTAAATGAATCCATTTGCCAGTATTTAAGAAAAAGAAACACGCGCTCTTCGATTGTGTACATTGTTAATCTATGAACTTTCCAGCCAACACTACCAAGATGTAGTGTAGCGGAACAAAAATCAATCAAGGTCACTGAAAAAGTCCAAACCTATTGCGAGCGGTTAGATTCTGCTTTACATTGTTGGAGATATGTGCATACAAACTGTCAAGAGAAACTTTAACTAAATGGCAGTTTTATAGACAAAAGTTCGAGGCCTCTAGAAAGGGCATCACACTTTACAAAATACATTTTTGTTCATATATATATATATATATATATATATATATATATATATATATATATATATATAATTTCTCACACGATAATTACTGGCGTAAAGAGTTACAATGGATAAGAAAGAATTAGGAGGGGTTTTTCCAAGAAGTGCAATACTGCGTATGCATCTTCATTATTCTAACTGTCGTTATGAACTCCAGTTATACTAGACTAGAGAAATCACCTCAGGCTGCATTGTGTGTATGTGGGAGGTAGGGCGTCTATCGACATCATATGTCTTGCCACAAGGTAAAAAAACGAGTCAAAAAGTAGATCAAGTGTTTTTTAGTTTTAGCATATTTATTTTACATACTGTTGGAAACACTGACTTAACTGCGCCATCTATTCGTACAAGTAACACTAATAAAGCCACATTTACGTGAACAAATTATTAATAACTATCGCTTAGTAGGGATCTATCTATTAGTCCCAATTAAGGGAAGGAACACGGACTGGGGACTGCCCTCGCACGTAAACCGCTTGCGTGGGTCCACTGGAATGATGTGCATGTCCTGAGGCCCCCGCGCTACAGATTCCCTGCAGGCCGGCATCGAACTATCCTACAGCTTGTAGAATTTTTTTTTACCTTTTCGCATAGGCATTACATCACCTCGGTTCCTCAACCCAGGTCCCACGAACTACCATGACCCCAGGAGAGAGCAAACGGTGCATTACACTATCACCAGCAACTGATGACCACATACCACGGCAGCCACGAGCATTCGTGTCACTGCTTCTCATTAAGATCCACGTAGGATTGTCGCTAAGGATCCCACTCCTCACTCAGTTACTTCAGTACGGTACGCAACTCATTGTATACGCAGTACGTTTCAAAATAATGCAGTGGAGGAGGGCAATTCTATTCGAGTGCGTAAAGAAAATGAAATGTCACATTTTGAAAAGATGATAGACAAATGCATACGTTATGATTTTTAAATAAAAAAAGTACTGCCTTTTTGTCAAAAACAATTATCAGATATGAAACTATTTAACGCAAAGTGGCATTCTATTCTATTCTAGTCCTGGCTTTTGTAAATGATCTGCCAGTTAACAGCTTGTACAGGGTTCGCTTATTCGTGGATGACTGTATAATATACAGGGAAATAAAAAGTTATGAAGATACTACTCTTCTTCAGAATGATCTCAATAGAATAAACGATTGAGCAATGGCCAACAAAATGACAACAAATTCTCTAAAGAGCAAAGCCGTCAGTTTTACAAGAAAACAGAGATAAAATAATCGCATCGTATACGTTAGGGGATGAAATCATTCCGGAAGTTAACAAATATAAATCCCTAGGAATAACTTCTAGCAGCGATCTCGGCTGGGAGGAACACATTACTAACAGAGCGGGAAAAGCATGGAGAGCGTTACACTTTGTGATGAGGGTACTAAGAAAAGGCTCTGATAAATCCAAAGAGTTTGCATATACAGTAAGTCACCATTTCGTCCAGTAATGGAATATGGTGCTACATGTTGGGATTCTTACAGATTAGAACATATTAAGACATTGGAAAAGATAAAAAAACGGGCTCTCAAGCGTTTTCGTAATAATTCAACATTAAAATGGGACGTCCACACCTGTGGAGTAACGGTCAGCGCGTCTGGCCGCGAAACCAGGTGGCCCGGGTTCGAATCCCGGTGGGGGCATGTTACCTGGTTGAGGTTTTTCCGGGGTTTTCCCTCAACCCAATACAAGCAAATGCTGGGTAACTTTCGGTGCTGGACCCCGGACTCATTTCACCGGCATTATCACCTTCATATCATTCAGAAGCTAAATAACCTATATGTTGGTACAGCGTCGTAAAATAACCCAATTAAAAAAAAATAAAATGGGACACACTCACGGACAGGAGAACGCTAATTCGAATATGAGCAATGTTCAAAACATATACAGGTAAGCCTGCCTGGAAAGAAATAAAAAAGTTTGCAGCCGCCAAATTATTCTTCAAGGAACGACCACTCATATAAATTGAGGGAAAGAAGACAGAGGACGGACACTGGAAAGTTTTCTTTTCTCAATCTTACTATCAGGGACTTGAATGTTTTACCTGCAGACTTACTAAAGCCTTTACCAATAACCAAAAATGTATTTAAAAATAGGCTTAAATACTTTACTAATAGATGGTAGTATATTATGCACACTATTTTGTTGTTTTACAAGAATATTGAGTAAGGAGAGAAACATAGTGAATTTCCAGTGTTTTATATGGGGTGTGCAGTGTGTTGTAGTGAAAGTGTAGTGAGTCTCAAGCAAATTCTAAGAGAAAAGAGATTGATTTATAATGAAAGGTTGTGAGTTATAGTGAACGTGCTGAAATAGCTTGCAATAGGAACTTGGCTAGCGATTTTGAGGTAGTAAGTACGATTCTACGGAATAATAAGGTTGTAATTGATGTTTTGTTATTTGAAGTGTTGTATCAATGAAGAAGTGTGTTGTGTCAGTGAAGGTGGTCGTATCAATGAAGTTTTATAGTCTATAGTGGTAGTGCAATGCATTTTAACAGTGAAATGCTTTAGAAGTGTTAGTGAAATCAGGATAGTGTCAGTGAAATGTGTCGTAGTTCCTGTGTATTGAGTGAGTTGAGAGCGAAATGAGTGTAGTACTGAAAGGTACTTGTGCACATATAAACACACACACACACACATATATATATATATATATATATATATATATATATATATATATATATATACATATACTCATGGGTTTAAGTTAGAACTTAAAGTTAAGATACAAATTACATTTACTTTAAATGTTATTTTAAGTGATGGTGCTTCATTTAATTTAGGATGCTCCTTGTTAATATTATTATACTATTGTTATGTTATTATTATTAAAAGTGCTAATTTGCAAGATCTGATTTGATTTTACTTATGCATGATATATCCTTACCTGTAATTTATTATCTTTTATTATTTGTTAGATACTGTCATTTACTTTGTTGCATTTGGTGAATGATTAATGCTGACTATTATATGATTATATTTCATTTCAGTGCCATTTTCTGCCATTCATTCTCATAATGATTTGTTGTTTTGTTTTGTTTTTTTTATTTTATTTTGTGCTAAACTGTAATTGGCTTTGTGCTGTTGTTTTGCACATTAATATTCGAAATAAATATATAAATAAATTAAACATTATCATTTATTATTAATTGTCATTATTGAGTGTAAATATAGGTAGTTACCATGCCACCGAGTATTTACCCATCTGCAGTGTGAATACATACATACATACATACATACATACATACATACATACATACATACATACATACATACATACATACATACATACATACATACATACATACATACATGGACATGGAAAAACCGGTGCTTACTTATACAGATTCAAGCTGAGGGACAACCCGTCGTGTGCGTGTGGAGCAGAGCAACAGACCGTCGACCACCTCCTTTTCGAGTGCCCGAAATTGGACAAAGAAAGACTAGCGTTCCAGCGGGAAATGTTAAGGAAAACTGGCAAGTGGACTTTCACAAAGCTTAAAATAATGCAAGAACATGCGCATACATTCACAAACTATGTCAATGTTATAAATTTAGACGAGTAAACGTAGGATAATTTAATCTAGGATAGATAAGAGTAGGCAATAGATATAATGAAAGACTCAAATTTCAGACCTACATACGCCTAGAGAGTGACAGAAACGAGACATAATGTGTTATATTGTAAACATACAGGTAGCAAGGCACGTAGTATTACCTTTATTGTAATGGGACATGCCGTTCAACTAATACTAAAAAAAAAAAAATACATACATACATACATACATACATACATACATACATACATACATACATACATACATACATTACACACATAAAACACATCCCGACGGTAGGCTAATCAGGGTTAAGGAATCGTAGGGTAATAACCTCGGACAAGCTAAACTGTTTAATTCTCTCGCTTTTTATCACAGGTGAAGCATGAAACTCTGTACACGAATTTGAGAAATATTGATGGCTATGATCGGTTCCACATAGGCTATATGGACTAATTTTTACAGGAATTCCGCAAATTCATCAGAACGCTCTCGGATGACAGACTTTAATTTAAATTCATTCCTAAGGCTGAATTTTTCAGTTTTTCAGTCTAGAATTCCTCTTGTTTCAAAAAACATTGACCGTTAGAAGCAGTAATGAGTGTGATAATGTGACACAGTATCATCGGACATGGAGTGATAATACTGTATTACTTTCCTGTGCGTTTCTTTGTTTTGTTTTTGTTAAAATGTGTATTCATTGTAAGTAGAAAAAAGGCATAAGTTCTATTTCAAAATGCACAAACAGTAACTTTGAAGCAGATTATATGAATTGGAGTTCTCCAAAACCAGAAAATAACTTAACGGTGTTGATATCCTTGTTCAGGCCATTTGTACTACAATAAAATGTGGGTTTAATATTTTCTACCAGTGATAAACCTAGTTCATTTCTATAGCCAAAAGACGACGTGTTTAAATTCCAACACTGAAACTTCTACTGCTATCAATCCAGTGGCAATCATCGTGCCCATGGCTGTATCATGGGATCCAAGTTCGGTGAGACCCGCTGCCGACTCTATATCGGAGCAAGCCTGGAATGTGGGAAAGAAACGGAGATGATGATGAAAGAGTGGAGGTGTAATTACAGTATGAGGGCGAGGACCAAAGCCGAAAGTTACGCAGCAATTCTGCTAACCTCGGAAGAAACCTGAACCAGGTGACTTATCCTGACTAGGATTGAAACCTGGACCGCTCCTTTCACCTTCGAACATCAGTGCACTTTTAATACAGCTTAGTTTAAGTCTGTTCCAAGAGAAAAGTCTACACACCTCGACACCGCACAAGGTTGAGTGGTCCCCAAAACCTATTAACCCGACCATCGTCAAACCTGAAACGCCTGTTACAACCCAGGCCGAGACATAACCCAATTTCTGCATTGGCTGGGAATACGCTCTATCCCTGACTCTTCACAAACGGCAGCAACTCTGCCTTCTCCGCACGGAGAAATACGAAGCATGTATGCCTAGCATGCAGTTTCCATGCTCCATCGGGCTCCGAAGTGGCTTCCAGGCGGGTAGAATCAAGACTCCATTCCCAGACGAAGTACTCGCCACAGGAAAACATGAAAACGGTTATGAATATGACTGCACCAATGAACAATGAACCCTCCAACCCAGAAGTACGCCAGTATTCCGATATAATTAATAAAGAAACCTAGCAGAGAAGGTAAGACTAAAACCCAGAGCCATCTATAAGAAGGAAAGAGGAACTAGATAGAAAAGAAAACCACAAATGATCAACCTGGAAAAACAGGAAAGGAAGAACAGGGTGCCGAAAAACAATCGGCACAATATTGGTAATAGTAGTAGCAGTAGTAGTGGTAGTAGTAGTGGTATTGGTGGTAGTATTAGTAATGATAATCATAGTAGTGTAAATGCAAAGAGTAATACTTTATTTAACGACTGAGCGGACAACGCTGAATAACCTCCGCTGAGTTCTTTTGAATGCCATAAATCTGCGGGACTTGACCCAGCTTCAGTTCCCTTCCGGAGAAGCTATGGTAAGGATTTTGTCACCCTTTTCCGGGTTTGAAGTCGCGGACTTTGGATGACTCCAGTGGTTAGCAGGTAAATCGCTGTACCATCGAGAGGATAGGCCTATATCTAAAGTATCAAAATATTTTCATTTATTTCCTAAAATATCCTCCTCTGTTGAGCAACGGTTAGCATATTATCTGACTATGAAAAGAGCAAGCCAGGGTTCAGATCCTGGTTGAGACAAGTTACCTGGTTAGGCTTTTTCTGAGGTTTTTCCTCTACCAATTGGAACGAAATTGCTGGGTAACTCTCGGCGTTGAACCTCGGACTCATTTCGCCATTATTGATTTGTTCACACGTAATTTCATCATTACCATAGCCCGGGTTAATTTCGCGGTACAGCATACTATATTATGTTGTAAAAGAGTGCGACAGACAATATGGCGACAAATATCGTTCACAAGTATTTCCGGAACGTCGGCTGAAGACGTACAGTACGTTGAAATCTTGATACGTAACGAACCTTAGTGTAGTCAGCCGATGTGGTTTGGGAATGCGGTTAGCGCAATAGATCTTCTATGTGACAACACGTAATGTCCCCCTCCTGAATTTGAATTAAATTCGAAATTTCTGCAGATGTAAAGTTGTTGATATAATACTTTAAATTACGGAGTTTATTCATGTCGTCATCGTGAGAACGAAAGTTTCATATAATTAATATGCATTGAATTGTGATAATAGGTACGGCACTGTGACCACTTGTGTTCAGGTACGGAAGTGAAGTTTATTATAAGCGCTGTAATCATCCTTTTCTTTCCAAAGGACAAACGCTACCATAAGTAAACACACTACTCGCAAATCATGATTATTCTCTTACGCCCTGTTAAATAAAATAATAGCAATTTCCTTTTATGACTCAAATTCTGAAAAGAGATTTGTGGATTTGGAAGAAACCTTTCATCATTCTACATCAGGCGAGTCGCATGTCAAAAATTCCTCGTGCGTGTTCCTGAATAAAAAATAAGTAAATAGTACGTACCTATAAGCCCGGGATCGCAAATGCCTTGCATCGGAGTAATCGAAAGTTTGTTTTGCATTTATTAAGATCTACTTCCCGCGTCTTCTTTAAGATGTATTAAATTAAATATCACTTGTGGTTTATGTACAGCGAAGCCCCACAGTTCTATGACTTTCGACATCACCATACCCAGTCCAAATTACTTCCATGTGGAGAGATATTTTGAAGACCAAATTTTGCCAAATATCTGTAGCCAATGAATAATTTATACCTGTGAAAAATGATAGAGAATTGCTACTAGGTGATTCGAGGAAATTTTAGTGTGTATTAGTATCCTGCAATGTTCGAACATGAGACAGGCAACCAAAACATTAAAAACTTCGTCTTATTTCATCTGAAAAACTAATCACAAGACATGTGCTAAAAGTTAAGCCATTAAAACATGAATGAAGAACAGGGAATTACTTTTATAACAAGGTGGAACAAACACGACAGACCTCCTTCTGCAGAGCGAACATAGGCGAATATCGAACTTCGCCATAAGCGACAACTTCAACCGAACATAGCGCCTGTAATGCACGACGCTAGTGTGTATGAAGAAATTTTCTAATCCTTCTTGCGTCATACACAGGCATGTATGAAAAATGTAACAGACAACTTTGAACATCCGTTTTGACTACAAAAGGAACTTACTTGACTGATTGACATTTTGAAATAAAGAAACACTTGCTAGTCCAAATTTATAAGTATATTTTTGTCATTTTGGTATACAGGAACATGAAAATAGAGGTTTTAAACATGCTTACGTCTCAACTTACGTCGAAATAGTGAAGTAGTTTAATATAAATATTATTTTAAAACTGGCTATGATTTTATTAAACTAAATAACGACAGACAGAAGTTATTTCTGTGCCATGACCACAAATAATATTTGATCTCTCATGTGGGCTTATAGCTCGAAAATACCATGAAATAAATTCAGGCAGGTCTTAACATTAACCAGATCGAAAAACCAATCTCGTACACTAGCAAATGCTGTCAGCTGTGTGACTCCAAGTATCGTATTGTCCCGAATATAAACCGCAATTTTTATCCAGTTTTCAACCACAAAAAATCAAGGTGCGGTTTATATTCGCTACCTACGCTTTTACATACAGTAGCATGTGCTGTTTAAAAATTATGCTCATTTGTAACAGTACAGCTAGCGACTGTAAGTGAAACTGCCGGCATTTCATGACGCAACAATGCGAATTTTTACCTGACGTTAAAATTGTCTAATTATTGTTTCGTAAGCTTGAATATTTCGTACGATGAAAGAGTAATGGAACGGAGAAAAATTCTCTCCTGCGCCGGGATTTGAACCCGGGTTTTCAGCTCTACGTGCTGATGCTTTATCTACTAAGCCACACCGGATTCCACCCCGGGCGTCGGAAGAATCGTCTCAGTTTTAAGTTCCAACTCTTGGGTTCCCTCTAGTGGCCGCCCTCTGCACTACGTCATAGATATCGAACCTAGGACCGAAGTCCACATATGTGCTGAGGTGCACTCGTAATGAGTGACTAGTTGGCCGGGATCCGACGGCATAAGCGCCGTCTTAAATCGTGATGGATAAAGCGTCAGTAGTCTACATAGAGCTGAAAACCCGGGTTCAAATCCCGGCGCCGGAGAGAATTTTTCTCCGTTCCATTACTCTTTCATCGTATGATGACGCAGAATATCTGCATGGAAATATCATATGTACTTCGGTACACTATAATAATATATATTGAATATTTCAACTCAATTTCAGTAAAAAGTTGGATACTGGTTAGAAAGCCTGTTTTACGCCGATATGAATGAGCATTTAGAGCGAAAAGCATAATCAAGCCAAGGAATTCGGAGTAGTTACGATGCAAGCTTCCAACTTGCAGTTGTCCGTTATGCCAAAACCACAACCAACAGAGGGGACGGAAGAAAGTATGGATCGGACAAATATAATGTGCGACGTTGGGTTGCTTCTGAAGAAAAATGTAAAAAAGCAGCTTCAACAAGAAAATCGTTCAGGGGACCAAAATGTGGCAAATATCAGACACTTGAACCTAGGATTTTTTCCTACGTGCAAGATAAGAGGAAAGATGGGATACCTGTCTCACGAGAAATAATTCAACTGAAAAAAATTGTAAGAGTGAGAGTGGTGAAGTGAATACTGGCCGTGATGACAGTGAATAAGATAATAATGGTAATGTGTTAGGTGCCAGTGTGCTGTACCATGTGTTAGGAAAAAATATTTACATGTAAGTACAAGAAAATAAATGTTCTTCCCTTAATTCGGGTGCAGCTTATATTCGTGCATAAACTTTCCACTCCTCGAATATTAAGGGTGCGGCTTATATTCGGGGATGGCTTATTTGCGGGCCAATACGGTGCCACCTATACTTGGTGAGGAGTGTTACGGAAAGACGAAGGAAGAAATCAGTTTGATATAAATATTATTTTTAAACTGGCTCAGTTTTATTAAGCTAAGTAACGACGAACAGAAGTTGTTCTTGCGCCACGACCAATAATAATTAATTAATCTTTGATTTATAGCTCGAAAATACCAAGAAATAAGTTCAGGGTGACCCGTAACATTCACGAGATCGAAAGAGCAATCTCGTAGGCTAGCAAGTGCCACCAGCAGTGCTATTCCAAGTAGCACCTGTACTAAGTCTGGAGGGTTGCAGAAAGAAGAAGCGGTAATCTGGCTAGCATCACCGAATGATGTTACCTAAGCACTCATGTGAACCTATACCAATATTTACGAGTATGCTTAAATTCAAATATATGAAGTAATGGAAATTGTTAAGGTTGTTGATATACATTTATTAATAGAATAAAGAAAACGGCAGAATCACAAGAAAAACCGTTATCCTCCTAGATTGTCCATAACAAATATCATCACAGTTAATATACAAAATCAAGCTGAAGTTGTTAGAGTTATGGTGACGAGATATGCTAGATTGGGTTCAAATTATGATCTTTTTTGCATATTCTAATTCCTTGCCATTTCAAAATTAATATTCTGCAATTTAAATTTTCAACTCCATCTGGAAGTAATGTTTTTAAGTAGTTTTGCAAATGTGTGTGTGCGTGTGTCTAATGCCTACCCACTTCACTTTGCGTGATTCGGGTTTCACATACTGCGGATATATGGCAGGACTGTGACTCATTTTTTAATTGCACACCACATCGGCGGGCCATGTTATGCATGATGTGTATCTGCGAAGAGTTATGTCGTGTACTAAGATGAGTGTATGTTAAGTGTTCGTGTAAGTGTAGTGTAGGGAATCGGTGAGGAAGGGAGAAGAGGAAACCCGGTGCCGGCACGTACCCTACGTCTGTCGAATAGCACCAAATGGCCGCCAGGCTTAACGTCCCCATTTGACGGACAAATCGCTATCAACAGTGACATATGCCTTCCCTCCATATGCACTGCGGAGAGATTTGGGATTTAACCCAGGCATATTGGTGCACAATTTAGTGATTAGCAGTTGTGCACCACCATCTCTCCTAGTCCCGAGGTAGAAATTTTACAAGAAAAATTTCTGATCCCGCCGGGAATCGAACCTGGCTGACTAGTCTGGAGGCAGACACGCTACCACAGAGCTAATTCCGCGGACATGTTTTTGTAAATGTAAACAACGAGAGAAAGTGTTCACTTAGAACTTTAATTCGAATTTATCTGTTCTATATTTTGTTAAATTTGAGTACGCTCAGTGCTAAAACTGTTAAGGACAGAAACAAAATGTTGTTTACTAGTTGTTGTGTGACATGTGTTCTACTTGTTAAATATAAAATAGTCTTCATCAAATGAAAACTTTAACTTAAAAATATATTTAACATTAGATATAGGCTATTAAAAAAGTGTAACATTCTAGACATTTGGAAAAAAAAAAATTAAGGAAAAACAACAAACATGAGTAACAAGAATTCTATTGTATTTAATACAATGTTGTCGTAAAATTTAAACTTTCTACCTTTAATTATTTAAGAGGTCAGTGTACCAAAACTCTGTAAATTTAACATTGTGAAGATAGGAAGTACACACTCCCCATATGCTCTGCGATTATTTTGTTGTTTAGTCAATTGTTCGAAGACAGGTCTAGACCCCCACAAGTGACACCAAAAAAGCAAGGCATCACTCATGAGACAACTAGGCCAGGAGATAATTGGGTAGAGTGGCCAGCTCCTTTCTCCCTCTATTGCATACATTGCTGACTAGATATATATTATTCATTCTACCTCACTTCGATTATTGTGACGTTTTGTTCAGCGATCTCAGGATTGATTCCGCTCAGAAACTACAGCGTGTTCATAACGCGTGCGTCCGCTTCATTTGTAATGTTCGATACTATGATCATATCTCACCTTCTTTCGAGAAGTTATCATGGCTTAGGTTACATGAGAGGAGAAATCTGCACTCACTTTCTCTCTTCTATCGAATTATGCACACTTCATCTATCCCCCTATTATTTATTCGCTCGTTTTCATACAGTACTCTCTCTCGCTATCATAATA
Organism: Periplaneta americana; assembly: GCA_025594305.2. Classification (NCBI taxonomy): domain Eukaryota; kingdom Metazoa; phylum Arthropoda; class Insecta; order Blattodea; family Blattidae; genus Periplaneta; species Periplaneta americana. Next base: position 15,581,139 of record JAJSOF020000015.1, on the reverse strand, counting down.
TTAATACTCGATCACAACGCGATAACATGCTAGAAATTCCACTTCACACATCATCTCTGTATTCCTCATCTTTCACTGCTGCTACCTCTCGTCACTGGAACTCTCTGCCGCCTGAAGTCAAGGGCTGCCGAATAATTGAATGTTTCAAATCCAAGTTAGAAAATTATCTTATGACGAGTTGCCAAACTAACTTACTATTATGACAAGTGTTGTATTGCATGTTTCCACGTATTTACATTTTTTCCCCCCCTTTTTATGTTCTAGTGATATTTAACTTATTTTATATTTTTGTTTTCATATTTTTCGATAATGGTATATCTATAATGTGATAAGTTGAGCTATATATAATCATAATTTTCCTTACTGTGTGTACTTAAAAATATTGTATTCATTGTATGCTTTGTACTGCACTATTTTATTACTATTATTATTATTATTATTATTATTATTATTATTATCAATAATTGTCTTATTTTTTATACTTTGTATTTCTCATTTATTCTGACCTGCTGTTCATATTTTATTATGCTTTTTTCTTTCTTTCTGTATGTTATATATCATGTCTGATTTCTACTTACTTGTTGTTTACATTTTGTTATTATCTTATTCAGTTTTGTGTGTAAAATTTGTGATGTAGTTTATGCTGTGGGCAATTTTATTGTTTATGGTGGCTGTACTGTTTGGTTTATTTTTCCTGAACGTACCCTGATCTTCTCCTCCGCTGATTGGAGGAACGACACGTACCGCCGGCCTCGGCTTGGAGACAGAGTGAATGTTCAGTTGGTGAGAGAATTCGACGTAGTTACGGCTTCAAGAGAGAAACGGGCAGTCTCCCGTCTCTGCTGAGATAGTCAACTCATCGTATTACGTGGTTCCGGTAGTCAAGGTGACCCCGCTGATTTGGTTAGCTGCGACTATCATCTGTGTGGTATAATTCATCGGTGGAACATCGTTTGGATATCATCGCTTTACAGACTAAGTGATGGTCTGTTTCATTCCCAGCATTCCTGATTTTCATATTCTACACTACGAGGGATCATTGACGTCCATAAACCTACAGGGAACTTCTCTGGGGTCGTTACGCCATTAACGTATATAACAGCTCACTTGGTTACCGTGTGTTTTCCATGGATTTGAACTCTGATTCAGCTAAAGGTTGGAGACTACAACTTTATATGTCTTATTTGAGCCGAGTCTATTCAGACTGTATTTTCAATTAGTGTTCAGTTTACTCTGTTATACATCGTCATTCGTACATTCATTTTGATGGCAGACATTAATTTTCTCTCTTTCATTATCTCACTACTTTATATTGTTATTAGATCTATAATTCTTTGTTTTTGTATTTTTACATTAATTTATCTCTCTCAGTTTGTTAATATTAAATTGTTATAATTATCACGGTATTTATATTATTTGTGAAAGGCAGCCAAAAATACCTAAAGTTACGATCCTTTCCCCTTTCCTGGGTTTTACTCAGGCACGCTGATACAACTTTGTACTTTGTAAATTTGTAGTGTTTTTGTAACGCAGTTTTACTCCTGGTTGAGTGTTAGAGAAGGCCCTATGGGCTTAACTCTGCCAGGTTAAATAAATCATTATTATTATTATTATTATTATTATTATTATTATTATTATTATTATTATTATTATTATTATTATTATATTACATTAATTGGACTTCAGATGTATACAAACAATAAATTCTTCTTCCTCTGACACATAAGTTATCGTCAAGCGAGATGTTCTGGCTGACTGATAATCCTACGTATTAGATAGAATCTCAAACAGAGGTAATTTTTAGATTAAGGAGCTATTTAGTATGCAATCTATTCTTTCTCTAAAAATACTTTTATCGGTTTGGAAAAAGCTGTATAAATAAATTATTTATTTGTTCCGTACTGAACACAATTATTATTACCGGTACCTTTTCATTGTGACTGTAATTGTAAAGACATCATATCTGTTAAGACTAATGCAACTGTTTACACAGTTAATTTTGATTAAAATGACCCTCCAAATAAGTTCCGTGCTTCACAATATAATCAATCTATGTAAATCTTCAAACAATGATCTTTCAAATGCCTCAACATTACAGTCCTTTTCGTATTATAACGACTGCTGAAACGTAGTGATTGTGAAACATATTTTATCAGTGACATGCCGAATGGGTTCTGGTTACAGTACCATGATATATCTCCACAAACCGCATAAAACGCGTTGCTCCCCTTCATCACATCTGTTCCCATACATCACGCGCGGAGTTGTATTTTGTCTACACGAACACCCAATTCCTCTCAATATCAAAATAAGAAGTAGATGTAAATATTTTACTGTCGGGTTCTCATTTTACGTCATCTATGTTCTAATTGGAGAACGGATACCATTACACTTTGTTATTAGTAGAGACAGAAATCTTAGTCCCTACGGAGTTTGTGCAATGATCCAAAGATTTGAAGAAGAGTAGTGGCGCGTGGTGCTATACGATGAAAACACACGGCGTCCGCATCAAGGAAAACATACAAACACAAACAAATGATTTAAAAAATAAAGCTGCGTTATGTATTACCAAAAATAAATATGGTCTTTGTAGTAAACTTTTATTTTGAAATGTTACTGCTTCACAGGCACTATTTTTAATTAACTATTTAAGCCCTTATTACAATAATCTTAGCTATAAAATTTGATTTAAAATACCGGTACTACTATAACACTACTGGGTGGTCAGTTCAAAGTGTGTCATGGCTCGCTGTATGCCGTCATGTGGCTAGTCGATGAGCCTAGAGAATTCAATCTTCCTACACTCCCGCGGAGGTGTATTACTTACGTGCCAGAGAAGTTGCCTAGCAAGTACGGCGTTCATTCAGAAGAGTACTTACCGATACGTACGGTAACGCCGGTAGTGGCAGGAATGTCAACTGTTTCGAAACATATACTGAGGTGAGTTTTTCTTACTGTCGGGATATGGGGAGAGGATTAAGACGATTACTTACGTATTTGTTCACATTAACTTCGACGGTCAACATGGACACGGAGCATTTGATTTGTGTTATGGAATGTTGCCGTACGCAACCGATGATAACAAATACTCTGCGTACGACTTGGCCGCGGAAAACACAGTTCGAAAGAGGTTATGGTAGCACACAGACCGTACAGATCGCCATCTGTTGCTACGACGTTCAAGTTATACCGTACACGTTCTCAAATTCAGATTGAACGCCTTGATTAATAGGCAACTTCTCTGACACAAAAGCTGGAACTCGCTTCAAATCGCTGACTCATCAACAGTGACGTCATGACACACTTTGAAATGAACACCCAGTAGTACTGTCCTTTTCTACAAGTGTACTTTTCAATAAATTTTTAAAGTGCTTGTCCTCAACTTTGTTGAAAGGAATGTTGGCGGGCATCATAATTTCACACAGATCTCTGCAGAATTATTCCGCTAACACTGAATTACTAGTTAAAGGTAGATCGTCATTCTGACTTCTATCTCTTTAAAATGGTTTACATGTTTTTCTTTCTTTGGAATCACACTGTTGTGTAAATATCATCTTTTAGAACAGAGGAAGGGCTGTCCATTCCAACCTGTAGCCACTAGTCCACTTCCCTATTGCTTATACGCATAATGCTGGGATTTATTTCGGGGCCTTGCAATGAAAAAAGGCAGCTAATATTTTGTACATAGTCTTCTCGTAGCACATCGGTTATGTCACCAAAATTTCGAGGCAAGTTTCGGCATGCAGCGTGTAATACTTCCCTTGTGAGATTGAGTCAGTATGATGAACTGTCTCTGTGGAAACCATAGGGTAATTTGGTTCTATCTACAAAAATTCGCTATCTGCAAAACTTGACAGAAATATAAAAATATATATTGCAAGCAGAAATTTGTTGCTGGAGATAATATAGGCGAAGTGAGGTTATTGGAGTTAAAAGAAGAGTACAAAATTTAATTAATGATTATATCTAACGAGAAGAACTGGCGTAGTGTGTGTTTCTTAAAAGACTGTCTCGAAAAGTGATTCTAATAGGAGTTTGAGAAAGAACATCACTTAGAGAAACGAAGAGATGAAGTCTATGGATCACTTGAGTGCAATGACTACGAAATACATTCAGAGAGGATGGGTCTGTAGAAGAGAATTATTTTGATAGCGAAACATAGAACATATGTTGACGAACAAATTAAGTTTCTGAGAAATATTGGACATCGAAAATGGGAATGCATTGTAAAATCGGAATTACTTCAACTATTATTATTATTATTATTATTATTATTATTATTATTATTATTATTATTATTATTACATTAATAGAGTTGCTCGTGCTCGTAGCACAGTGTTGTGTGTAGTTTAGTCTTGAGACTGGACTCCGAGACAAAGCCCTTCCCGAGGGTCGCATGTTAGCCGTCAAAGTTCTGAAGCTGGTAATTACTATTTCCTTTATAATTTATGAGTGCGTAATGGACACGATAGACTTGTTCGCGCGATGCAGGAAGCCGTAGCGCCCTGAAAGATACAAAGTCCGCTACAAGTGTAAAGACATTATCAGGCTTCCCGTGGACACGGAATTCCGAGCATTGCCTTGATGTCGTGTTGCGCGGAGTGAAATTACAGAGATGTGCCATTCACGGCAAGCTAGAACGTAATTTGGGGGAAAAAAAAAAAAAAAACTCGTCGCATTACGTCCATTGAACAAATATCAATTCATATCGCTCTTCAGGATGAGAGATACTGTATGTAGAGGGAAGGAGAGAAAGTGTTAAAAGTGGATGAGACGAGAGAACAAGGACGAATTCTAAAAAAAAAAAAAAGGAAAGAAAAATTATGAAATATCTATGGAATAAATAGACAGACAGATAACTATGGGACGAACGATTGAAAGATAGTAGATAAATAATGAAATATACGAGACAGAGAGAGAAAAGAGATGAAAGAGGGACATGATGAACATCAAGGATAAAACATGAAGAAAGAATTACCGGTACCAAAGAAAGAGAAATAGAAGGAAATAAAAGTGAAATTATCAAAGAACGCAAGAGATTGAAGGGAAAAAATAAACAAGGACATGAGAGAAGAGAAAAAATAAAGAAAAACAAAAAAGGTGAAGAGAAAGATATGAAACTTTGATCAATAAAATAAGATGTGAAATAAGAAAGGAAAAAAGGAAGAATATGGAACAGAAGGACAGAGAATGAATAGGAAGAGTAAAATAGACGAAAAAAGAGAAGGAGAAAAGAAGTAAGGGATATAAAAACTAAGGGCTGTATTCATAGACATTTTTAGCGCGGGCTTCCGGTGGATGATCAGCGTTTTTCGTATTCATAAACCAGTGTTAGCGATAGGATATGATTTGAATTCTGTACTAGTAACCAGTGGATAGCAGGGGCCAGCTTAGTACGCTCGTAGCGCGTGCTGCGAAATGTCTATGTATAGCACTCAAAGAAACCAACAATGTATTAATAAAAGTAAGAATAATGTAGACACATAAATGGGAAGGTACGACCTGAACCAAATACGCAAAGACAGGAGTTCATTGGGTTGCCCGACTGTGCCTTTCTCTCCTTCAACGTAGTGAATTTAAAGAGAATAACAAAAGTTTTATATTATCCAAACATAATAAAGTAATGCAGCTGTTGATGTTAACATAATATTACCGATAACAAGGATTTATAAATATCTAATTTTATTCACCGGAACGTCCTTTTTGGGTCTACTAAACCACATTTCTACTATTGTCATCGTCTTCGCCTCTAATTGCACCACCACCAATCTCACCATCGTCATAATAATAATTATCGTCATTTTTATTACTATCATCTCCCATACCAATTATTCTGTTACGGAATCAATGAATGTATGATCATGTTCCCTAATATTTCCAAACTCTGTCTTGGCTCAGGCTAAGCGATCTTATTCTCTTATTTCAAATTCTACGCACCGCTACCCCAATCTATTTGGCTTCTCGTTTTCAAAATGTATCCGCATATCATCAGCTAAGTAACAGGTGTCATCATTGCAATTTACTCATTATACACTACCACAAGACATCTTTATATTCTTCATCCTAAATGTTTCAGTTGCTAGAAATTTGAACTCGCTTCCGAATGATGTAAGGGGTTGTTGGACAATAATTTCATTTAGGTCAAAATTACACAAATTCCTACTTAACAGATTAATTACTGATTAATATTTGTTACTCATAATGGAAATAACATCTGTAGATTCTTATTATTATCATTAATTTCTCTAAATAGAATACAAATCATCTAATGGCAAAATTTCATTACATTAATATTGTCATATCAATATATTTTTGATTTATATTTTGCTTCCTATAACATAGTTTTAGTAAACTTCTATTAAATTAATTCTCATGATTTTAACCAACTAGCTATCTCAACTTAATTCTAATTCTTTACATATTACATATAGGCTAGACTGAATTGAATTACATTAGCTCATAAATTAAGTTATTACTTTCTCTTATAGGTTTTATCTCAATTTTAATAAACATATTCTACTACTTACTGGCTTTTAAGGAACCCGGAGGTTCATTACCGCCTTCACATAAGCCCGCCATTGGTTCCTATCCTGAGCAAGATTAATCCAGTCTCTATCATCATATCCGACCTCCCTCAAATCTATTTTAATATTATGTACCCATCTACGTCTCGGCCTCACTAAAGGTCTTTTTCCCTCCGATCTCCCAACTAATACTCTATATGCATTTCTGGATTCGCCCATACGTGCTACATGCCCTGCCCAACTCAAACGTCTGTATTTAATGTTCCTAATTATGTCAGGTGAAGAATATAATGCGTGCAGTTCTGTGTTGTGTAACTTTCTCCATTCTCCAGTAACTTCATCCCTCTTAGCCCCAAATATTTTCCTAAGTACCTTATTCTCAAACACCCTTAACCTATGTTCCTCTCTCAAAGTGAGAGTCCAAGTTTCACAACCATAAAGAACAACCTGTAATATAACTGTTTTATAAATTTTCAGATTATTTAACAGCAGATTGGATGCCAAAATCTTCTCAACCGAATAATAACAGGCATTTCCCATATTTATTCTGTGTTTCATTTCCTCCCGAGTATAATTTATATTTGTTACTGTTGCTCCAAGATATTTGAACTTCTCCACCTCTTCAAAAGATACATTTCCAATTTTTATATTTGCATTTCGTACAATATTCTGATCACGAGACATAATCATATAGTTTGTCTTGTCGGGATTTACTTTCAAACCTATCTCTTTACTTGCTTCCAGTAAAATTCCCGTGTTTTCCCTAATCGTTTGTTGATTTTCTCCTAACATATTCACGTCATCCGCATAGACAAGCAGCTGATGTAACCCATTCAATTCCAAACCCTCTCTGTTATCCTGGACTTTCCTAATGGTATACTCTAGAGCAAAGTTAAAAAGTAAAGGTTATAGTGCATCTTCTTGCTTTAGCCCACAGTGAATTGGAAACGCATCTGACAGAAACAGACCTACACGAACTCTGCCGTACGTTTCACTGAGACTCATTTTAATTAATCCAACTAGTTCCTTGGGAATACCAAATTCAATAAGGATATCATATAAAACTTCTCTCTTAACCGAGTCATATGCCTTTTTGAAATCTATGAATAACTGATGCACTGTACCCTTATATTCCCATTTTTTCTCCATTATCTGTCGAATGCAAAATATCTGGTCAATAATTGTTCTATTACGCCTAAAACCACACTGATGATCCCCAATAATAATAATTTCATATACTAGTCGTTGAAACTTAACTGAAGAATATTGCTGTAGAATCTTTTAAATGTAGTGTAAATAATCATAATTTAAATATGTGTGTAAGTATTATATTGATTAAGCTGGTTTAGTGGAAGAGAAGGACTTAAGGCCTTAACTCAGCCAGAGAAAATAAAACATTCTATTCTATTCTATTCTTTTCTGGTTGAGGAGATTGGTACTGAGTTGAGTTTGACGTTGCGATATGAAACGTTATCAATAACTTAGGGAGCAGATTAGGCATTACTTCACAATATTTGTACAGGTTGACTTATGGGAAATGGCTAGTACACAGCCGTTAGTAGTGCTAGGGAGAGGAGGTAGTAGTCATTCGCTGCGGAGTTGTTTACAGTTTCAGTTACAATGGAACAGTGGACGGTAGAGCATCATCTTCGAAATGGTGACTCTGTTATCACAACACAGCGGATCTTTCGTCGCCATATCAATATTGGTCGGAATGGCACCGTTCCAAGCAGCAATACGATCCTCAGAAGGATTAACGCTAACAGAGCAACAGGAAACTTTGAGAAAAGGAAGCCCCAAGGCCCTGCAAGAGCTGCGAGGACGCTGAAACATCGCCAGAGTGAGAGGGGCACTCATCCGGAGCCCAAGTCGATCCGCACGTCAACATGAGCGGGAATTATAGATGAACCATGAGTCTGTGAGAAAAATTTTACATTTGGATTTAAAATTCCATCCCTATAAAATGATAGTGGTTCAGCAGCTCAAGGTGAGGGACTACGTAACCCGTATGCAAGTGCTGGGAAGAGGACTCAAATGCGATGAAGCTTATTTTAATTTGAGTGGTTTAGTCAACAGGCAGAACTTCCGTTACTGAGCACCCGAAATCCTCGCAACATTATGAAAAACCTCTCCACTCTCAGCCCGTGACTGTTTGGTGTGCGGTTGCCCCTTTTGGTGTAATAGTGCCATATTTTTTTAAGTGAAGGGCGTAACAGTGACAGTGAACTCAGAGCGTTACGTTCACATGCTGCAAATGTTTTTTCTACCAGAACTGTAGAGACGACACATAAACATGAGAAATGTTTATTTTCAACAGCGCACACTGCAAACGCTTCCATGGAATTTGTGATAAACATGTTCCCTTGGCACCTCATTTCGCGTTTCGGTGACGTTCCGTGGCTCCCAAGATTACCGGACTTATCCGCTTATGACTATTTCCTGTGGGGTACTTAAAAGAACGTGTTTATACCTACAAACCCTGTACATTAATGGAGTTGAAAGATGCCATTATAGAAGAGGCACGTTTAATTGACAGACATCTGTTGGCCCGAGTTATAAATGTTTCTGGCAAAGATTTCAAATCTGCATTCAAGAGGATAGCCAGCAAATGAGTGATATAATTTTTCACACCTGACTATGTATCAAATGGTAGAATTTCTTCATTTTACAAACAATAAAACAGCTTTGTCTTGCAAATCAGCTGAGTACTGTTCATTTAAAAAACGTCCCATAGTTCACTCCTTATCATTATGGTTATTTCCAGGTTTAGCACCAGACTTAAACATGAGAAGAACGTTCGTTATAAAACCGTCTTCACTACCTGCATGTAGAATTATAGCTCGTGAGCCCTTGGAAACTGGGCTTAAAAGATCTGTGTTCGTGTTGTAACTCCAAGCGTATTCCTTAGTATGCTTCTCACCCGTTTAGATGATTGGTCACTTTTCATGCCTGTACATTTTTGGACTACGTTAATATGAGAGACCTTCCGTCCTTCCTGTCAGAATCTTCCGATTATTCACAGCTTTTCTCCACATGATACCTAAGTTTCTGAGTATCTTCCTTAGAGCTCAAATACGTCCAGAAAATTTAATTTTCTTCTTCACGATAGGTCATAATATTTTGAATGTTGGCCTTTCGCTGTCTGTTTTATAGACTTCATCAACTGTCCTAAGAATTACACATTTATCAAAATTAACTACATCTTTGTTTTTGTTTCCAGTCTAGGTCGTTTCTATGTGGATTACTGAATAGTTTTCTTTCTGCAACACCTTTCTCCCCTTCTATTATAATCCTTTTAATGCTGCTAACTAAAACGCCCGTAGTCTGAGACACGCTGTAGTATGAAATAATTAGGATCATTACTATATTCATGTTTTTAATATCTATATACAGGGACATCATTTTATTTTTACTAACATGTTTAATATTAACCTGGCTATATCTTTGAATTAAAGGTCTAGAACCGGAAAAACCGCTTGCTCCCCCTTCCAAGACTGGAGTTCGATGATACTAGCGTAAAATACAAATCACTTTACTAGGTATAGGAGGGAAGAAAAGTAGTTAATTCATTTATGTAAACTGGGAAATATCGCAATTTTGAGTTTGATAATTTTCATTAGGTTTTTGTTTAACCAAAATACAGTACGGTATTAACACTTAGTGTTTTTACTCACGAACTGAGCTATGCATTCGGACGTATTAATCATGCAGTGTATATTGTACTGTTATAGCACATTAGCGTACAATATAGAGAATGAAGTTAAATTGAAAAATAATCATAATATGGATATTTATACACATTTTTTAATATGGTGGCCGTTCATTTCGATACAGGTTTAAGTTCTTTTGTGCATATTATCGCACTATAGACTATTGTAGCTAATTCCAATTACCAGTTTCGTCCTTCGTACTAGTAACTCATGTTGAAATAATTCCATACCTACTCTATAAAAGAGTACCTTACGTACTGTAAATTTAATCTTCACTTCTGCCCCATCCGAAAAGATAAAATTACTCAGAAATGCTATCTATTGTCCGTCCAAGTGGTTATGTCGCATGGTCGTAGAAAGGGAAGGGGGATCACGTGACAGTTAATTACTTAACAAGGCCCTTTTACTTAAGTTATTTTAAACAGCTGTATAATATTACGTAGACGTCAAATTCCTAACAGAAATTAATGTTTTCAGAAAAGAGCTAAGACAGCCCAACTACTAGAATTTACAGAGGGGCGAACAGAAGCAGGTGGGGGAAACCAGGATGCGACGTAGGCAAACGGACGACAATACCTGTGCGAAAATATGATTCAATATTGAAAGCTCTTTCGTGTACTGGAAAACGCGAACATATTTCCGGAACGTACTATACTCACTAACTCAGTACTGCATACGCGGCCTTGGCTCTGTGTGGCGAACGTTTGTAAGTTTACTAGTAGAGGGGTGGGAGTGAAGTACATTCAAATACTCAGGTACAATAAAAATTGAAGTAAAAATAAAATGATGTCCCTGTACATTTCATGCTATTTCTTCACTCTAACTATGAAGCATTTTGCTACTACTAACCTTTGTAAAATTATTATTACACGCTCCTTCTATTGTTCTAAATAACGATATAGTGACTTACGTACTGCACATTCAGAGGTCAACTGTTTTCAGACGGCAAGTACACGCGGTATATTCACAACATGAGGAAAGCTAAGAAAAAAAAATCACGTGATAGCATCGACGTGGTTTCTTACTACTGCGCTATTCAACGTTTGTGTCAGATTACACGTTCCCAGCTGTATGTTCGAATATGTACATACATACACAGGATGAACTCTAAGTAATCCCATTAATTTAATTTGGTATTCTTTCAGATAATTCAAACAAAAAAACTTTAATACAATGTTACTCGTTTTTACTTTCTTTCCGAAATAAAAATTCTTTTATGTGAACATTTAATATCTTGTTTTGAGAAATACATTGATTTAATTCTCAATATGCTCAGCCAATTTTGAGAGAGCAGTGTATCCCTTTTGCTTCCTGTGTTAAATACTTTGGAGTTTACTTTGATACGCATTTAAACTGGAATAACCAAGTAACCCATATTATCAAAAAAGTGCTTTCCATACTACATTCCTTAAACAGCATTCGAAAATTTCTCCCGCTATCACTCAAGAAAATACTAGTGGAAACACTAGTAATGCCCGACTTCGATTATTGTGATTTTCTACTGACAGACCTCAATATCAACCAGTCGCAAAGATTACAACGTGTTCATAATTCTTGTGTTCGCTTCGTCTTCGATGTCCGTCGCGCTGACCACATTACCCCATCCTTCCAAACTCTAAACTGGCTACGGCTTAACGCACGTAGAAATTTTCATTCTCTTGTTCTCCTTTTCCAAGTCCTTCACACCTCTACACCTACCTACCTTGCCTCCCATTTCAGTTACCTGTCATCATATAATCTCTTCACACGCACGCAAAATAGCCGCATACTAACCATACCAACACATAAGACATCATCGTATTCATCATCATACACAATCTCGCTCTCGCGCTTGTGGAATACCCTACCCAGTGACATCAGAGACGGAATTTAGTAGCGTTCAAAAGCAAACTTATTAATCATTTTCTTACTGCGTTAGTAGGTTTACTTTTTAATTAATCAATAAAAAAAAATTTCTATTTTCTTAACATTTACAATAAACTGTCTAGCTATTATTAATCAGTTAATCTTTTAGTACTTTGATTTTTATTGTATTTCTGAATTTAATATTAATTGTAATTGTAATTGTAATTGTATTCTTAATATTGTAGTTGTCATCCCTTGGTAGAGGGGAAGAGAAGGCCTGATGGCTCATCTCTACCAGCTGAAATAAATAAAACAGTAGCTTAAATAAATAAAACAGTATTATGATAATGAATGAGTGAAAAAATTTTAGTTTTCTCCTTTAAGTGTGCAGATATTTGATCCGAACAAATATAACATTGTAAAATTCCTTTTCAGAACGAAAAGTTACAATTGTTCGAATCAAATTTCAGCGTATTTAAAGAACTGAATTAAAATTGTTTCAATCATTACTTATCATAATAGGCCTACACTGCTCTCTTAAATTGAGTGAGCATGTTGAGAATTAAATCAATTGCTTTCTGAAAAACGCTATGAAATATTTTATGATAGTACATTATGCAACGAGCCTACAATGAAGGTAATTAAGAAGCGAGTATGGATATTTATGAAACGAGCACAAGCGAGTTTCATAATTTTCATACGAGCTTCTTAATTACTATTATAGGTGAGTTTCAGACGACTTTTTATGCTCGACCATATTTCTAACTTGATATTATTAATTTTCTTTGTATCTGACCTTGGCCAATGTCCCGTATGTTGTGAGATGTGCGCAGACGCGAAAGTATTGATTTTTTCCGAGGAACAGATGTTCACATTGATCTTGCTAGGCCATAAGAACCTACAGAGATAACATTGAAATTAAATTAGGCATTGAAAAACGAGATGACAAATTGAATTTATTTGAATATTATTTACAATTAACGCTAATTATTATAGTAACAGAACATAACCTTCTGCGCCAGTATTGGATTTCCAGCCTCCGTGACTTTTTGCTAATTCTCTTTCGATTGCATATACGAGAATAATCGATACTTGCGGTTTTATAACGGTAGAAAGCTGACCTGTCATTGGCTGAACAGTTGTAACCTGAGTCGTCATTGGCTGAAAGACCTGACCTTTAATGTGTAGGTGTACTTTAATGACATGCATTAAAGGTCTGCTACCAGGTGTATAATTACTACATTTCGGCATGGTCGAGCATAAAAATAATTTTGATATCGAAGAGGAAGCAAAAACGAAAAAAATTGTATTAAACTCTTTTGTTCGAAATATCTAAAGAAATAACCCCGAAATTAATGATATTACGGTTCAATTTGTATAAGTAGAAGTAATACATTAAAGATGTAACTGTAGAATGCATAATGAAACAATAACGAAGAATATTGAAAGCATGAAAAGATAAACACTGGGAATAAGAGGAAAAGAACATTTGTAAGCATACGAAATATATAAGGACAAAAATAGAGAAATTTGTGTAAAAGAGAAAACAAATGAGTAATCGAAATGGCAAAAAGTTGAATAATATATAACTGTTTAAGTAAATGCACAAAGAAAGCAAACTAAATAGAGAAGAACACAAAGAAGCAAACAGAAAAGACGGAGATGAAACTTGACAAAACAAAGAAGTAAGAAGGCAATAAAAGCAGCGAAACAAAATAGTCTATATATCTTTATTGTAAAGCCTGAGGAACTGTTAGTTGAGATAGCAACAGTGCTTTAAATGCAGAAGTTAAACTGGTGAATGAAATACGTACACCGCTTCATACTTATCTGGATGCGCCGTAATAGACAAGTGAAGTGGGAAATATAGTTTAATGGAACAAAAGCAAAAGCAGAGAGAAGAAAGAAAGTTGTTCAAACAAAGGCTGCGTTGTATTCCAAACTTAGTTCCAGACAAGCATCTCAGGCATGCCGGGCATTTCCCATTATTCACACTGTCTCTTCCTTCAATATCGCTCGAGACTTCGGAGCAATCTTTATCTAACACGGGGAATTCGTCATTCTCAGCTGCAGTCATAAATCCTTTTCTTCTCACAACTTATAACTAATAGAAAACCGAATAGATTTAAGCCATTTAAATTATATAAGTAGTCAATTTATATCTAAATATTTGTCTGTTTTCTTTTATCTTCCCTAGTTTTATTTCAGTAATCATGCCTACCTTTGACCTATATTATTCATTTCATTCTACATTTCTTTCATTATTCCTTACTTTGCTTCTATCTTTATGTTTCTCTCTTTCTTTGAGTAATTAAGTTTTATTTGTGTCAGTGTTTCTTCCTCGTTTTTCTTCTTCTTTTATTTCTTTGTGTTATACACTATTTTCAGTCCTGTTTCCTACTCGTCATTTGTTGCTTTCAGTATTTCTTTAAGCTCGTCTTCTTTCCTTCTGCAGCTTATCTTTTTTTTCTTTTCTCTTAATTCCACCGAAGGTCTATCCACTGTCCAGGCCTGGATACAATGCAGCTTACTGACTGACTCTGTTCGTCCTTACATTTTCTTTATTTTGTCTCTTGTTTCATCCGTCACACGGCTTTGCAAATATCTTTTTCTCCAGGGATATAATATTCACTCCATATAGAGACGGGGCTATTCAGTGATACGTATTCGCAGAACCGGAAACTTGATGACAAGTGAAACACCTGGACTACATTTTTTCTGGAGTATTCTCATTGAAAACTCCTTCACTTTTGACAGAGTTTGAACTCGTGAACTTCAAGCCACAGTGCAATGTCAGATTTGTTATGATATGCGATACGATATGATAAGATATACGATATGATATGATATATGATATATGATATGATATGATATATGATATGATATGATATGCGATATGATATACGATATGATATACGATATATTATATACGATATATGATATACGATATATGATATACGATATACGATATATGATATACGATATATGATATACGATATATGATATACGATGTACGATATACGATATACGATATATGATATACGATATATGATATACGATATACGATATATGATATACGATATATGATATACGATATACGATATAGGATATACGATATACGATGTACGATATATAATATACGATATACGATATATGATATACGATATATGATATACGATATACGATATATGATATACAATAAACGATATATGATATACGATATACGATTTATATATGATATGATATGATATGATATGATATGATATGATATGATATGAGATACGATACGATACGATACAATACGATACGATACGATACGATACGATACGACACGACACGACACGACACGACACGACATGATATGATATGATATGATATGATGATATGATATATGATATGATAAGGAATAGTTTTATTTTTATATCAGCTGTTTACTAATACAGTGGAACTCCACAAATAGACACAGCAACGGTACGTGTTCGAGACGAGGTACAAACTCTGTCTTTCTACGGAGTACTGCGGACATTGGTAAACATAAGGGCTGTACAGTGTTTTTTATGGCGTGCGGATCGAAACGTAAATAATTAACGTACATACTTTTAAATAATATATAGTAGTATATGCAACATATATAACAAAACAACTTCGTGATTAAGTATAATATACGTGATGCATTTGAAACATAAAACAAACTTCTGGAGGAAAAACTGTCTAAATGTATCTACATACAGGCTTTCATTTCAAAACATCCCATTCTAAATAACTATTTATTTACATTGAATTCAATTTAAACAAAAAGCACGTAAATTTAGATATTGAAGGGGAATTCTTAAACCAGGCTCAACTGCATTTTAGATTTCACCTCCTATCCCACCCACTCCCACTTTGAAATTTCAAATGGCACCCCTATATTTTTATACTTAAATATGAATAAGCATTCAAATGTTTATATACCACATTAATTTGTTTTCGCATCTCTTCTATCATCGCCTGGCAACCTGGATTATTGTTATTGTTGGTTAGAGCCGAAGAGAATAAAGCTACAAAAACTTACTGAGCATTTCATGTAATAGTGTTTGTGTATTAAATTATTTTAAAATGGTTTGTACCCTTCAAGAGAGAACATAAATCATCCTTATTGATTAAATTTAGGAAATTTCACAAAATAAACTGTTTTTTCATCCTACAATTAACTGATAATAACAAAGCTTCTTATAATCACTACACAATGCCTCTTAATTAGATGAATTTTGTTTTATGCCATGCATTGTTCTGATCGAAATGTCAAATTTTTTAGCTATGGCTCTGATTGATTCACCTTTTTTAAACCGTTCCAATATTTGTAACTTCTGCTTCAACATAAGCACAATTTTCTGTTCTCTGCCTTGCTGCCAACGTGTACGAGTATCTGCACACTACTGCACTGGTTCAACTGGTTAGCCCTGTGCAGCACGGGACAGGATGTGTTGACTTACCTTGTATCGTGAAGTATACGAGAGGGAGAGTCTATTTGTGAAGCGTCTATTTGTGGAGTTGCACTGTAGATCTTTCTAAAATACAACTTAAATGTAAATAGGCTACCTATAATTATAGATAAACACAATATAATATTTGTTACTCAGTCAAATGACAAATCAATGTAAAATAATGACTTATATTATATGGTAATTAAGTTTTATATACATGAATTACAAATTGCAAACGTAAGTACGTCCATAATTTAGTCTTCCAATTAATTTTTCAAATTCTTCAAAATTTTGATTTATTTATTATTTCATTACAGATAACTATTTCAAACATAGGATGTTTTATAGTGATCTAAACAGTTGCCAGTTGCCAGATCTATACAGTTGCCACGTTCAAACGACGTGAGTACTTTCAATTATCCAATCTGATTACACTTTCACATTTGATAATTCCTATTTCTATTTCGTATTATTTATATATTGCAGACATAATTCATCACTCATTGGACTCTACTGAACAAGAGTTCCACAGAATATTATGAAGTTTAATTACAACACTACGTGGTTTTTAACATTATTTTAATTTTATGACCTGTAATATTACATTTTAATTGTGGAGATGTTTTGTACATCATTAATCTTAAACAGTTTATCTACCACCAATGTAATGGCTACACAGTTTGATATTGAGATATTGTATAATTGTGCCTGAAGATGCCTGAATGGGCGAAAACGTTTGCAATTTGTAATTCATGTATATAAACTTAATGACCATATAATATAAGTCATTATTTTACATTGATTTGTCATTTCACTGAGTAATAAATATTATATTGTGTTTATCTATATTAATTGACAATCTGAATATTTCCATCATGCTTTCTGAGTTACCTATAATTAGCTCAATTATTACACTTTTTCTCCAGTTCCTGCAATGTTATAACACCTCGCTTAAACCTTTACTAATGTTCATTTCTGTATTCAGGTCAATATAAAATTATTATCCCTGTCACTTCCCCATTTCTTTCTTTCTCGTTATCTTAAATTCGAAGTATACTTTTGCTTATTCTAGCACACTTTCATACACTTATGCTCTTATCGATAGTCATTTATATCATCTCCACTATCTACCTATTTATTAGTCCCCATTGAGGGGGAGGAGCACGGGTTAGGGACTGCACTCGCACGCAGGTCTCTTGGATGGGCCCATTGTACTACCGGAATTGGAATGCTGTGCATGCCCTAAGACCCCCCGCGCAACAGATTCCCCTGCGAGCTGCCACCAAACTGTCCTACAGCCTGCAGAATCTTATTTACCTTTCCGCGTAGGCATCATCGCGCCCTCAGTCCCGGTTCCACGAGTCCCAAGGGAAAGCGCAATGTACATAGCACTACCACCAGGAACGAATGACCTACCACGGAGTCTAAGATCGGTGGCGGTCGGCAGCCCGTTCTACAATGGAGTAAGACCGAAATATGGGAAAGAATCGTCGAAAGTTACCCAGCAATTCTGCTTCAACAGGTTGACGGAAAAACTTCGGAAAAAATGTCACCCAGGTAACTTGTTCCAACCAGGATTTGAACCCGGGTCCGTTCGTTTCACGGTCAGACATGTTAACCGTTACTCCACAGCGGTGGACTGATATTACCACTGATTACCTACGATTATTCCAGTTCTTTGTTTTGGCTTTATACAATTACAGGGTAATTACTATAGGTTTCACATTTGAATCGGTTATTGTTGAAAGGAACTAAGTCCGAACTAAGTCCACTTTTTAAAGTTTTGAGATAATCGAAAAAAACTGTTTTGTGAATAATCTACGGAAGATTAAACCACAATATATTGTACATATATTTTTTTTGTGTACAATATATTTTGGTTTAATCTTCGATGTATATTTCATGTGTACAATATATTTTGGTTTAATCTTCGATAGATTATTCACAAAACAGTTCCTTTCGATTATCTCAAAACTTTAAAAAGTGAACTTGGTTCCTTTCAACAATAACCGATTCATTTGTAAATGGCCGCCCTATTAAATTTATCACTCCGATTTTCACTCAAATTTATTGTAGCCTACTTGAATTCCCTATCCAAAGCTATACAGCACTCGGAACTTTTTTTTTTTTTAGTTATTTAACCGAGGAGGGACCCGAAGGCTACAGCTTGTGCCTTATTGTGCTTACCACTCCTATTATGTGAATGATTGCGTAGCAGAACGGTCGTGCTCTTGTACAAATACAGCATGCCGCACCGTGAACTTAACCCGAGCTATTGTATGGACGATGTTGACATTTGAATTAATGAAGGCGTAATGAGCCCGTAATGACGCTGAAAGTTACCCAGCAATAAATTTTGCTTCAATTGGTCGAGGGAAAACCCCGAAAAAACTCCAACCATGGATAAATATATAATAGGATGCGAAACTGCGGTCAGCACCATCTGGCGGTGGAGGGCTGAAATAAGATGATCGGCGCCCAACGTCGTACGTGGTGAACATTAGAACTACGTGTCAGGTACATTACCCAGAGTTCTCTATTTATCTGTTCGAGATACTGCTCGAGGACTCGACGAGAAGCCAAGATGGCAGACAGAAACTTGCTAATAAGTGAACATAAAGTGATATTACGTGTGTGTATAAGCAGTGTATGTTAAACAGTGATGTTTATGGACGTTGTAGAAATAGTACAAGTATGGGGTGGAAGTACAAAAATTAATCTTAGTCCGTTAAATTTACTACAAAAACGAATAATTAAAATTTGTTTGAAGAAACGTTTCGATTATCCAACTAAATTAATTTATTCTGAATTTAATGTATTTAATATTGAACAAATTTATAAATATACGCTGTTAAAATTTTATCATAAAAATCGTAATAAGTTTGTATTACAGACACACAATTATGACACAAGACGAAATATTAATTCAACATTAGTAGAACCTAAATGTCTCACATCTGCTGGTCTAAAGCATAGCATAAATTTTGGCCCTCGGTTGTACAATGCTTTAACTAAATTACACCCAGAACTTCTAACATGTAACCCACTAACATATAACAAGAAAATTAGAAACGTCTTAATATCTTCAATTTGATTACATAAATTTATAGCCTATGTGTATGAATTAATCAACCTATATTATATTTGTATTCTATAATTTTGAAATATATATTAGTCCTACTTTTCACGTGCGATATTATTCTTCTCTAGTGTTAATATTATATTATATAATTCCATTGCCGCTGTAATTATATTTTAGTTCCTATTTTATTTTACTTATATATTTATATTATTATTATTATTATTTATTTTAATATTATATCTGAACTGCGACCGAGCACGAGCGCTGCTCATTCGGTCTCAAATTTTGTTAATACTACTGTATCTTCTTTTTATATTGCTTGTATTATTTTATTTGTATTTCTCTTTGTTTGTTTTGTAATTATATTTCTTTATTCTGTATATTTGAAATAAATAAATATTTGAAATATTTGAAATATTTGAAGTGTTGTTGAATGTATTGTAAAGTAATAGTAATATAATAAATTGAACTATCTAAGTAGTTCTTTCAGACTTTTCAATTGCGCTGTACAATAAATACCCAAAGAATACAATCCCAATTGTCTAACCTTTTGCTTTATTTTTTTTGTCTCTGTCTGGTTATATTTTAATTGGGTAGTGTAAAATAGATCGTCTCTTTTATCTTCCTGTTGGCTCCGGTAAGAATTTTCAGTAGAAGCTGCTGTGAGGATTAAAAATGTAAATGTTTTATTTCAAATTGGATTAGTTTTGAATATCGATGAGGGTGGGAGGGAATACTTTCTGCACAGTTTAACATTTTCGTCACAGGTGCGCTGCTAAATGCATGGAATAATTACTCTTTTCGCTGCTTGGTGCGCTGCTAGATGTAATAACGCCCCTCCCTCCAATAGGTGGCAGCAAGATCATTTTCTACAACAGCGCCTCTAGTATGTGTTACGGGAAACTCGGTAAGTTTCGCATCCTATTATATATTCATCCATGCCCCAACCAGGTAACTTGTTCGAAACAGGATTTGAACCCGGGCCCGCTCGTTTCACGACCAGACGTGCTAACCGTTACTCCATAGCGGTGGACCAATTAGAACCTTAAAAGATTCCCAAACATGTAGGTTGTTTTACAAGAATTTCGTGCCCCAGAGAAAGCAGATTTGTGGGCGAGAAGGTACTGCTTGACAGAGCAGCCAGACAGTAACAGCATTCACATATTGCGGGAGATCGAGACAATAATTAACGCCTCGTGCAAAATGTTTTCTAGCGATATTTTGGTAACTTAATCTCGGGGCTACTGTAGCTAAACTGACCTTGCTAAACCACTTGCATTGCGTGTCTCCTTGTGTATCAGCGATCAGTTCGTGAGTTTTGAAATTTTCACTACTATCGATCTTGAAACTACCCGGATCTTCCGTGCTACTCGCTAGAAAATATGCTGATGACAACTTTGATATCTTACAGAATGTATAAAACGTCTTTACAAGGGGACGAAAATTTTATGAAATATAGATGACTATATATACACGCGGAAATACTTAAAAAAAGAAGAGGGTCAAAGGCGTATACTGTGCCGGCTGTACTGGAATTGGTTCCCAAATCTGTGAATTAGTTCCCAGTTCGTCCCAGAGCTATACTCGAGTTGGTTCCAGGTTGATTTCTCCTGTGTACTGCAATTGGTTCCGGCGCTATATCAAGACAGAAAACATTTCCCTTCCCATTTTATACAGACTTAGGACTGTCAACTACTGTCTACAGTAGTACGTAGGTTAAAAATGTTTTTTGGTTGGCGGACACGCTGCGTCGAATAACTTCACAATTTTATTTCTGTACTGGTAAAAATTTGAAACAAACGTGTCGCAGGAATGCATATCTACTCAAACCAAAGGATTGAATTTTCCTCCACCAAGATTGTGCAAGATAGAACCTACAACCTTTTAGTTTGGCATTAGGGAATACGTTTGAAATTCCATTTTGGATTGCTTTTTCGAAGTCGGCATAAACAACAACTGGATTTACATATTGTTTAATTGAATTGAAGGCGTAAGTATATGACGTCTCATGTTGATCTTGTAGCAAGAAGAACACCAAAGGTACGTAATGATTTTCTGTCACACCAAGCACTGTAAAAAGTTGTTTGAATAATTTAGGACACGCCTTGAATGTGCCATCAACGAAAATAGTGGTCATTCCCTTCAAAGCTTCTAAATTCGATTTACAGGAAAAAGAAATAATGTTTCTTTCGGAATCATTTACAAAAAAACTGTTCGTTTTTATTAGTGCTGAGGTCGTACGAAGACATTAACAATAATAACTACTCTGCTACGTGATCGATTAACATCCATGTCCCACACAGCACGCTACAAAATCACAGCCTTGGATATTTGAACATGGGGAACCAACTCACGTTGTTGATATTTGAACATGGGGAACCAACTCACGTTATTGATATTTTGTTTGGGAACCAACTGCAGAATAGCGACTGTGCCCCACTGTGTTTAGTATTTACAATGATGACATAAGACATGGATGGGCATCGTACCTCGCTTGAGAAATAATGCCTCACTGACCTTCACAAAGCTTAGGCTATCGCTCTGAGTGACATCACGTTCAAAGTCCCCGTCCCTCCCTCACGTAGCTCCTAGGGTTTGGGCAGATTCTATATCAGTTTAATAAGCAATATCAGTGGTGGCATAATGGAATTATCAAAGCAGTGTGTACGCGTTAGAAAACGATTATTTCATTAGAAATGGAAGAGTTTTTTTTTGCTGTTTAGAAGGGGAGAACATACGATGTTTGTTATGCTCGAAACTCCTATTAGGCATTAATAAATTTAAAATACAACGACATTATTCATTATGTCATAAAGAACATGCAGAATTAGAATGTAAGACAAACTAAATGTTATTTTTCGTAGTATTCCGAAGAAAATTTATGATCTTAATATTTGCATAGTATACTAAATACGACATTATACCTTAAACACGCTGCATTAAAAGGTGCGAGGAATTAAATGTTGTTTGTACGTATTATTTCCAAAAGAAATTTATTTAAAAAATATCAAATGTTCGTAGAAAACAAAATACGATTTTCTGAAATTATTTTAGGTCGGGAACGTGCAAATCTATTAAGTAATCTTGATAAACGCCAGAATATTCAAGAAAATAAACTTAGACAACGCGATGGAATATTATTGGCTAGTTACGAAATTTCTCGCCTGTGATTTGAATCAATTCAATGATGGAGAAATAGTAAAGAGGTTTATGATTAAAGCTGCCGAATTAATTTGCTAAATGGAATAAAAGTTTTCGAGTCTCTCACGCTAACCAAGCGCTTTCCTAATAAATAATTCGCTACTGACCGCCTTAGCGATTACGATAAGGTGACGCAGGTCACAGCAGTTTATATTTCCCATCCTACTCTGCAGTCTCCTCTCCTAGTAAACGAACTATTTCAAATCGAGTGCCTCACGTAACCGAAAATTGTGCCCATGTATGTTATAAGAGAATTGAAGATGAAAATTCTTTCTGGAATAAAATTGAATAGAAATATAAATTTAAATGCTTTAGTCTACTTTACCCTATGTAGAAGACCTTGTGATTTTAAAAACATCGAGGATGAAATTCGCAAAACAGTGAACTTGTTGTGTGAAATAAGTAAGGAAACAGATTTAAAATATCTATTAAGAAAACAAAAACAATAACATTTCAAGGGAAGTTTCCCAGAACACCTAAAAGGATATTATTTAGGATTAAACTTTGGAATAACTTTGTTGGTTGGTTGGTTGGTTGATTGGCTGTTTGTTTGGTTGGTTGGTATCTAATGACGAGCAGTAAGCCTCAGGCTGCAGTGCAAATCTGCGGATTCCTCCTCTGTATAAGAAAAAAATGGCCAGCAGTCCAAGATGATGTCATTTGTTCTCTTACAATCCAATATTTAGCAGGAAGACTAGAAAAGTAGGTAAGCGTTGGACAGGAAAAAATTATCTTAATCCGTTATCTTTATTAAAATTAAAATATATTAAGATTAATATATAGTCTATGAGATTCTGCACTAACAATTCTGTGTAAACGTTTATTGAGGCGATCATGGTCTGTAAGTGAATCGAAAGTTACCCCACAGATTTCGCGATAATTCCAAGAGAGAGCCACATAGCCAATGAACCTGATTATACTGACAGTAGATAGTATGGTGTTCTGAAATTAATAACCGATAATTATTTTCTTTTACGTTCATTTGTTTATTCTACGTTCATTTTTTTACCATCATCTCTCCGTCGATAGTATGCCTGTGCTTATGCATATTCACTCCAAGAAACACATCAGCACTCAAACTCTAAAATCTAAGTCTCAACATGGAACAGTTATTAATTACAACAATTTTACCATTAATAATTACAAATAAGAGTTGATGGAAGAAGAGTTAATAAAATTATTAGGCCTATAACCTTAAATTTAATGTTAAAAACCTATACTAATGCATATATGTATATTTTCCAATGTTATATAGAGATATAAGAGTCTTTTGTTTCTGGCTAAGTGGAAGAGAAGGTTTCATGGCCTTAACTTCGCCAAAATAAATAATAATAATAATAATAATAATAATAATAATAATAATAATAATAATAATAATAATAATAATACGACTTCAGTGGAAAAAACATATCGAAAGGATGGATCACACTAGATGGCCTAAACAGATTCTTACTTATGTACCAAGGGAAAGAGGAAATTGGGAAGACCACGAAAGCGCTGGCATGAGACCGTAACAGATCTTGTAGGGTCTAATACGTGAGGGATATGATGATGATGATGATAATAATAATAATAATAATAATAATAATAATAATAATAATAATAATAATAATAATAATAATAATTTATTCTGACGAAGTTAATGCCATGAGACCTTCTCTTCCACTTAGCCAGAAACAAAAGACTCTTATACCTCTATATAAATTTGGAATTATACATATATGCATGAGTATAGGATTTTAACATTAAATTTAAGATTATAGGCCTAATAATTTTACTAACTCTTTTTCCATCTTATTATTATTATTATTATTATTATTATTATTATTATTATTATTATTATTATTATTATTACCTCAAATGTTTACTTTTCTTCTATAATTCATTTGTTTTATTCCTACCATCTCTGGTTCATTCAATTATGGTAGAGAAATATACATTCTGCTATTGGCTAATGGCGGTTCATTATGTTGCTATAACCTGAAATGTTCAGTTGTTTTCAAATAAATTAAATTTAAGATATCCGCATTGTTCTCCTTGAAATGAAGGTAACAAAATTTGCGAAGATGAAAGGGGTAAGACACTGTCATGAACATGAACACTATGATTATATCATAAAAATTTCAATCAAAATGGCATCTTTCTCGCATCGGAATTATCTCACTGAATACAATGCGTGATTTACATTTTCTCTGTGATAATCTAATTGATTTTCTAAAGTCTTGCATGTTGTCATAAGATAATTTTTTCTCCATGTTCGGTCTCGAAAAAGATATTATGACAAAATATATTCCTTTAAGCGCAATGAAATTATCGAAAAACTATCAGCACTCGTTGTAGCTATTATAGAAGATAGTTCAAATATTGAATTAGATGTATTAGACTTCATAATATTTCCAATTTTTTATTTACTTTACAAGTATTTTGACATATTTTATACCTCGTCTATAACTCAAACACTAGAGCGCTGATCTTCCATCGAGAGGATCCCCTGATCGTGGTGAAATTTGTTGTCGACAAAGCAGATTTTTTTAGTTGGTTACTTAACGTCGCTCTATCAACCACTAGGTTATTTAGCGTCGATGGGATTTGTTAATGACAAGATGGTATTTGGCGAAGAGAGGCCGAGGATTCGCCACAGATTACCTGACATTTTCCTTACGGTTGAGGAAAATCTCGGGAAAAATCAACCAACTAATCAGCCCAAGCGGGAATCGAACCCACGTCCGAGTGCAACTCCGGATCGGCAGGCAAGCGCCTCAGCCGACTGAGCTTCGCCGGTGATCAAGCAGGTTTTGCACTGGTTTTTCTCAGGGTACGTACGTTTCCCCTTTCATTTCATCAACACTCACCATCTTCCCCTTATTTTATTTAAATAATATACTTACTTACTTACTGGCTTTTAAGGAACTCGAAGGTTCATTACCGCCCTCACATAAGCCCGCCATTGGTCCCTATCCTGAGCAAGATTAATCCAGCCTCTATTATCATATCCCACCTCCCTCAAACCCATTTTAATATTATCTTCCCATCTACGTCTCGGTCTCCCCAAAGATCTTTCTCCCTCCGGTCTCCCAACTAACACTCTATATGCATTTCTGGATTCGCCCATACGTGCTACATGCCCTGCCCATCTCAAACGTCTGGATTTAATGTTCCTAATTATGTAAGTTGATGAATACAATGCGTCCAGTTCTATGTTGTGTAACTTTCTCCATTCTCCTGTAACTTCATTCCTCTTAGCCCCAAACATTTTCCTAAGCACCTTGTTCTCAAACACCCTTAACCTATGTTTCTCCCTGAAAGTGAGAGCCCAAGTTTCACAACCATAAAGAATATAAATAATTGATTAAATGGCGATCTTACTCGTGTTAATTATGTAAGCATGTGCGGCTTACAGCTGTTTCGGTGCTACTTGACACCATCCTCAGAGCCTTCTGTGTCTAGGCGTCATGTCAACTTCGCAGCCTGTTGTGTGGGTGCGTTCGTGTAATGAGGAGTTGTGTCAAATAGTGTGTGTGTGTTCTGAAATTGATCTATGTGTTGAGAATTTGATTAGGATGTGTTTTAGTGTGTCTGTATATTTCATATTGTTCTAGTGAGTTGAGTTTTTGGTTTTTGGGTTGTATTTGTAGGATTTCCATGTCTGTATTTATGTTATTGTATGTGTGGTTGGTATTAGTTATGTGTTCGGCATATGTAGATGTATTGTATCCCCTGGTTATTGTTTTAATGTGTTCTTTGTATCGAGTTTGGAATGATCTACCTTTCTGTCCAATGTAGAAACTGTCGCAACTATTTCATGTGAGCTAGTATACGCCTGTGTGGTTGTATTTATTTGTCTGTGTTGTTTGTGTGTTGAGATGTCTTTGTAGTGTGTAATGTTCTGTATGCTATGTTGTATTTCTGTTTTCTGAATGAGGATGCGATCTTGTGTGTGTGTTTTTTTGTTTTCGTATGTTAGTGTGATGTATTTATTGTGTTCTTGTGTTTGAGTTGTGTTTTGTGTGCTTTTTTGTTTGTTGAGCTTTTGTTTTGTCTTCCTTATGATGTTGTCTATTATGTTTGGGTTGTAACCATTTTCTTGTGCTATGTGTTTGATTGTGTTCACTTCTTCATTGTAGTGTTGTTGGCTCATGGGAATGTTGAGTAATCTGTGTACCATTGTCCTGAATGCAGCATGTTTGTGTTGTGTGGGGTGATTAGATGTGTTCTGTATGTGTGTAGTGGTGGTGGTTGGTTTTCTGTATATTTTGAATGTGTGTTTGTTGTCAACTTTTGTTATGGTGATGTCTAGGAAATTTATGGAGTTATTGTTTTCAAGTTCCAGTGTGTATTGGAGTTTTGGGTGTATTTTGTTTATGTATTGATGTAGTTTGTGAATTTTTGTCGTTTGTTTCCTTTGTACAGTATGAGTATATCGTCTATGTATCTGTGCCAGTATATTATGTTGTCTGCGTATTTGTTGTGGTCATTGTTGAGTATGTATGTTTGTTCTATGTTGTGTAAAAATATCTCGCTAGTATGCTAGATATGGGTGATCCCATTGGCAATCCTTCTGTTTGGGTGTAGTATCTGTTGCTGTGTGTGAAATACCTTTGCTTTGTTATGATGTCTGTGATTTGGATGATTTCTTCGATGTGTTCTTGTGGTGTGTTGTTGTCTATGAGCATTTGTTTTAGTATTTGTAATGTGTCTCGTATCGGTACTGTACTCCAACCACGAGAAAGTCTTTCCGGAATGAAACGCAGGTGGGTGATGCTGTGAATGAATGTTATATCATAAGATGTCATAAGGTCACACACGTGGATACTCGTTTCTCTATTGGCTAGCTCTCACAGCATAAACAATAACATTGACAGACACATGTTTATACTACCCTTGTTACAAAATTAGATCACTGTTAATCTCCTGGTCTTTTAATCTCTCCATACATATGCAGGAGAGCGCATGGTCTTTAAACTGACGTTATAACAATAATATCATCTATCTACTTCGCTCCAATAAATGACGCAATAGTAAGCGCATTCCTTTCACGGTTGATCTCCTGGTTGGAGAACAGTATGTTAGTGTAAAAGTTAGTGATATCGAAAGATGCTAATGTTGCACTGTGTGGAATGTGTTGTTGTTTTGTTTTGTTGACTAGGTCTACAGTGTTTTTATTGTTGTCTGTTTTCTGAATTTTATGTTGTTTCTGATGATTTTGTCCATGTGTGTGGCTAGTTTGTGTGCTGTTGCCTGTTTGTAGTTGATTAGAGATCTGATTGGTATGTTTTCTTTATGTATCTTGGGTAGTGCATTGAGTTTAGGTGCTGCTGGTTTGATGGGTTTGAAATGTTTCATATTGTGCGGTATTACGGGTTTGCTTTGTTTTATTGTGTTGTGGGATATTTTTCAAGTTCTGTGATGTTGTTTTGTTTAAAGTATGTTTCTACTGACCTGCACAACAAAATAGTTAGTTGTGAACTAACTATGCATATGTTTAATATCCTTTTCTTTTAATTCCATGCTTATAATATTGATGAGAAGGATCTACAATCTTCAATACACTCATTTTTTTAATTCGACCACTCCATACCCGCCACTAGTAATCACAATCACACTGGAAGCATGTACGTTAGAGCGTCTCGTTTAGGCATTGTGAAAACGTAAACGAAGTGCAGGTAACGTGTGGGGAGAGGACGAGCCGTACGATAAACACAAGAGATGCACAAGGTTTTAGTTACATTTATGGCGGAGCATTAATTGAAATTATACTTTCCAAGACAAGACGAGCTGCAATACTCAATACATCACCTGAATATAATAGCACAAAATTTCAATATGAAAATTTCCCCAAACAGAACAAAAATTATGGCGTTTCAAGGTAAACAGCCAGTTAGGAGTAAAATTTGCATTGGAACCCATACGTTAGAACAGGTAAACTCATTTAAATATTTCGGTTATAATTTGACATATTTACCTGTTGCTGATATATCTGAAAATATTCAACATTTTAATGGAGCCTTAAGAACCATCAACCAGGTTTTCACAACCACGAAAACCCAAAAACATACCAGGTTAAAAGTATATAAAGTTCTAGCAAGACCTGTCCTCATGTGGTAGTGTCCGAAACTCAGATGTTCAACGCCTAACAACTGCGGAAATGAGATTTCTATGGAGGACTGCCGGCTACAGCTTGCTTGACCACAAAAGGAATTAACTAATTACAAAATAATTGAAAATTACACCTATTTATGAACAACTCAACCACTATAGACAAAAATGGTTTAACCATGTCAATAGAATGGACCGTTCCAGACTCCCAAGACAAATTCTCCGCTATATACCACATGGAAGACGATCTTTGGACAGGCCACTAGGCCTAATACCTGGAAGGACGATGATGATGATGATGATGATATTTTCCAAAAACACACAAGACAAAAGAACACAAATTGCATAACGTTGTCATATACACATTTTAACAAAGAAGCAATTGTAACGTTCAAGTAATTCAATATAACAAATCAAATTTTGTCACTTACTTATATGATGTTGTTTTCAAACAGTATTTTTATGATCATAAATATTTCATTCTCTGTATGACTAACATAATATCACAGTCTTCTGTGGTCGAATTAACAAAACTACAGTACTGTAATTATGTTCAGGAAATAGTGTTGTCACTTCAGACAAATATACTGTGTTTATCGTACGGCTTGTCCTCCCTCACACATTCCCTGCACTTCGTTTACGTTTTCACTGTGCCTAAACGAGACGCTCTACTGTACTACCAGCCGGAGTGTTGCACATGGACGCACGTGTCCCCAGTCTGAGAGCGGGAGCTTTGCGCGCACATCTTCGGAGTGCTATTGACTCTACGCAAGCAACCAAGTAAGTCAGGGATGTCGAACAGCGCTCTAGAGCTGTGAAATGAAGAGCTTTCATTCTTTCCTTACCGTGCAACGGTTGAACACAGATAACAGACAGACCGGGCGAATGATCGTAAACAAAAGCGAAACCAATGCGGCGGCTGGTACTTATATAACTTTTATACATCTTACTAATTGATTGGAAGCTCATTTTAGATTTGAACTTGATAAACTCTGATGAACAAAGAATGTAAGTCTACATGAGGATGATGTTGCTGCTACTGATGATAATGGTGATGATAATAATAATAATAATAATAATAATAATAATAATAATAATAATAATAATAATAACAACAACAACAATAGCGTTTTATCTACTGGGCCAATCCATGAATGTTGTTCGTTAGTGACGGAAATACTGTCAATCATAATAATAATGTTGTTAATATCATGTTTAAAACATCAACTTGGTGTGTACTATGTGTTGTAGCAGTGCAACTTCAAGATCAGAAACGTCAACTGTTTTGATGTATAAAATTAATTAATTTTAGCGTGACTTGAAATTTGTTCATAGTTTTTGTTATAGATTCAAAAATATCTTCTCGTCGACTTCGATCCTTTAGTGAAATGGCATCTACAAGATCTCCGTGAACATTGAAATGTGAAACGATGCTCCTTATGAATATAGCTAGCTGCGCCGTATCTTTGCAGTCGGTTCTTCCATCAAGAACTAGTGCGTGACAAGTAAAACTTTTCTCTTTGCTCTCAGTTGCCCCTCCAAGTTATCTCCCATTTCTGATATGCGCTCTGCAATAATATTACGAGACAAACATAGATTTAAAACCATTAACGTGTTCCGGACATATCTCTTTTGCAACAGCTATGAGCCACTCTTTCACAAATTCTCCGTCAGTGAATAGCTTTGAAGCCGTTGCAATAATTTCACAAATTTTGTAGCTAGCACGAATCAAGGTTGTTCTACTAACACCCGATGATGATGATGATGATGATGATGATGATGATGATGATGGTGATGATGATGATGATGATGATGATGATGATGATGATGATGATGATGATGATGATGATGGAAGGTTTCTCTGAATTCAATCTTGATTTTAAATTCCTCTACAACCTTTTCACGAGCGGAACCGGATAACTTTTCTGGTTCATAAACTTCAGCTTGTGATGAATTAAAATGCCTTTTAACATTATGATGACTTAGTTATCCAAGTTCCTTTCTACATATTAAGCAATGTGCCTTTCCGTCCTTTAAATAAATTAAATATTTATCTATCCAGTCACTATTGAATCGCCGTTCCATAACCATACCCGCTGCCAGAGTTGATAAACACATTGCGTACAGAACACTGCTACAGCGAGCTCTGTTTAACATTACCGACTGTCGTTTCAACTCAGCTATAGTACGTCCGCTCAAATGAGAGCCACTTGGAACGTGCGATTGGACACACTTACCGCAGGGAGCAAGTAGGCACGCGACTCCGACCAGGTTCCATGTAAACAACGCTGCGTTGCCATCTCTCCCTTGTGAAGACTAAAGTGAACCTTCGTGTGCGTCTTATAATACAGAACTAAAACACCAACAGGCTTCTATTCAGAGTCCGTTGAGTCACTATTTAAATCAATTACACAAGATTCCAAGCTAGCTTCTAAGGAGCGATAATCACTTTATTTTGTCTTTACATGTTCGATATACTTTACCTAATGCTTTTTATTATTAATGTCATCCATCACATTTGCTATTAAGCACATACTTCTTGAACAGATTTATTTTCCAATGCATTTTCTGACCGGAGATTTCTCTTCAGTTCCGAACAAACGAATTCTATGGCATTGAGACAACAATGGGGGGCAGTCGTAGTACAACATGGACGTATTTTGATTATAGTTCGTCAATTACATAATTTTTTTTTTCTATGACGGCTACGTTTTTTGTTGCGCGAGTCACTTCTGTAGCGGCACTGGTCTTTTTCAATGGTGTCCGGCACTTACCAGCATCGTCTTTAAAATACGTATAAATACTAATAATAATTAACACTGTTTGCTCTTGTACAATATTACCGCGTCCTAATGGCGATTGTGTGGATTTACGTCTACGACTATTGTTATCCGTTTTCCAAAAACGCCAGATTATAAATACAATCACAATGTATGGAACACAAAAGCCACAATATACATTTACGGTCTTCTGCCTTGTTCTCAGCTAACTGTACCTTTACTTGCGTGCTCGTCTGAAACCAAATACCATATGAACTTGTTCTCGGAGCACCGACTTAGATCTGTCAACAGCGCTGGCTTACCAACAACCAGCCGCGTGCTTCCAGACAGAAACACCTGACGCCTCCCGCTCAAGGTAGGTGCAAGTGGCTCTCATTTGAGCGGACGTACTATATGGTAGGAAACAGTATTAATCGTTTCACAATTTGAGAGCGCTGTTCGACATCCCTGACGTAAGTGATATTTTGGATGCGTAGTTGCGTAAGTGGAAATGCCGCTTTAAGGCGCTCAACAAACTTCGGATCTTGCGCCACTTTGAAGCAGCAGATCATTGACTGATAGGGGCAACAAGTTGCTTCCTATTTAATCGTTTCAAAGTGTGAAAACAAGTGCAGACTAGATATTTATAGGGCTCTTTCCTTGTGTAGTCAAATACCTGTAATACACTTAGGTAACTCCCACACTTGTGACTTTCCTAAGTATTTAAAACACTTGTTCTTTGTGTTGAGCCGTCTTGTATGATGATATAAAACTCAAAGTTTTCAGGGATCTTGTTCATCCCTGCAAACACTGAAGATCCGCAGTTGTGCCAGCGACCTATCTCAGGGTTCAAATGAATTCACGCTGATAAAAAAACGCGGAACTGGACTCTGTGATTTATGACTGCGACCCAGCACCCATCTGTCGACCAGCAGAAAAATTCCGATAGATGGGGTTAATACACGGCCAGAACTTGGATCGGAGGAGTGTGAGTTCACTTCCTGCCCCCACCTGTCGTTACGTAGCTGGACTGGAAGCGACAACCAGCTTGGAACAGACTAGATAGAAGACACTTGTCATAACGTGGACCAGCGTGTCTTGATGGTAGAGATGTTAAAAAACTGTGCCTTGAGATCGGTGACGGAGCGCGCCTTCTCTGAGCGATTTAATGTCTTTGTCAAACAAAAGAAACATAATTACACCACCAACAGCAAATTATTTAATTATGCACTTGTTTATAAGTTATGATTATGAAATAAAATATGGACCAATTTTAATGTTTTATTTTTGTATTTATTTATTAAGTACTTAGGGACTGATTTATTATTATTCTTATTTATTTTAATCATCATTATTTAACATCATAATCATCATCATCATCATCATCATCATCACCATCATTATCAAGATGTAGTTGCTTGGCTTGTGCCGGCAGCCATATCTTTATCTTCCTCTGGATCTTCATGGTTTTTTCCTTCCGTTTGGCTTAAGCAATTATTTCTAACTTCTTTCCAACACTTGTAACTGTGCTTTAAACATTAATAATAAAATCAGATGTCATATATATGGCGGATGCCTACAGATTACTTATCATCTATACTAATAATAAATCTGTAGCCGAAATTTTTCTGGTAATTTTCGATTTTCCAAAAATAATTGGTCCTAACATATATAATTAACCACCCTGAAACCGAAAATCGCTTTTTTGAAATTTTTGTTTGTATGTCTGTCTGTATGTTTGTTACCTTTTCACGCGATAATGGCTGAACGGATTTCGATGAAAATTGGAATATAAATTAAGTTCGTCGTAACTTAGATTATAGGCTATATGGCATTCAAAATACATTATTTAAAAGAGAGGTTATAAGGGGGCCTGAATTAAATAAATCGAAATATCTCGCTTATTATTGATTTTTATGAAAACTGTTACATAATAAAAATTGCTTTAAGAATCATTTCCGATAAGTTTTATTCTTTACAAAATTTTGATAAGACTGATATTTAATGAGATAAATGAGTTTTAAAATTAAAATAACTGCCATCTAAGGCCGTGTAATGAATTAAAAAACAAATGACTTCGTCTATAAGGGGCCTTGGACAGCAACAATCGAAAGCTATGAAAGATAGCCTACAGATAATGTTTCTGCGTTTCTATGAAGTAATATCAGAAGCTTAATTAACCGATTTGATTTATTAATTATTAATTCACCATTTGAAAGTGTAGTTTCTCTAGATGGACATAATGCTATAATGTTATCACAGTAACTGCTGAGTGAATCGAGGACAGGTAAGATTAAAATAGATTCTTATGCACAGAAAACTTGATAGGCTATTCTGTATATTCGTTTCCTGTATTTCCTAAACTAATTTTTATGACCAAATGAGTGGTCTCTGGATCAAAATGATCGCATTTTAATTTTTTAATTAAATTTAAATTAAGTAACATAATAAACGATTTATCCTTCTATCAAACACGAATGTTTCCTGGATCAAATGTCCTATTTTAATTATATAATTGCTTTATATTTATTTCTAACGGGTGCAGCGGAGCGCACGGGTACGGCTAGTAAACAAATAATTTCTTGGAGCTCGTTTCATTGTAATCTTAATTCCACCATGTACAGCGATACTACCGCTGTGTGGCTAAGTAGAAGAATACATACTACCATACGCTTTGAATATTATACTGAATGGTGCTGCTCTCTGTTGTTGTAAGAGCATAACAACGATTTTCCACTTTGCCCTTCCCTTCCACTTTGCTCTCGGCTCCCGTACTTGTAAGAACTGAAGGCTCTTACTCTTAGCTGGAAGAAGATTTACAATTAAATGATAAGCCTATGCTTGGACTTTAAATGATGGCGTAGATATGGCTTTATGTGTTTCTTCTGCACAAAACGATATCACTTGAAATAAGATGTTGTACTGTCTTATATTATTTTATATTATTTAAAATGTGTGTTGATAATGGATGTACTCCTTTAAGTAAGTTTCTGATTTGTTATGGGGGCTCTTGAATCTCAGGAGGAACAACTTCTACAACAGCGCAACATAAACTGCCAAGTTTTTTTTGCATTGCATTTATTCCATAGTTTAATTCATTTTTTCTATTTTAACACAATTCCATTGGGCATAGTTAAAATTTTGATTATAAAATAACGGAATGCTAAGCTAGTGTACTATTACTGCATACTAAATGAATACACTCTTGTTGTTCGTTAATTCTCTGAGATGAAAATGATTGTGGTACATAAACATTGTTTTAAGAAATACAGGAAACGAATATACAGAATAGCCTATCAAGTTTTCTGTACATAAGAATCTATTTTAAACTTACCTATCCTCGATTCATTCAGAAGTTACTGTAATAACATTATATCATTATGTCCATCTAGAGAAACTACATTTACCAATGGTGAAATAATAATTATTGAAATCGGTTAATTAACTTCTGAGATTATTTCATACAAACACAGAAACAAGTTATATGAATACCTTCCGTTTGTTGTTGTCCAAGGCCCCTTATAGACGAAGTCATTTGTTTTCATTTCATTACAGCCCATTACGTGGCGATGATAAAACCCAATGCTATTTTAAAACTCATTTATCTCATTAAATATCAGTACTATCACAATTTTGATAGAATAAAACTTATCAGAAATCATTTTTGACGAAACTTTTGTTATGTAACATTTTTCATGAAAATCAATAATAAGGGAGATATTCGATTTATTTAATTCACGCCCCCTTGTAACGCCCCTTTTAAATAACGTATTTTAAATGCCATATAGCCTAAAATCTAAGTTAGAACGAACTTAATTTATATTCCATTTTTCATATAAATCGGTTCAGCTACTACCGCGTGAAAAGATAACAAACATCCAGACAGATAGACATATAAATAAAACTAAAAAAAAAAATAGATTTTTGGCTTCAAGATGATTAATTATAAATGTTGACATCGATTTTTTTAAAGCGAAAATTATCAGAAAAATTCGGCTACAGATTTATTATTAGTATAGATAGGAAGGAATAATCTTGAAGTGACAGCTATTTATTGAATTAATGGAAAAAGCACAAAACATTGGATTAAATATTAACGAGAGTAAAACAAAATATATGGTAATCACTGAAACAAAACGTTTCCCAACAGCATTAAAATAAAAAATTATACTTTTGAAACAGTGAATTAGTTCAAATATCTTGGTGTTTTGATAGACAATTCTAATGACAGAAAATATGAAACACTTAACGGACTATATAATGCAAAAAAAACTTTTTATGCTGTTCACAAATTATCTTCCCATTTCTTAACCAGAAATTTAAAAATCATTTTGTACAAAATACTAATCCAACCCGCACTATTATATGGATCGGAAACATGGATCTTAACTAAAAAGGAAAAACACAAATTCATGGTTTTTAAAAACACAGTGTTGAGGTAAATTTTTGGTCCAATCATTGACCCACTTGAAAACAAGTGGAAAATTCGACATGATAATGATATTGACAAACTTTATAATCAACCGTCAATTTTAGATGTAATACGGACCAGAAAATTAAATTGGACAGGACATGTTATACGTATGGATGACTGCAATAGCGCAAAACAAATATAGGATGAACACCTTTGACAACAGGCCACTGGGAAGACCTCGACGTAGATGGAAAGATGAAATTCAGACGGAATGCATGGAAATGGGAATTACCAACTGGTAGGAATTAGCAAATGACAGAACAGAGTGTGAAATCTACATGGAGTCGACATGCTCCATAATGTTCATTGATTGATTCATTGATGACAGCGATATTGCAACATTTTATTGCACTGCGATAAGACATGTTTCTAGCCAATAGAGAGAGCGGTGCTGTGGTGTGGGGATACCATTTTTCATTTTTATTTCATTTATTGTATTCGATAGATCTTAGATTAAAATTGAAGCTTTAAGACAGGTATGCTCAAAATTGTAAAAGCGCCGATTACATGGATGATGCTGCACTGCATAACACACACAGTGTACGGACTGGGCTCCGCAACTACATTGCAGCACCGCCCATAGCATAGTTCTTAACACTCTTACAGTTAACGGATAATAAACTGAATTCGAAACAGAAAAGACTATGTCACTGTAATAGTCAGTTATTACATTATTTAATAAACAATATTTAATATAGTTATGATATTATTATATCATAGATAATGTTATTTCCATGTTCCACCATACTTTGCGGTCTATTTAACATGTGCGTTCTTTTCTGCAAGTAATCGGAAATCTATTTCCAACGAATTTACTGCAATGCGCAGCTGGCTCAAAACATTCTTATATGTTAATGGAGATCTATGTTTGGATTTAGCAACCTTCATTCTCGAAAATAATTGTTCGCACACATAATACGTCGAGGCGAAGGTAGTTAACATAGTGGCAGCGAATAAGCTCATCTTGGGATATTTCGTTTTGTTCATTGTTTAAATAATTACATGCTTGTCAAGTCTAATTCCCTGCATTTAGTTCCGAATTCTATGTTACATTGTAGATCAATTAACTCGTCCTGGAACTGCATTCTCACGGACTGTACTAAATTTACTATGAAAGGATTAACAAATAATATCACTCCCCATACGTTCAAAATCACTAAGCTAAAGAGATATAATTAACTTTATTTTGTTCAGGCACCATACATCTCTTTACAAGTTCACCATCCGTGAAGGATTTTAGTGCCTTAGCTAATTCCCAACATACTACATAACTTGCTGCTAAACATAGACTCTGAATTGCAATGTTTGGCCTTTCATGAAGTGCTTTCAATTCTTGAAGCTGTAGTGCATGTTGCACCCCTGAAAAATTATTTTATCAAAACATTTCTGCTGGAATAAAATTACTACAATAACAGTAATAATAATAATAATAATAATAATAATAATAATAATAATAATAACAATAATAATAATAATAATAATAATAATAATAATAATAATAATAATAATAATAATAATAACGTTGGTATATGAATACATATTACAGAAAACAGCTTCCCTGTTACTTCGGCATGTTCTGGGTGGCAGAGCGTATAATGTCGTTTTATGTTGCTCAGTAGTATTCCAGACAGTACCTTACAACATAGTAAACACTACGTTTTCACCCAACGCTCAAACAAATAGTCTTTCTCCCAAACTGTACGGAATGGTCGTTTGCCTAAAGAAGGTTTTGACTGTCATTGTCCCGCACTGTTCGTACGTTACTAAGTACTTGAATTGCCTTCCGCAGCCATCCGTCGAGCTTCGAACGGGGAACAGCACGCTCTACATTGGAAGGTTGTGATTACAGAACGTAATCGGGAGTCAGAGAATAAGCATACCTGCTTTAAGATGTTAGACAAGTCAAGAAATAAACAATCTTAGTGGCGAGATGAGAAATCTTGAAAAATAAATCGTCATAACGTGGTTAGGGCCAGAGAGGTTTAACACTTATAACATAAGGTGTATTCTCATAGAATCTCCTTAGTTTTCTGCATTGGGTCGGGGTGTGCTATCAGTGTTCTGATGGGAATGGCAGGAACAAATTGGTTATGAGTGTTGCCAATCTGACAATTTTAAACAGATATTATGATCACCCATTATTTTGTAGGATTTGTCAGTTTTGTAACATTATTATTATTATTATTATTATTATTATTATTATTATTATTATTATTATTATTATTATTATTGAACTATAAAATCGTTATTTTGTATAGCCGATTTACCATCGAGTCCGAGAAACAGTAGCTGTAATACCCACATTTTTTCAGTTGGTGAGTGATTACATGATGACAATGCTGTTATGTTTGATATAATTAAAGACATAGTCCGTTGTTGTGACCAGATCAGATAGCAGAGGGTAAGTATTATCAATGACTTTCATTTTAATGTTCAAACTTTATATTCATATCTATATCCATATGTCAAACTAAAAACCATAGCCTAAGTGGTATGCATATTGTGGTTAAAAATTTCATTTAAACTGATAAACTATTACACTTCTTTTGAGAGTAATATGAAAAATACTTACTTACTTACTTACATACTTAAGGTTTCTAAGGAATCCAGAGGTTCATTGCCTTCCTTACATAAGCCTGCCATCGGTCCCTGTCCTGAGCAAGATTAATCCCGGTCCTACCATCATAGCCCACCTCCCTCAAATCCATTTTCATATTATTCTCCCATCTATGTCTCGGCCACCCCAAAGTCTTATTCCCTCCGGCCTCCAAACTAACACTCTATATGCATTTCTAGATTTGCCCATACGTGCTACATGCCCTGCCCACCTCAAACCTCTGGATTTAATGTTTCTAATTATATCCGGTGAAGAATGAAATGCATGCAGTTCTGCGTTGTGTAACTTTCTCCATTCTCCTGTAACTTCATCCCTCTTAGCCCCAAATATTTTCCTAAGCTCCTTATTCTCAAACACCCTTAACATCTGTTCCTCTCTCAAAGCGAATGTTGAAGTTTCCCAACCATACAGAAGGGTATAATTATTTTATAAATTCTAAATCTCAGATTTTCTGAGAGTAGATTGGAAGATAAAAGCTTCCCAACCGAATAATAACAAGAATTTCCCATATTTATTCTGCTTATAATTTCTTCGCTAATATTATTTATATGTGTTACTGTTGCTCCAAGACATTTGAATTTTTCCACCTCTTCAAAGGATAAACTTCCAATTTTTATATTTCCATTTCGTACAATATTCTCGTCACGAGACATAATCATATACTTTGTCTATGAAAAATACTAGTAATAATAATACTTACTTACTTACTGGCTTTTAAGGAACCCAGAGGTTCGTTGCCGCCCTCACATAAGCTCGCCATAGGTCCCTATCCTGAGCAAGATTAATCCATTCTCTATCATCATATCCCACCTCCCTCAAATCCATTTTAATATTATCCACCCATCTACATCTCGGCTTCCCCAAAGGTCTCTTTCCCTCCGCCGGTCGAGGTGGGTTCCTCCAAGTGGTGACCGGGGGGTGCAATGGTGGCTCTCGTGCTCTTCTTTTCGGCCATTTTTCGTCCTATCACCATCCACTCCTCTTCGTTCTCTCTTCTTTTTCATCACTATTTCTCTCTGCCGGGCGCCATTGCATGCGGAACGCCCACCACATCATCACAGCCATTTTCACCTCTCCATCCCCGCTGTTTTTGTTCTTGCCACGTCCGCCACCATGACGGGATTTGTTAACAATGCCTGATGAGGCTTTATTCTTCTTCCCCTTCTAATTCTTATATCTATTATTAGGTTAAGTTTCTTAGGTTTATAACTCCCGTCTCACCAGCGGGGATCTTTCCTATCTCCGTGGTCCTGTCCCACGGTTTCGAGCGCGACTTCCAACTTGTGTGGCCCGACAGGGCGCCCAGCAACGAAGCAATAGTGGACCCTTCATACTGCCCCTATATGCAAGTCTAGGTGCGGAGCCCGGACCAGTAGTCATGTACACTCACGTATAACCCCAATGGGGTCCGGAGCGACTTAAACGTCCCGGTGACCGACTCTGCTCGCCGGGGCGGATATATCGCTCCGACGTGTTACCGCTGACGTATGGGTGTCGCAGTGTAATCAACCACAAGTCCCCTGAAGCTGCGTGCGGTCTCGGATTGCTCCGGCTTTGGGAGGGTCGGTCGGAGTTAGCCGCAGTAGTCTGGCACTTGTATTCGGTGTAGAGTGGGGAGCCACGGGCGGTTATTCCCGTGGTAGGGGCATAAAACTGCGACACGCCTCTGGTGTAAGACTTGCCATTAGGTGTGTAATGACCAGTTTGAAGGGTAACTTGCGTGAAGTGGGTTGCTTGGGATCGGGTTGTGGGGGTCCCCACGGCCGGCACAGACCGCGAAGAATTTTTAGGTGTCTTTTTCTTTCGCCCCCGGTGGCAGGCTGACGCCGACAGTTCCGTAGGGGGGCCAGTTCAAAATGGCCTCTTCGCGCCCTCTTCTCCTTCCTCAGAAAAAATAATAAAAAACAGAAGACAGCAATTGATACGACTGGTGGTCAAATTTTGACGAAAATTGCTATGGACTTGGACCCTGAGAAAGTAACTGTCAAAGTGCCGCCTCCGAAGTTTATCAGTATCACCTTGGACGGAACAGAAAAGACAATGAAAACATTAGTCCATTTTACGTGAGACGCGCACTCGACGGACTCGTTGGGAAGGTCAAAATGCAACTCGCCTACGCAACGGTAGTCTCCTCGTCGAGACGGTATCTCCAAAACAGAGTGAGACGCTGTTGAAAGCGAAGTTGCTAGGGTCTTACCCTATTAAAGTCGAACGGCACTCCTCGCTAAACACCACGCGGGAGTAGTGCATACGGATTCTCTGGACGGTATGTCTGATGAAGAGATCCAACTAGAACTGGCGGAACAGTCTGTGTCCAAGGCTTACCGTTTATTACGTAAGCGGGACGGACAGACTATTCCGCTGAGCACTGTCTTTTTGACCTTCGAAAAGCCTGTCCTACCAGAGTACATCCTTGTCGGGTACGAGCGTGTCCCAGTTCGTGCGTATGTGCCGAACCCAATGCGGTGCTTTAGGTGCCAACGGTTCGGACATACGCAAAAACGTTGCACAAACAACATCGTATGTGCAAGGTGCGGCGGTTCTGACCATGGGGAATCCCCGTGTGCCAGCGCCGAGCACTGTGTGAATTGTGCTGGGGACCACGCCTCCAATTCTAAAAATTGCCCGAAGTATATGGTAGAGAAGGATATCCAAGAACTGAGAGTCCGAGAAAATATTACGTTTTTCGAGGCGCGTAAGCGTATTTTAGATCAACAGAAAAAGGCGACGGAAAAGTCCTATGCAGCAGTTTTGCAAAAGGCAACACAAGCAATAGATGTATTTACGCAAACGCCACCTCTTGTTAGTATACCTGGGAAGCGTATTGAAAGCGCAACCCAGACGTATGTAGACGTTGCCACTCAGACTGCTGAGTCAGACGACTCGTGTGGCCTTGACATAAGGCCTTATATTCCAAAAAGATTATTACCGTGGCGACAGAGAAAGACTCTACGCCTGGTAGATCGCCGCGACGTCGCGCTCCCTGTTCTGGTGACGGGTCGAGATCACGGTCTCGATCAAGATCACGATCGGGCGTGCGGCGATCTGCGAGCGAATCCCCACGGTCGAAGACCAAGCAGTCTCAGTCAACGGCACGAAATCCTAGAAAAGATAAGAAGAGAAAATCACCCGTCAAGCCACCATGATAATTTAGATCCACATAATGACTGATATCATACAATGGAATGTGAACGGTGTACGCAGCAGATATGCAGAACTACAGCAATTGATCTATCGTGAGAACCCCGCTATTTTATGTCTACAGGAGACACACCTCCGACCTGAACATTCCCTGAAAATCTCGGGATACAATGTTTACCGGTATGACCATCTTGCCGGTATTCGTGCTAACGGAGGTTGTGCCCTCCTTCTCCGCCAGAATATCTTTTCCTCTGTTCTAAACATTAACAGTCCTCATCAATGCATAGCTGCCAGAGTAACCTTACCTACCATACAGTTTTCAATAGTCTCCGTTTATATACCCCCAGATACACCCTTTACAGTACTTGAAATTCAACATATTCTTTCACAGGTACCTGCACCATATCTCATGGTGGGGGATTTCAATGCATCCCACCACTCTTGGGGCTCAAATTCCGATGACGACAGAGGAAATAAAATAGCAGAGGTATGTACCGTCTAAATCTTGTTACCCTGAATTCAGGGAAGCAACACACCTGTCCTTGGCTTATGGTACATATTCCATGATAGATATCTCCATTTGTAGCCCAGTTTTGTCCACGCATTTCGAATGGTCTGTGATTCACGACCTACATGGTAGTGACCACTACCCCATCCGAATGCGTATGTCCGCTTTACGTCCTGCGGAATCTCGATCTCCAAACTGGGTTATTAAAAAGGCGGACTGGGTCGGATTTTCGGAGTCCATATCATTCGAAGATAACGGACATGAAAGTGTGGACTCCGTAGTAGACCATTTCTCAAATATGGTTATCAAGTCAGCGGAATTATCTATCCCCGGTCGTCCTGCAGGCCAAAACGCTTCTCTGTCCCCTGGTGGTCGGATGCCTGCAGAGATGCAATCCGAGACCGCCGATGTGCCTTACGCCAATTTGAGCGCCATCCGACCCAAGAAAATTTTGTCCAGTTTAAACGTCTTCGAGCAAAAGCTCGTCGCACTGTATGCGATGCTAAGAAGACTTCCTGGACAAACTACGTCAATTCAATGAAAAGGAATGTCCCATCTAACATCGTATGGGACAAAGTCCGCCGAATAATGGGGAAACGTAGTTCTGTAATTCCGGGAATAATAAGCAATGGATTAACGGCCACCAGTCCAATAGAAATTGCAGAAATATTCGCTACCTCGTTCGCACAGATTAGCAGCTCAAATAATTATGACCCGGAATTTCTGAAAATAAAGATGCTGCGGAAAACGAAACCTCAATTTTATATCAGATAATACAGAGTATTACAATACACCGTTCACATCCGAGGAGCTGGAGGCGGCACTAGGCACATCCCCTGACACCTCCCTGGCCCTGATAACATCCATAACCAAATGCTTCGCCATCTTCCGCCTGCTGGAAAATCCTTTCTTCTGGCAATGTATAACAGAATCTGGACTGAGGGAGTGTTCCCATCTGCTTGGCGTTCCGCCATTGTAATCCCCGTCCAGAAACCAGGAAAGGATCCTTCTTTGTCTGGAAGCTACAGACCAATTTCTCTCACCAGCTGCGTATGCAAGGTTATGGAAAGAATGATAAGCAAACGCCTGATGTGGGTACTGAATCGGAAAACCGATTATCTAACATCCAATGTGGTTTTCGTAAGCACAGATCCGCCGTAGACCATCTTGTTCGGCTAGAGACCGCCATTAGAGATGCTTTCCTCAAGAAGGAACATCTTGTGGCGGTCTTCTTTGATCTAGAAAAGGCTTACGATACCACATGGCGGTATGGCATTCTGCAAACTCTGCATGACTGGGGACTTCGTGGTAGTCTACCAACGTTTATTGCGAAGTTCATGGCAGAGCGGAATTTCCGAGTTCGAGTAGGCACCACACTTTCTAACGAACACCTCCAAGAAAACGGCGTTCCGCAGGGTTCTGTATTAAGCGTTCTTTTTCTGCATTGCGATCAATGGAATTGCCCACTGTGTGGGTAACCGAGTATCTTCTCTGTTATACGTCGATGACTTCAGTTTATATTACAGCTCCCGATATCTTCCGTCCATCGGTCGACATTTGCAGCTGGTCATCAACGTACTATCAGAATGGGCTGTTCGCAATGGCTTTAAATTCTCCACTCAGAAGACGCAGTGTGTCCACTTTTACAACCAACGTGGACTACATCCACATCCCGAATTGCGTCTGAATGGAGTGGAATTGCAATATACAGACACTGCGAGATTCTTGGGCCTTATCTTTGATTATAAGTTAACGTGGGAGGCGCATATACGTGATTTGAGAAGGCGTTGCGAGAAATCCTTAAACATCTTACGCCTTTTGTCAGGGGTCCGATGGGGTGCAGACCGTACAGTGCTTTTACGCCTTTACCGAGCTCTTATTCGATCAAAGCTGGATTATGGGTGTTTTATTTATGGCTCAGCAAATAACTCTAAATTACGTCTTTTAGATACTGTACATCACCATGGGATACGACTCGCTACAGGGGCCTTTCGAACCAGTCGGATAGCGAGCCTGTATTGTGAAGCAGGAGAACCATCACTGTATCGCCGACGTCATATTTTGTTGTGCTCATATGCTGTTAAGCTCCGCTCGCAGCCTGAGCACAACTCTTACGACTCTTTCCATCATTCGTCTCTTTACGGCCGATACAGTGAAAATCCACGGAGACCTCGTCCAGCAGGTGTGCGCTTTCGTGAACTGCTCTCTGAGCTGGATATACATCTACCATCAGTCCGCACACTGGAGTATACCACCACTCCACCGTGGATTATGCGACGTCCCATGTTTGATATAAGTCTGAGCCGTTGTTTTAAGAATTTTACACCAGCCTTTGTTTATAGACTTCGTTTTAGTGAACTTTTATCCCGATATCCAAATTATTCATTAATTTTTACTGACGGATCCCGGATAAATGATTGTGTTGGTTGTTCCTTCGTTACAAATGGAGAGATATTTAAATACAGACTAAGCCAATATACTAGTGTTTTTACTGCTGAACTCTATGC
Source organism: Periplaneta americana (assembly GCA_025594305.2). NCBI lineage: Eukaryota > Metazoa > Arthropoda > Insecta > Blattodea > Blattidae > Periplaneta > Periplaneta americana. The sequence continues at coordinate 15,536,209 of JAJSOF020000015.1, read as the reverse complement.
TTTTACAGAGTTTTATTGTTTTTAATTAGGCAACCTCGGGGCAGATTCCTTATCTGTTCCGACTCTTTAAATGCCATCCAGTCCTTGCAGTCTTTTAATTGTGATGATCCGCTTGTCTTAAGAACTCAACAGCTGTTCCATACTCTCCTTTGCTCTGATTATGAGATTGGAGTAGTGTGGATTCCTGGCCATGTAGGGATTGCAGGAAATGAGGCCGCGGATGCTGCAGCCAGGGCTGGCGCACAGGATGGCTCTCTGGTATATTGGCGCGAGAGGTGGCAGGACATTCGAAACTACTTGAAATCTAAAATTTGGTGGCAATGGGAAGGAGAATGGTCTGCACAAGAGGGAAACAGATTACGAAATATAAAGAATACTGTTAGAGTTTGGGATTCGTCTACAAGAGCGTCGCGACACGAGGAGGTTTTACTCACCCGGTTGAGGATTGGCCATTGTCATCTGACACACGGCCATCTCCTACGTGGCGAACCTCAGCCGGAGTGCGATATGTGCCATGTTCCACTTACGGTGGAACACTTTTTATTGCGTTGCAGGAAATATGACCATTCACGGAGGCAATATGGAATTCGGCCGACATTACGTGACGCTCTTGGAAATGATTTTAATTGTGCAAATGCAGTTCTGAGATTTTTATCAAATACAGGTTTGGATAAGGTGATTTAGTTTTTTATTGATCCGTTTTTACTCATCCTCCGGACCCTTTACATCCGGAGGTTACATTTGTTGTTTTATATTTGATTTTACATTGTTGACACTTCGGACTTTATACATCCGAATATTTTATAAAATTTTATGGTTTTAAAATATGATTGACAAGTTATCCTCGGTGGCCTTAGTTTTATTGTTTTATTTGTTCGTCTTGAATACCACCTAGTGTGGTAGAATTGCTCACTTTTATGATTCTGTAGAAATCACCTTATGTATACTGCATTTGTGTGCCTCGTTTTATCGTGACAACGTTTTTTAGTTCTTTTAGCACTCTGATTATTATATTATTTATGTATTTGTTACATTAAGAATTTTAGATAAGGGCGCAAATAGCCATAGTAGCTGACGCGCCCTTCTTAAACCCTACTACTACTACTCTTTCCCTCCGGCCTCCCAACTAACACTCTATATGCATTTCTGGATTCGCCCATACGTGCTACATGCCCTGCCCATCTCAAACATTTGGATTTAATGTTCCTAATTATGTCAGGTGAAGAATAGAATGCGTGCAGTTCTGTGTTGTGTAACTTTCTCCATTCTCCTGTAACTTCATCCCTCTTAGCCCCAAATATTTTCCTAAGCACCTTATTCTCAAACATCCTTAACCTATGTCCCTCTCTCAAAGTGAGAGTCCAAGTTTCACAACCATAAAAACAACCGGTAATATAACTGTTTTATAAATTCTAACTTTCAGATTTTTTGACAGCAGACTGGATGATAAAAGCTTCTCAACAGAATAATAACAGGCATTTTCCATATTTATTCTGTATTTAATTTCCTCCCGAGTATCATTTATATTTGTTACTGTTGCTCCAAGATATTTGAACTTCTCCAACTCTTCAAAAGATAAATTTCCAATTATTATATTTCCATTTCGTACAATATTCTGGTCACGAGACATAATCATATACTTTGGCTATGAAAAATACTAGTAATAATAATGATATTATTATTATTATTATTATTATTATTATTATTATTATTATTATTATTATTATTACTACTATTATTATTGGTATAATGGATACCTGTAATACCGAACGAAATGTGTAACATGAGATTTAATTTTGATTTTTTCCACCGTTGTTTTGGCTGTAACATCGCTTCAATTGCCTTTTGAAAGTATACATTCAATTGGAGGTCTTTCTGTGTTATTTGTCTATGACCAGGGCTATAATGTAGCCAAGTATGTATATATTCACCTTTGGCATTAGACTAGTCAGGATGAAGTATCCTACAACAACACGTGGCACTGTTGGCAATACCACAGGAAACTGTCAGAGCCGTTCTCGTGGTAATCTTACTATAAGAAAGTGCTTTAATACAGACAAGACTTTGAGCGACTGGAATTAAGATCGAGGCAGCGAAGTACTTCATATTAAGTAACGGTTTTAAGAGGAAGAACATTCATTTTTCCTGTGACATTTTTCAACATCGAGTATTCGACTTTAGTATCGACCCGAGCGATCCTTGTCGACGTACGAATCCAAACTGTCGATCATTTTGCCATCACATAGGCCTACTGCTAGTGCTACTCCATGGGTGTTGTATCTACACTTTCCAGGATGAATAATGTACAAACAGAGAAAACGGAATAATATGAGATAAGGTGCATCTACACGATTCAACTTTTCTTTCAACTTTACGCATGCAATTGTGCATGCCTTTTCCCTGTAATTAATTTCATGTAATTATTCAAAAACCCTGGGTGATAGAAACATTTTGAAAACAGATTTGAAATTAGCACGAAAAATGTTATAATAATCATCTCTCATTTATCTTTTGACAAAAAAAAAATGTTTAATTTTGTTGGCCGACAGAGGGAATATTAAATGAAGCTGTGTTGGAAAGAGTGGATGAAGAAAGAATGATTCTGAAACAGATCAGGGAGAGAAAATGTATTAGCTGGGTCACTGGCTGAGAAGAAACTGCCTACTGAAGGATGCACTGGAAGGAATAGTGAACAGGAGAAGAGTTCGGGGCAGAAGAATTTTTTTTATTTTAGTAAGTTATTTTACGACGCTTTATCAACATCTTAGGTTATTTAGCGTCTGAATGAGATGAAGGTGATAATGCCGGTGAAATGAGTCCGGGGTCCAGCACCGATAGTTACCCAGCATTTGCTCGTAATGGGTTGAGGGAGAACCACGGAAAAACCTCAACCAGGTAACTTGCCCCGACTGGGAATCGAACCCGGGCCACCTGGTTTCGCGGCCAGACGCGCTAACCGTTACTCCACAGGTGTGGACGGCAGAAGAAGATATGTTAAATGTTATGTTTTTATTTAACGACGCTCGCAACTGCAGAGGTTATATCAGCGTCGCCGGATGTGCCGGAATTTTGTCCCGCAGGAGTTCTTTTACATGCCAGTAAATCTACTGACATGAGCCTGTCGCATTTAAGCACACTTAAATACCATCGACCTGGCCCGGGAACGAACCCGCAACCTTGGACATAGAAGGCCAGCGCTATACCAACTCGCCAACCAGGTCAATAAGAAGATATCCGATGACAGACATTAAGATATTATATGGATCATATGCGGAGAATAAGAGGAAGGCAAAAAATAGGAAAGATTCGAGAATGCTGGGTTTGCAGCGAAGACCTGCCATTAGGTAGAACACTATGAATGAATTAATAATTAATTAGTTAGAGTATATATGCATACGTAGTGAAGACTACATTGAACACAGCGCACTGTGTATACCAGAGTGCTGCAGAGTGCTCGTTTGAACTCGGTCGAGTGTCGCACCCTCGAGTGAGATACGATCGGTCTAGATACGCTCGGAATAAATAGAAGCGCAGTAAAAGGTAATCTCACCGACATGTCTTATCTTGTATGGAAGGCGACAGATAAGATACACATATGTTTTGCTCACACGGTAAAAATAAGGCTTTATTTTCTGCGTTTATGACAAACGTTTAATGGAACAGTCAATGGAACGTACCAAAACAGGAACATGAAGTTATAAATAAAATAGTATGAAAAACTTCGATTTACAGTTATTATTGCTAATTAATAATTATTCAATATTTGATTTACCACATATATAATATGATAGGTCCGTGCATAGTATTCCGCCTATATACTGCGACAATGTAGAAACGTTTTACAAAATATTATTGATATAGCAGTAGATTAATAACAATATTAGTACAGAGATAACGTCACAGAAAATATATTGAAACGTATAATCACGCTGCACAACTGTTACAGACGCAAAGATTGATACACTAATTATTATTATTATTATTATTATTATTATTATTATTATTATTATTATTATTATTATTATTATTATTACTAGAAAACTTGATACAGTTCTTGCATTATCGTGATTGTGTTCTGCGTTTATAATAATCACATTTACATCCAATAACATCTATCAGATGTGGCAAAAACAAAATCACTCCTGTGTGAAAAAAAAAAAAAAAAACATTTCTCTACAACATTTATATTACATTTTAAAGCAAGTTTTGTAGTTGTACTATGGAGAGGTTCGTTAAACACTGCAAACTTTTGAAATGATAAACATCTATGATGTTACTACACAGTTCATCACTGTAACAAGAACGAATGTCTAACGCTCGGCTTATACCGTTCGAGGATTTATCGCTCGTGACAATTTTACCCATCATGCATGTGCGCTACCTATCGGATTATACTATGAACTACTTGGCGCTCGAGCGAAAACGTCCGATGCAGACCTCTGGTGTATACAAAAAATCTGCTTGTATCTTAATTGAACGTGCATTTTCAACTTTATGCTTTCAATATTCTCCCCAGATTGCATGCGTACGCGCATGGAAAATTAAACCGTGTAGATGGAGCTTTATTCTAGTCCATACACGATCTTTGTCCAGACGAAATCCATTTATAGGTGTTGTGATCTGAACTTCGGATTTGCGGCGTGCGAAGTCGTTTTAGTCGTTGAATAACGGGGCGTTTGATAGGTGGAACAAAAATCTTCTAACATAAACCTGCCTCCAGCAGCACTGCCCACCAAGGAACTAGAAGCCCTAACAGGCATCGGAACCGTTCTCGCCCCTGTAAAGAAGTCGTCAGCTGACAGAGCTGCTGGCGAGTTGAGATCCATTATTTGCTCTCTTGCAATTTTTATTCCGCACGCCCGCCACCCCAGTTCGATAACCGCGGATGTGGCCGCGCCCACCTGCCCGCTTCTCCACGGAATTCCCAGCTTGGCCAACATTTCACGCGCTCCACTCCTGCACCTGTTCAGCCTTTTAAAACCCCGTGGCACGGTACTCAGGCTTCTCGTGGTTTTACTCGGTAATGGTAAGGAAGCGGTTCGCAATTTGTGGAGAACATTGCTCGGAAGGCGGGCGAATATTTGTTGGTGGAAGGAATATTGTTTGTCTTTATTGACGGAATCTGAAGAAACAGTTTAATGAATGGTAACTTCATAGCGTCGAAGATATTTGAGTAGCTTAATATCAAAGACGGACATATGACCTCAATCGAAATTTAGATAGCTGTGGTTCTTTATACAATTTTTAATGCTCTTTCCAATTATAGTGAAACTATATGCAAACTCTAACACATTTATAAAATAAATTGTGTTAAATATTACAAAGAACACTGAATTAAAATATTGCCTCTAGATCAAAACATGGAGCCGACAGATGTCCGTCTTTGATATTAAGCTACTCATTTGTATGACAATAACACTTTTACTACGTCACACTACTTTTGACCAATAAAACGGTACGAAAGAACGTCTTTCAACCAATCATGGCTGGTTATCTCACAATTTTATCGTGTCCCTAGTAATTGTTTAATTTTATCGCGTCCCTAGCATTTGTTTATTTTTATCACTACCCTAGCATTTGGGAAATATGGGAAATGCGTGTTATTATTCGGTTGAGAAGCTCTTATCATCCAGTCTGCTGTCCAAAAATCTGAAACTTAGAATTTATAAAACAGTTATATTACCGGTTCTTCTGTATGATTGTGAAACTTGGACTTTCACTCTGAGAGAGGAACATAGGTTAAGGGTGTTTGAGAATAAGGTGCTTAGGAAAATATTTGGGGCTAAGGGGGATGAAATTACAGGAAAATGGAGAAAGTTACACAACGCAGAACTGCACGCATTGTATTCTTCACCTGACATAATTAGGAACATTAAATCCAGACGTTTGAGATGGGCAGGGCATGTAGCACGTATGGGCGAATCCAGAAATGCATATAGAGTGTTAGTTGGGAGACCGGAGGGAAAAAGACCTTTAGGGAGGCCGAGACGTAGATGGGAGGATAATATTAAAGTAGATTTGAGGGATGCGGGATATGATGATAGAGATTGGATTAATCTTGCACAGGATAGGGACCGATGGCGGGCTTATGTGGGGGCGGCAATGAACCTTCGGGTTCCTTAAAAGCCATTTGTAAGTAAGTAAGTAACCCTAGCATTTGTTTCTTTGTTTGCCAACATTTCAAACTGCACTGGTCTGGACATAAAAAAACAGAAAATTACAAACCACTCTAGTCGATGCACAGCACTTTCAAATATGACCCGCATTGGCATTCAAGAACAAGAATTAATAAAGATCACTGGTCATATGAGGCGTTCAGAAGTCAACATGATTAACTCCTTTTCCAAAGATTTTGAGATATCCAAGGTTAAAGTTAAACATACACACTATTAATTCTGTGATGTAATCGAGAAGAATACTGCAGTCTGTGGGCTTTTTACTGACCTATGGAGCAAATCACTTTGACCACTGAAAATATGGTCAATTTAATACATTGCCAATTGACAACTTATAAACTCTGAAATAACGAAAACTGGAGTTAATCATGTTGACTTCTGAACGCCTCATATATGAAGAGCACCATTCGGAAATCCTGAATAAGTTGAGGGATACACCGTACATCAAAGAGTTCACTTCTTCTACGCACACGTCCAATATAACATCAACTGAACCACCAACCACTAAAACATTCAAATTTGAAAATTGTGCTTTCAATAATTGTTTCTTTTAAAATTATTCATGTTAATTTTTTATTTCATCATCGTTAATTAAAACGTTTCTTGTTTATTTCATCATCCCTAATTAAAACTTTTCTAACACTTGTTTATATTATTTAGGTTATGTTTGTTATAGCTTCTGCTATATGATATTGTGAATAGTCACATATCAGAGATTGTTTAATACTAAGATTTATTGAAAGTCATCTGTCAAGTGACGTTGATTACTGGGATCCGGATGATTGAAAGTGGAATGCAACTGTTTTAATAAAAATGAAATTGAATCAACAAAGCCTTCTTGACTAGTAACCGTCCAGACAGTTCAATGAAGATTCCATAGTTGGCACAACTGATAACAAGGAAACATAATCGCAAAACACTACTGCCATCTAGCGTAATGTTGAGATGGTACAATAATACATTTGAAGACAGTTGTATTTTCGTAAGCCAATTAATATTTTATTGTATTGGAGTACTTTGTTACTTCTAATCTTTATATACAGTACTTTCTTCTAATCGTGTAATAATCAATTAAATCCCACTTGATTTTCTCTAGATGAATCTGCTCGTGTTCCACTCGCAGATTTATCGATAAAATGAAAACCTCTAGTGAGATTACTGTTGATAAAAATCCAACAGAAAAGTCAACAGAGAAATTTTGTCCTACAGCAAGATTCTTCGACATAAATTGAAAGGAATATCTGAGAAATTAAACTCCAGACCCTAGCTCGACCGATTTTACAATCGCATAATAACCGTTCAGTATTCAAAGACGATCTACCTTTTTCTTTTGATCTACTATGCAGTAGTGCAGTTAATTAAATCTATAAACCAATCACAAAGGAAACTTCCTCAAAATGGAGTGTGTGAAATGAACAGACAGACTAAGAACTGAAGTTGTATTAGAAAGAGTGGGTGGAGAAAGAAAGGTGCTGAAACTGATGAGGAAGAGAAAAATGAATTGATTGGGTCACCGGCTGAGAAAGAAACTGCGTACTAAAGGATGTACAGGAAGGAATGGTGAACAGGAGAAGAATTCGGGGCACAAGAAGATATCAGATAGCTATGCGATGGAAGAAGTAGGTATATCGATAAGCTATAGAATTAGTTTGGAAAATAATCAAGGTTTGTATTTTTAATGTGTTATGTTAAGCCAGTGATGATAACTGATGCCCATAGGAGCAAGCGCGCGCTTTAGAGTCCAGGAGAGCCTGAGCGCTTTACAACGGAAAACAAAGAAACAGACGAAAGAGGTAGTATATGCCGCTTGGTCGAGCTATATACAGGGATGGCCAGCACTGATTCAATAGATAAAGGGAAGAGAAGTTATTAAAAGTGTATCCATGTTAATTTTTAGATTTTTCTGAGAAGTATAAGTGCATTATGTGAATGTAACTTTTAACTTTAATAGTCATTTTTCACAAATTTGCTTTTTTATTCTAAAGCAATATTTTCTCAACTTTTTTTACAGAAAAGTGTAATTTTGAGATATGTGCGTTTAATAGTCTTACAAGTACTAAAACAATGTTTCCGTAAATCTAATATATCGTAAATACGTATTACTGAAGATAGTGTATTAAAATGTTTGAAAATATTCGCATGGAAAATGTTTGTAAGGAAATGAATTAACAAAGTAAATACTGTTACATCACAAACAAAAGATATGTGCCTATGTGTTGGTAAAACGTCAGCTCTATAGCTTCAGCAGATTTCGAGATAATTTAATATTCTGATAACAGAAAGTTGCGCTGCAATATCATCTAAAAGCATAATGCAATAAGAGTTTTATTATGTAATATTAGTTACAGTTAAAACATATACCTAGGCAACTTTGCTTTGTGCTATGATATTGTTTTGATTACTTTTATAAGGCTAAAGATACCATCAATATCAATTTCAACTTATCATGTCATATTCAGTGTCTTTGAAATAACACTTTCTTTATGAATGACGTGTTTAATTCACTTAGTACAGTATAGTTGTAGTTATTATGGAAGTTGTAGTTATTGTGTGAATATTCCTTCTTTACTCTTCATTATGTTATTAACGTTTAAAACACAACTGCAATATTAGGCTAAGAAATAGGTGTTAGTACTTTTGTTTTACAGACAATATAGAAAATAACAAACAGAAAAAAGCCATATAAAAACGACATAAAATTTCACGTTCCGTTTGAAGTTTGTGCACCAGTGTTTTCTTAATCCAACAGGCTGCTTATTCCTTCTATCATACCTAGCGCTTAATGCGCGCGCACAACGTCAAGGTCAGAAAAATGCTCTTGCTTTGACATCAGTGTGTTAACCTCACAAATAAATAAAGTCCAGATCAAATTTGAACTTTCCAAGACGGAAGCAGAACCTGTCACTGTAGAGACGGGAAATGGGAATGCCAGAAATTCATTTCTGTAGGAAGTAATTTTAATTTCGTTTTTCCTTTAATGCCAAAATTCTGCTCCTAAAGTAATTATAATCTTTGTAATGGTGACATAATGTCCTCTACATTAGTAATTAAATTTGTGCCGTATCCCTAATTACTACGTATATTTCGATTTATTTGTGTTTATTGTTATTCCCTATTTTGTATGTTCTTCTAGGAGTGGGCTAGTCTAATCATACTGTATATTATTATATGTCCACTTTTTCTGTTGTATGACTCAATCTGGGGGATCGAGTCCTATTCCTTTTCAATAAAAAAGTATTAATAGAAATCACTTTCCATCCGAAGGAGTACACTTGGTCATTGTATTGAACGGCTTATAAAAAACGCAAAATGAGACAAAGAAGAAGAAAAAATAAATTATTTCAAACTAATTGCAGACCTGGCTGCTTTGTGTACTTTATGAAAATAAGAATGAAATTGTTTGCTCTCATTTAAGGTCAGTGTCATGCTATTTCATATTCAACCAACTGAAAACTCATGTTCTAAAGGCCGTATTTTAATTATTAATTTTTCCTTGTGCAATATTCTCTAGTCGTCATAATTAATATTCCTTACCCTTCAACGTTTCACTCTGTTAAAAGTAAAAATGAATTTTTATTTAAAACTAACGAGTGGAGAGCGGCTCGGCCTGGTTCTCAAGGGAAGCCTGTTAATTACCTTCTTTCTCACTCCATACACGATGAAGAGGAAGTAACAGTTGATTCCGAAACAAAGTTTCGATACACCAAAGCGTATGCTTTAGGAACAGAGTAACTATCACGTTAATACGCTGCTGTTCGGTGTTCTACCATGTTATTATATTTAATGATTAACTAATTGGGGTCCTTGGAGTGCTTCATTTTCTGACCTTCTCTACCCCATCGTTATCTTTCTCCTCCTCGGGTTCTTGGTTACATTCTACTCCATTTTTCCATATTTTTTTTCACCGTATTTCTGCTTATTCGTCTTGTTCATTATCATCGTACGTTCTTCAATTCGATCACCATCAGCATCATCATCAAAATCATGATCACCAATTTTAATATTGATATTATCAACAATTTGATAACAAATATAAATGATACTGGGGAAGAAATTAAACACAGAATAAATATGGGAAATGCCTGTTATTATTCGGTTGAGAAACTTTTATCATCCAGTCTGCTGTCAAAAAATCTGAAAGTTAGAATTTATAAAACAGTTATATTACCGGTTGTTTTTATGGTTGTGAAACTTGGACTCTCACTTTGAGAGAGGGACATAGGTTAAGGATGTTTGAGAATAAGGTGCTTAGGAAAATATTTGGGGCTAAGAGGGATGAAGTTACAGGAGAATGGAGAAAGTTACACAACACAGAACTGCACGCATTCTATTCTTCACCTGACATAATTAGGAACATTAAATCCAGACGTTTGAGATGGGCAGGGCATGTAGCACGTATGGGCGAATCCAGAAATGCATATAGAGTGTTAGTTGGGAGGCCGTAGGGAAAAAGACCTTTAGGGAGGCCGAGACGTAGATGTGAGGATAATATTAGAATGGATTTGAGGGAGGTGAGATATGATGATAAAGACTGGATTAATCTTGTTCATGTTAGGGACCAATGGCGGGCTTATGTGAGGGCGGCAATGAACCTCCGGGTTCCTTAAAAGCCAGTAAGTAAGTATTATCAACAATTACTGATGAGTAGGGACAGGATTTTTATGTAATTACATATTATATTCCTTTCAGCCTAACCGTATATAAATAACAAATCTTTGCGCATCTTGTAATTACCATTATTATATTAAAATTTGATACTACATATTTCTACATATTTACCCACATTACATATTATGGCTTAGTATTGCATACATTTATATATTCAGAGGTTTTATTCATTTTTACTTCTCTAAAAGAAAAAGAAATTATGCTCGGGAAGTTTACAATTTGAAATAATTACACAGATTTAAAAAGCTTTTTCACCTACCCAAGAAAGGATATATTTCGGGACGAAACATAACGTCATTAGTTCCAGGAACTATAGAGGCACTCACCTCATACTGCCCACTGTAAATATGAGTGAATAAGAGGCAACCTTTCTCATACAACTACCTTGTATTGTAAAAATCACTCAGAAAGTAGCGTTGCCTTTATGCGGTGGTGTGGGACGAGGACGACATGATTTGTCTCGAACTATAATTATTCTACACACGTCTTAACTAGCCGTTCCAATGCAATTTGCAACCTTACCCACCCTCTTCCTAATCCTTCCAGGGAAAACCTTCCAGGGTCTAATAAAATTGGCACTAATATATCTCCTCATCAAACCGTCCTAACCTTGTCACTGACAGTGGGTCTAATAAAATTGGCACTAGTATATCTCCTCATCAAACCCTCCTAACCTTGTGACTGACAGTGGGTCTAATAAAATTGGCACTAATATATCTCCTCATCAAACCTCACCTAATCTTGACACTAATAAAATTGACACTAATGTATCTACTCATCAAACTTTACCTAACCTTGCCACTGACAGTGGGTCTAACAAAATTGACACTAATATATCTCCTCATCAAACATTACCTAATTTTGTCACTAATAATATTGACACTAATGTATCTCCTCATCAAACCTTATCTAATCTTGTCAGTAATATAATTGACACTAATGTATCTTCTCATCAAACTTTATCTAACCTTGTCACTGACAGTGGGTCTAACAAAATTGACACTAATATACACTAATAAAACTAACACTAATGTATCTACTCATAAAACCTTACCTAACCTTGTCGTTACCAGTGGCTCTAGCTCTCAGTAATGATAAAAACGAAGGAGGGAAAGAGAAGAAAGCAAATTTCTCATGGTAACGACGTCACAGTTAAACGTCATGCTCAAATTATTTTAGTGACATTGTTTATTTTATTCTATTTGATTATCATTATAACGGCACGTCTTAAAGCTGCTGTACCTAATTCTCCGCTTTAGCGATGATGATGATGATGATGATGACGATGACGGCGATTATGATGATGACAATAATAATAATAATAATAATAATAATAATAATAATAATAATAATAATAATAATACTCATCATCACCATGATCATCACTGTTAGGGCCATAACAGAGATAAAGATATATTAAACAATCCTCTCTTTTTATACACTAAAACCTTGAAACGAAATTAATTTCATCTGCAATATGCATTCCAATTAGCGAGTTTCAGTGTGATAACTCACATCTTTCCGCCTTTGGTAACTTAGTAATATCAATTCAATAAGCACGTCTGTAAGATAGAATTAGGTACATCTATGATGGGATGGTGCAAATATTGGGTATACATAGTAAACCGTAACTAATGCCATAAATTTCAGGGGGATATTCTTTGAGATGTTTCAATAAAAAGTTTGATAAAATTTAGCTCACTTTTACTTACACTGAGAGATGGAAATTGTTTTATATGAAATATTTCATAGCGTGTTATGGAAAAGTCAGTGATTTAATTCTGAATACGCTCAGTGAATTTAAGAGAGCAGTGTATTATGATAATCAACGATCATAAAATGGTAGACAAGGATCAAAAAGAGCGGAGTTGACTTCTTACACTGGTGAGATGCATTTTGTCTGGTATATTTTCCGGAGGATCTCGACTGCGCGCAAGATAAATTTCTACTTGTTTTAAAGAGCCCGACTGCGCGCGGCGATCAGTCTTGAGTATAGGTCAACTGCGCGTGGCGATTATTTCTGTATTTTCCTCCCATTTTCTTTTAGAGACTTAGGACTCTCTATGAACGCTAGCCTATTTTCCATTTATACGTATGGTTAAAAGTGCAATGTCATATGCATGCCGAAATTAGTATAGGGCATTTGCGAAGGAGTTAAAATGTGCATATCTGTATTGCAACAGGGAATTTATCAAGAAGTTAAAATATGCACTTAAATTATGTGGCTTTCTTGCAATAATAATAAACATTCTTTAGGAAATACAATCGTGAGACAATTCCTTGCCTGTATTTTAAAATTAATTTCTCTATGTACTGTCTACGCTTTTCGTAGGCAGATTTAGACTTGTAAGCATGTGTCAAGAAAATTGTATACAATTATGTGGATGTGCACACACAAGGAGTACATTATATACACGTCATTATATATACTCATAACAATAGACAGTTGTTAACAGTGCTACCATCCCTAAAGCCACAACTATTCTCAAAACAAATGTCTAACATTATATACTACTAGTGCTTTCACAATTCTGTTACTTCAATGAAAAAGACTCGCAAGCATTTGAAGTATTTGTCGTACACCCGCTCGCGCGCAGTTGACCTGTTTGCAATTCAGTCGCGCAGTTGGGAAAAATTGACCATTTCGCGCGCAGTTGGCACCAACCCATATTTTCATTGAAGAATAGAATTTAAAGTGTGTGGTGACTGCAACCTGTGTATTTTTGTGTGGCTTTACTTTGTTTATAGCGTTTTTCTCTCTCTCTCTTTATTTCTTATGTAGCTTTACTTAGTATATAGTGTATTTTTTCCTCTGTTTGTTTATTTCTAGTTTTGTATTTTTATTCCTGGTGTTGTGGAAAGAAGGCCTAATGGCCTTAACTACACCAGAAGAAATAAATAAATAAATAAATAAATAAATAAATAAATAAATAAATAAATAAATAAATAAGAGTCGTTATCTACTGTAGGGGAGTTAGGCCTAAAATGATATACTTGGGTTTTGTGAAAACACTGTAAGCTGAGTTTGAATTTACAGCTCTACCCATATAGTGCACAGAAGCTGGAAACAGTGGTTACATCCAAGTTTTAGCAAGCGAAGGCGCTTTTTGGTGAAGCAGGTGCAATTAAAGGAAAAAAGTGCAAGACGATATAATATTGTTGAGGTATGTTATGTATTTTTTGTCCTTTTAAGCTTCAGATATTAGTGAAATAATGTTCATGACTGAAAACATGAATATTTCCCTCCATAAAAAGCATTATAATATCCAAATTCATAAAAAGGTTAGGTCGTACTAACACTAATTCTTATTGTTCTTCATTCCGACTAAAATGACATACCACCTACTCGGCTAAAATGACATACTATGTCATTTTACCCGAGTGCATGTTTCTGACTGGAAATGAGAAGCCATATATTATGGGCGATAGCGATTTGCAAAATTGGTGTCAAATTTGTTTACAATGGCTGATTAGTGATTACTTCTGTGAAGTTATGTAATATATAGTGGCATCTCTCTCATTGCTTGACTGGATTTTTCGTAAAGCTAACTGATTTTAAAATAGGTGAGATGGGGATTTCTTTAAAATATATAAAACCCTAAAGTTTCTAAAATAAATATATTTTCAATATTTATATGCACTGAATTTTGTTACTCTGATTATCCTCTTTGAATGAGCTAGGCTTGGCGAGTCTGAAGTTTACTTGCACCTACTTCACCAAAAAGTGCTTTTGTGGAAAACATTGTAAGATGAGTAATTTACAGCTCTATAGTGCACAGAAGTTGGCAAAAGTGATTACACGTCATGTTAGCCTTCCCTCGTCACTGCACCCACCGACTCCAGCCTCTTGATGTCTCATCCTTCGGGCCTTTGAAAACATATGATCAGGTCATTACAAAGTGGCTGAGGTACCATCCTGGATGGGTGATAACACAGTTTCAAATTGCGGACTTATTTCCTGAAGTCTATGGAATATCTGCAACCATCACCAATGCATTGGGTGGATTTTCTTCAACAAGAAATTTCTCCACTGAATTCGGACATATTTCCTGATCACTTATTTAGTCCTGCAGCGCCCACAGATAGACCTCTAACGAATGCAGTCCCTACAGACGGGCCAAAGAGTGCAACACAGAAGAGCAGTTCAACAATAAGGAATGCAAAAGAACATATGATAGAGCCATCACCACTAACTGCACCAACTGTGGAAGCGTCACAAACGAGGCCTTCATCTCATGTGACACAGCAAGAGATCTCCCCGATTCCCTCTGGCACTAGATCTGTGGCGAGAAGAAAGAGAACACAAGAAGGGTCCCAAATCGAGCATCTCTTTTAATGACCAATTAAAATTAAAGGAAGCCGAAAGAAGAGCTGTAGAAGAATGGTGTTCAGCAAACAGAGGAAAAACACAGCTTCAGTTTGATCTAAGCAATGGGCACCAAGATGAAGAGAGTTACTTCGATGGTGATGTTGAGGACGATGCACCTTGTCTGTACTGCAATGAATTTTACAGCCAATATAAACCAGAAGAAACATGGCTTCAGTGCAAGAAATGTTTCTCATGGGCACACAATGAATGTGCAAGTGTATCTAAGAGAACAACATTTTTTCTTGAACTATGTAAAAATTAACTTAAGTGTGTCATTTTACCCTAGTAACTTGGGTAAAATGACATAGTTTGTCTATTATCAAATATACCTTTCAGTTAAAGATTTTCAGTATTCTTCACTTTCTGTTGATCTTAATATATGTGTTAATGTTGTAGTATCAGTTATACATAATTGACCAAAACAAATTTGGTAAGAATACATATTTTTTTCAAGATTTCCTTTTCAAGGTATGTCATTTTAGGCCTAGTTCCCCTAATACAAGGGACTCCAGGATCTAGCCTTTTTTCAGAAGAAAGCTGTGTTGAGAGTTAACATCGAATTTTGTGAGAATTTGAAGCTGCAAAAATCGAATAGAACAGCAGCGTCTTAAGCAGTAGACTGTTTATCAGGAGCTTTGAGACAGAGCTAAGAATATTGTACGCGCTGTTCTTTAGTTTGTGTATTGAGCGCGGTATTACTGCACAAGATTGAAGGATAAATCATTAATGTTCCTTAAATACAGTCGCAAATGTATTAATGTATTCTTAGTGTTGCAGTAATTTGTTTTTGATTGCTGTAGCAGAGATATTTCCATTTCAGTTCAACGTTCCTAGAATGCCGACGCAATTATATATTCCGTCAGTTAACTGTCAACTTTTCGATATTGAATTCTGCGTATTGCTAGGAGAAAGTTAGAATCTCTTCACCGGTAAAAATTCACTGAACTCTGCGTTTTCCATAATATAAATATGAAAAAAACGGATGTAAGTATGAGTCTCATACGGTTAGACTTAGCTTAGCAGTCACAGACGGAAACGTGGAAAAGCAAGTAGAGTTGTTGATTAAAAGATGTCCTCAGGAAAGACGGCTTATTGTTTGTTGGAGTATCTTAAAGTGAGACTTGTTTGTGCCAGGTAAGTGTCACAAGATCTTACAGAAGATGAAAGAAGCAATCCGTAACTATTATGACATAAACTCACATGCGATGATAGTTGGCAGAGATCGCATTTTGATCCTTAAAAAAGGCCAGCAGTCTTCGATATGAAAATAAGTGAAGTTTTCTTCATAAAATTGCACAATTATTATTCTATTACACTTTTACTACGTCATACTACTTTTGACTAATAAAACGGTACGAAAGGACTTCTTTCACCAATCACGGCTGCTTAACACTACAATTTTATCACTTCTCTAGCATTTGTTTCTTTGTTTGCCAACATTTCAAACTCCAAATTCTTTACGGTACTATAAAACATGCTTTGCGATCGTCATTTATTTCCCGCATAGTCAACTGAAAATGGCGACTCCGTTCAAACATTTTGGTGGAGGTAACATTAGTGAAATAGAATTTTAGTAACTGGTAATGGAAATTACGGGAAAACGGTTGAACGGATTTTAATGAATGACCCATAATTTTGAAGCTTGGTGTCCAAGGATTTTCAGAAAAATAGCGAGTTCTGAAGAATATTGAAGCGTAAAGTCAGAGAGTGAATAGTTCTTCGCTCTTTGAGACGGACCCAGAAAAGCATATTTAGTGAAGGAGTAATAGCCTAAAGTCAGATCTACGGACGTTGCAAATAAATCGAACGAATGCATTATGAACACGCTGTAGTCTGTCTGTCAGTCTCATGTTAAGGTCAGTGTAGAGATTGTCACAGTAATCATTACTGGACCATCTTCAAAACCCAAACCCAAATTGCTTAACGTTGAATGAAGAAGAAGAAGAGAGAGATCATACCTTACCCCTCCGCTCTGTTTGTGTATTAAGGGGTTGATTCGCGAATCACAAAATGCCGACTAGTGGCTTACATAAAGTACGTAGGTCGATAAGGCGGCACGCGACAGGTACGAAGGTCATCCAACACGAGGCAAACCGGCTCCCACAAATTCGATATTTCAGTTCAATCTCTCTGTAGAATTGGTTGTGTTGAAGGTAGATTGCGTGTTATTCTTCTGATAGTGTTAGTGAAGTGTTTAGATTTAGGAGTGGTTATGTTCAAGTTAGGTTGAGTGTCATTCTCCTGTTTGGGTTAGTGAAATGTTTAGATTAAGCTAGCTCACATGGCACCACAGAAATTTACATTAGAGCAAAGGATTTTTATGTTAGGTGCTTATCTGAAAAAGAGTGATTGCGGAAAGGTAAAAGATGACTTGCAAAAATGTTCTAATGTTACCGTTCCACATAGCAACAGCAGCAAAAGATCACTCCTAAATCTAAATCTAAACACTTCACTAATACTGTTTTGAAGTGTTTAGACGTGTCATAGCATTTGACCCGATTGATACGTAATCTTTAATAATATATAGGTCGTATCAATTTAAAAATCTCAATTTCGAAACAAATGGCACTTAGTACTTTTAATATTTCAGGGCCTCAATTAAGCACGGTCAATTGCATACACTGAATAAACATATTTTGAGAAGTTTACTCTTACTGCCCATGTCGCCTATCCATGACCTAATTAGCATCAAGTCTTTTAGATGTGGTTTTCAGGGAACACTGGCCTGTCAGTACACTTTTCATCAATATTAAACTAATTTCTAAGTTTGGGCTATTTATATTTGATTCCGTTGAATTTCGAAAATTGTATAAACTTATGCGAGGAAGCCATCCATGAGATCATTATTACAAACAGTTTTAGATGTCCCTTCATGGAACATTGACCTGTTAGTATTATATTTCACCAACTGAAACTTCTTTCATCCCGTCCAATTTGTGAAATTGCATGAAAATAAGTCAAGAAGTTTCTTCTTCCTTTTTACATCACATACATATGGTGTCATGAACTACTCATGACTTATAGATGTCTCCTCATAAGACAGTGAGGTATCAGTATCATTTTTCTACACTCTGGGAAACGAAAAATTAGCCCAGCTTCCCTTCGTTGCGTGAGAAAGGGTTCTAGTTTGGTATACCAGCTTCTATGTGCCCAAACATTCATTGAAATAATAGTAATAATGTAGTTACAATACAGTATTTATACATGATACATTATCTACTTGCTCGTTGTTTCTGTCTGGGATTACTTTTTCGTGCTCCACTTTGTATTATGTAAACTTAATCCGATAAATTTAGGATATTGTAACAGAATACAGAATAAATGAAGAAGTTTCTTTTTCTTCGTCATCTATACATTGCATAATCAGTGTCATACATCTTCCTCGTTGGTTTAACGGATACCACATTAGTCGTTAGATCCGAGGTCGCTGATTCAAACCCGATCAAGGATGATAAACTTTAAGGAGTGATAAAATCATTAGCACGATCTCCTTCGGAATTGAGGTAAAGATAAGTGAATTGTGACATATAAACAATTATGTCCCTGGTGAAAGATTCCAATAAAACGTTTTCGGTCATTTCTCGCCCAGTTGAGTTTCGACACAGAATAATCTTCGTAGATGAAAGTATCGTTAAATAAAATACTGCTCACACTCCTCAGTGACATCCATGATTTACAGATATGTCTCTTCAGGATTCAACGACCTTCCTTATTCCTTTAAATCCCTTTCGAAAGTATCTATATCTGAATCCGCAAGAATTAAGACAGTGAAACAAGATTCTTTCTTCCATAGACTTACATTAGCAATGAAGTTTTAAGATGTGGAACAAGTGAAAATTTTACAAGATTACAAATACAATTTTTACAATTTTTTACAATTTCAATTTCAATTCTTTTACAATTTTTGGCGAGATGTAGTGAGATGAGGTGAGGTAGAGGATTCGCCAACAGATTACCTGGCATTTGCCTTATGGTTGGGGAAAACCTCTGAAAAAACCCCAACCAGGTAATCAGACCAGCAGCTCCAGATCAGCAGGCCAGCGAGTCTGCCGACTGAGCTACATTGGTGGCTCTATTAAAATTATACAGTACATAGCCAATCAGATTAAATTTATAAACCCAAACGTTTGTTCATCAGTTGAGCTACAAAATATAACTTAATATATAGCAAGTAAGTTAATTCAATTTAAAAGCATATGCAATTCAATAAATAATTGAGATATACAAAAATTGATAATACATATCGTGAAAATTACTTCAAATTACAAGCATAAACAATTCAATCAGTTAAGATATACAAACATTGATAATACATATCATGCAAATTACTTCAAATTACAAGCATAAACAATTCATCAGTAGAGCTATACAGATTACTATTCAATTTAAAGCACATACAATTCACCGGCCAAACTATACAAACATGTACAATATACAGTAAACAGATTAATTCAATTTACAAGCATACCTTCGTTGAGCTATACAAAATTGTACAATTCATATCAAGTAGTATTAATTTAATTTATAATCATAAACAATTCATCAATTAAGCTATACAGACTACTATTCATTTTATAGCATATACAATTCATCAGTAGAGCTATACAGGCTACTATTCGATGTGAAGAATATACAATTCATCAGTTAGGCTATACAGATTAGTGTTCAATTTGAAGCATATACAATTCATCAGCCAAACTATACAAACATATACAATACACAGTAAACAGATTAATTCAATTTACAATCATACTTTCGTTGAGCTATAAAAAATTTACAATTCATATTAGTAGTATTAATTCAATTAATAAGCATAAAAATTTCGTCAGTTGAGCTATGCAGACTACTATTCAATTTACAACATATATTATTATGTTTTATTTAACGACGCTCGCAACTGCGGAGGTTATATCAGCGTCGCCGAATGTACCGGAATTTTATCCCACAGGAGTTCTTTTACATGCCAGTAAATCCACTGACATAAGCCTGTCGTATTTAAGCACACTTAAATGTCATCGACCTGGCCCGGGATCGAACCCGCAACCTTGGGCATAGAAGGCCAGCGCTATTCCAACTCGCCAACCAGGTCGACTACAACATATACAATTAATCAGATGAGCTAAACAAAAACATACAATACATTATCATAGTAAACAGATTAAGTCAATATCCAAACATACTTTTAGATGAGCTATACAAAATTGTACATTTCATACCAAGTAGAATAATTCAATTTATAAGCATAAACAATTTATCAGGTCTGCAGAAGATATGAATATGTATAAATATGGTTAATTATTTTCTAAACCTTTTCTCATGGTCCTTCAAAGCTTTAAGATAAATAGGCAGTGCATTGAAGACCGTAATACAGGGACATCATTTTATTTTTACTAACATTTTTAATATTAACCTGTCTATACCTTTAGACAACCGGAAACACCGCTTGCTCCCCCTTCCAAGACTGGAGTTCGATGATACTGGCGTAAACACAAATCACTCTACTAGGTATAGGAAAGAAGAAAAGTAGTTCATCCATTTACGTAAACTAAGAAATATCGCGATTTTTTTCAGTTTGATAATTTTCATTAGGTTTTTCTTTAATCAAAGTACAGTACTGTATTAAGAATAAGTGTTTTTACTCACGAAGTGAGTTATCCATGCCAACGTATTCATTATGCAGTGTATATTATACTGTCTACAGCACATTAGCGTACAATATAGAGAAAGAAGTTAAATTGAAAAATAATCATAATATGAATATTTAAACACAATTTTGAAAATGGTGGCCGTTCATTTCGATACAGGCTTCAGTTCTTTTGTGCATATTATCGCACTATAGACTATTGCATCTAATTCCAATTGCCAGTTTCGTCCTTCGTACTAGTAACTCATGTTGAAATAATTCTGTACCTACTCTAAGTACTGTAAATTCAATCTTCACTTCTGCCCGACCCGAAAATATAAAATTACTCAGACATGCTATCTACAGTCCGTCCAAGTGGTTATGCCGCAGGATTGTAGAAAGGGAGGAAATCACGTGACAGTTAATTACTTAACGAGGCCCTTTTATTTAAGTTAAATTAAACAGCTGTATAATATTACGTAAACTTCCAATTCCTAAGAGAAATTAATGTTTTCAGAAAAGAGCTAAGACAGCCCAGCTATTACAGAGGGGCGAGCAGAAGCAGGTGGGGGAAATCGGGATGCGACGTAGGCAAACGGACAGTACCTGTGCGAAAATATGATTCAATATTGAAAGCTCTTTCGTCACTGGAAAACGCGAACATATTTCTGGAACGTACTATACTCAGTAACTCAGTACTGCTTACTATCTGCGGTCTTGGTTCTGTGTGGAGTTGGAACTTCCTTAGTAGAAGGGGTGGGAGTGAAGTACATTAAAAAATTCAGGTACAATAAAAATTGAAGTAAAAATAAAATGATGTCCCTGCACATGAATAGCGAACTTCTTTTTTATAACAGCTTAGACTAACAAGCATAAGTGAGAAAATTTCTTCTTCATCTGTTCGGTTGTACCTTTGACTTGTAGGTACAGTGAGATTCACGTAAGATTTTTTCCTAAGAAACTGATATGTCTGTCTTTTCAGTGTTGCCAACTATTACGAGATACTGTACCATTAAAGTAGGTAAAATCACAATGCTGTGTTACAACAATAATATTAATTATTTACCTCTCTACATGTTTACTTACTTATTTATTTGATGATTTATTTATTTGTTTATTCACTTATTTATTGCTCGACCGAGACCAGTGCAGTCCTGCAGCTCGAAGCGCCACTTGTACTGCTCCTGCGTTCGTAACTCGTCATGGCGATAGTTCACATTACGCCCGTGGCTCCACTCGCCTCGGTCGAGTAATATTCGTTTATTCATTTATTTACTTATTTATCTACTCACTCACTCATTTATTTACTTATTTATTTCATAGATCAATCAATCAATCAATCAAATATTAAAATGTATTTTGACTTGCAATATGGAATCCATTGATTTGGCAAAAAAGTTTACGATTCATGGCATCTACCTAAAAATTGAAATTGTTTGTCCACAAGAAATTATTAGTACACTGGATTCCATTAATGCGTCTCGTTCTTTAGTCGTACTCACAACGTAACTACGTGATCTGCCTCACCCCTACAGTGCACATGCGACTTGAATCGCCTGTATTATATTCATGTTTTCAGTGGTTTTCATGCTAGAGTAGAAGCTGCGCTGTCATCACAAATTAGATTTCATTTGCGATATATGCCAACATTCAGAAGTGCAGCGGCACGCCAATGTCCAAAGGAATAGCTATCTCTGTGTCTTCTATACATACTTACTAGCATAGCAATGGGAGAGAGATGAAGTACTGAATGTAAACATCTTCAAAACGTGACGGCATTAATTCAATTGATTTGCATACCCCGAAAACCGAATATTATTAGTTCCGTTCAAATTTCAAATAACACTCGCTATTAATAGTCGTTTCATGAACGTTGCTAGCGTCTTCAAAAGTAACTGCCAGTTGTAGCATTTGTCAGTACCGAAATTCGAGGCAAAGTTGGTAAAAGAAAATTCAAGCTGATAAACCTAACTAGAAAATCACTTTAATCCATTGGGGAAAATGGTTACTTTCACACTTAGGGTATAAAGTAAGAAGGTCCGGACTATATCTTTGCAGATAAAATAGTCTTATCAACAGTAATCTCACTAAAGGTTTTGATTTATCTAGAGAAAATCAAAACTCGAGTGGGATTTAATTGACTATTACACGATTAGAAGAAAGTATATAAAGATTAGAACTAACAGAGTACTCCAATACAATAAAATAGTAATTGGCTTACGAAAATACAACTGTCTTCAAATGTATTATTGTATCATCTCAACATTACGCTAGAAGGCAGTAGTGTTTTATGATTACGTTTTCTTGTTATCAGTTGTGACAACTATGGAATCTTCATTGAACTATGTGGACGGTTACTAGTCAAGAAGGCTTTGTTGATTCAGTCTCATTTTTATTAAAACATTTGAATTCCACTTCAATCATCCGGATCGCAGTAATCAACGTCACTTGACAGATGATTTTCAATAAATCTTAGTATTAAACAATCTCTGATACGTGACTCTCCATAATATCATATTATAGCAGAAGCTATAACAAACATAACCTAAATAATATAAACAAGTGTTAGAAAAGTTTTAATTAGAGATGATGAAATAAACAAGAAACGTTTTAATTAACGATGATGAAATAAATAATAAACACGAATAATTTTAAAAGAAACAATTATTGCAAGTACAATTTCAAATTTGGATGTTTTAGTGGATGGTGGTTCAGTTGATGTTATATTGGACGTGTGCGTAAAAGAAGTGAACTTGTTGATGTACATGGTGTATCCCTCAACTTATTCAGGATTTCCGAATGGTGCTCTTCATATATGACCAGTGATCTTTATTAATTCTTGTTCTTGAATGCCAATGCGAGTCATATTTGAAAGTGCCGTGCATCGACTGGAGTGGTTTGTAATTTTCTGTTTATTGACGTCCGGACCAGCGCAGATTGAAATAAAAATATTGTTCTGATAATTGTTCATATTATGATTCTTGATGTGTATATAATAATTGTAGGCAAACAAAGAAACAAATGCTAGGGTAGGGATAAAAATAAACAAATGCTAGGGTAGGGATAAAATTAAACAAATGCTAGGGACGCGATAAAATTAAACAAATGCTAGGGATGCGATAAAATTGTGCGATAAGCAGCCATAATTGGTTGAAAGACGTCCGTCCTTTTTGTACCGTTTTATTGGTCAAGAGTAGTGTGACGTAGTAAACGTGTAATAGTCAGTATTGTAGGCTGACACATATGTTATGCTGTCCTATTTAGTAATAGAAAGCATCAATATCCTAACGAGATTCTAGTTCAAGATCGTAACTTTCGTTCTGCGACAAACCGTTGTTTGCCAACCAGAATATTTCTGAGTTGGTAAAAGTAACAGCGTACAAGTTAATATGTAAGAAACAGAAAAGTAGAATTTGTCCCAGAAAGAAGCGGCATTCCATTTTGTAGGAGGCTAAATGTACCATATAAACGTGATGAGTGTTATGACGACATGAAAAATCTCGCTTCCACTCAGGTTCTTTCAATACTTGCTATTACCGACAGAACTAACTTAGTTCTCATTTAAATTCACACAGTTTTAAAATGTTTCTTAACAAGCTAAAAACTCTACTTCAAGACAACTACTGCTGGAACAAAACGGTAAAAGGAACTGTATGTATTTTTATTGTTTCCGCTTAGTTACTCTTTAATTCCAGAACGGTCTTGTTCAAGTGTGTGTCAACTTATGCGCCACTTCTCCGTCTGAAATTCCGAGCATAGCGGCCTCATTAGCGAAGAATTGTACACGTGATGAAGCTCGCACGGCGGGCTCTATGGAATTCAATTTATATGCGTATGTCCTCTCAGAAATTCCAAGATTGCGACTCGAGGAGGTCGTAATATGAACTAATGAACAAATCCACGACCTCATTGCAAATAAATACACGGTTAACTGAAGATAAATGTAAATCTAAGAAATTATAAAAAATAAGATATGAAAGATGAAATTCCAAAAAACTATATTATGACAAATGAGAATAATGTTTAATAAATTTCACTCTAAAATTGAAACACAGTTCCTTACTTTTTGCTTTCTTCTTCTTCTTCTCCTCCTCCTCCTCCTCCTCCTCCTTTCTCAAGCCTTACCTTCAATAACTTGTTGAGGCTACGTTTCTAGTTTCGTTGCTACTTTTTCTAGGGCGACCTAAACTCCGTTTCCTAAGTGCCAAGAATGTTAATAAAATACGAGTATGAACGATTTTATTTAGTTAATATTGAGAAGTTATTAGTAATTTGTTCACAGTATTGTTAGAGAACACAAACCAAGCTTGGAAGTCTATGTTAAAATGGTTTAATAGTTTTGCAGGAAATAAAGATTGTTCTATTCTATGCAGAAACAAAGTCTTTCATTCAGACGAAGCACCAATACCTTCGATTTTTGAACTGTAGAAAGGCACGGACTTCTGGATCAATTGTCCAAATAGTGAGGAAATTGAAAATGCAGCTGTTCTTAACCTACACAAAGCGAATTCAGGTAGGCCAAGAATTGCTAGAACTGTAGAAAATGTTGAAGCCGTGCGGCAGTCACTAGGGATTCTGGGTTCACATCCGCCAGAAGAAGTATGGGAATAGCCACTTCATTATCTGAAATGCACTCCTTGGTGCGCTATACGCGTGAAAGACATTACTGGTCCCTTCTGGCTTTCGGATGAAAACAGGAATACGCTGACCGTCAAATCACAAGATTCATAGAAGAATTAAATGATTTCGGAGGCGTCGAACATTAGTGGACCCAACAGGAGGGTGCAACACCACAAACTTGAGGCTCCAAATATACTCTTGCAAGAACATTTTCAAGACTGAATCATTTCAAAGAACAATAACTTCTTTTGCGTTCCTCACTCACCAGACTTAAGCCATCTTTATTTCCTAAAACTGTCGCATAAGGTTTACAAAATCTGCAGAATAGTTTACCGTTTTAAATAATATACATATCATCAAATTCTGAAATACGTGCTCTTAATTTTCTTCTTCTTCTTCTTCTTCTTCTTCTTCTTCTTCTGCGTCATGAAATTAGGCCTTTTGACCTGTTTTCACATCAAGCGAAATTTAATGAGTTCTCCCATCTAGTGATTGGGCGTCCAACACTTCTACGTCCTCTTGGTTTGTATTGTAGTAACTGTTGGGGAATTCTGTCTGTAGGCATTCTTCGAACGTGCTCATACCAGCCATTTCTTATGCTTTCGATTCTATCTGTTAAATTAAAAATATGTCTTTTCTAATATCTTCATTTCGTTTCCTGTCTAATATTGTCACACCTGCTATTGAACGCAAGAACTTCATTTCTGCAGTTTCTATTTTTCTTCTGTCTGCACGATTAAGAGTCCAGTTCTCACTTGCATATGTTAAGGTAGGTACCGCCATCACTTTATAAAATTTTAATTGTGTACTCTGTAGTGTTTTATTTTTCAGTGTTATTTTTATAGTGCCGCACATTCTGTAGAATTTATTTAATTTAATATTAATATCTTCTTTCTGGCAGTATGATACGTTGCATCCCAAATAATTAAAATTGTTCACCTGTTCTATTATGCTGTCATTAATGCTGATTTTACATCTCATATGTTATTTTCCGTTGAATGCTCTTAATTTTGTATACACATATTTGTTCTATTTTTCGGAATATCTCTGCAAGAAATGTGCACGAACTGCTGACTGACACACTTGAACACAACCGCACTGTTTAGTTCTTTATACTCTGGCGGAGCAAATACTGCGCGGGTTCTGAAATAATTTCGAAACAAGTTGCGTGTAATTTTCATTCACTGAACTGTACGCTACTCCTGCTTAAGCAGTGCAGTAGCTCGATTCAAGTTCACAACAACTTTGGCTGTATATACGATATTTCACCATTACTTTATAATAGGCTACTCCAAATTCCTTGCCACTCATTATTGTGCAATTCTCCATGTTTATGTGTAATAGGTACCTACTCTTGTTTTGTTCATTCGGTATCCTTGATTCCCACACACGTTTATGTCTTTATTTATTTTTTAGTTGGTTATTTAACGACACTGTATCAACTACGAGGTTATTTAGCGTCAATGAGATTGGTGATAGCGAGATGGTATTTGGCGAGATGAGGCCGAGGATTCGCCTTACGGTTGGGGAAAACCTCGGAGAAAACCCAGGTAATCAGCCCAAGCGGGATCGAACCCGCGCCCGAGCGCAACTTCAGACCGGCAGGCAAGTGCCTTAACCGACTGAACCACGCCGGTGGCTTTTATGTTTTTATGTTAACGTTAAAACTGCACTGCGAATGATGCCTGGCTTCTTATGTTTGTGGCATATGTTTATGTGCTTATGTTTAATTTTTATTGTGAATGGGCCTTTAGAGTGAGTTAGATGACGGAATATATAATGTGAGAGGAGACATACTATGTACGAACTAAAACCACACTCGTATTTTCTTTTGTTTCAACATAGAATGTGCTTATTGCTTCACTAGTGGTGTTTTTTCTCGTAGTGGGTTATTTTACGACGTTTGATCAACGTCTATGGTTATCTAGAGTGTAGGCGGAGAGAGAAACGTTTTCTTGGGGGGGAGGGGAAAGCAAAACCATAGAATCCCCATACAACGGGGTTATGGGGGACATCATTTACCTTATATCCCCATTATAGCCTAACCGTTGTTAACCGTTGTATCGGAATATGATCATTTAATGTAGGTATTTTCGGGGGTGTGTTTCTTACAAAGTTACGTCCACATCCACTATGTTTCTGACTTAGTGGTAGGCCTATAGGGCTTGAACTATACGTCTACTACAAATTATAATAGGGCATGACTTAAAACAATCTATCTCTTTTTGTCTCTCGTGCATACATCAATAAAACTACGTAACAATGCTAACAGAAACTTTTTATATGAAGCTTACCTTCCTGAAGATATCATATGAAATGTAAACTCTAATTATTTTATTTAATCTCGTCTTTAAGTTTCCACATTATACCGGGATCACTTTTCTTTTTTTCTGCATTGTTGTGCAGTATGTTATTCATACTCACGGACAGGAGAACGCGAATTAGATTATGCGCACTGTTCAAAACATACAGAGGTGAGCCTGGCTGGAGAGAAATAAAAATAGGTTGCAGCCGCCAAATTACTCTTCAAGGAACGACCACTCATATAAATTAAGGGAAGGAAGGCAGAGGACGGACACTGGAAAGTTTTCTTTTCTCAATCGTACTATCAGGGACTGGAATGCTTTACCTGCAGACTTACTAAAGGCTTTACCAACAACCAAAAATGCATTTAAAAATAGGCTTAAGGACCTTACTAATAGACGGTAATTATACACAATAGTTAAAGGGTGTAAATGATATGTTGTTATTGAAGTGTTGTATCAGTGAAGAATTATGTTGTGTCAGTGAAGTGTGTTGTATCAGTGAAGAAGTATGTCGTGTCAGTGAAGTGTACTGTGTAAGTGAAACGTGTTCCTGTCAGTGAAGATTTATAGTTTATAGTGGCAGTGCAAAGGATTTGAACAGTGAAATGTTTTTGAAGTGGTAGTGAAATCAGGATAGAATAAGTGAAATGTGTCGTAGTTGAAGCAGTAATTAGGAGAGGGAGAGACCGATTTATTAGCGAAGTGATATCTCCATATTTTTATTACATGTATTCGCGGGGATGTTCTGGCGACTTCGTTAGAAGTAGCTTCCCACACAGGTGTTTCGTCACTTGTCAGCATCGGACAGATTTAGGGCCACCTTGTGCGGGATTGTATATAGACACTCGGCGATGCGTAAAATCCTAAAGTTGGACTAGACCAGTGGGAAAGCAACATGCCAAGCTTGGGTTTTCCAAAGATCGACAAACTAATTTGATGTTATGGGAAATCCAAAGTTTAAATTTAGAGATGACACATTTCGCGCCCAATAAGAAGAGATCTTGGTCCAGCTTATGAGGTCACTTTGGACCACCAATAGGGAATAGATTTTAGGCCGGTTGAGTGACGTAGTTTTTAGCCAATAGGATAGTTAGTTTTAGCATAGGATAGGTTTTTATAAATAAGGGTGACGGGGAGCGGAGATCACAACATCTCATCGTGTCGGCGGCCCTACATACAGGGCACAATCACTACTCCTTTTCGTGTCGGCGGCCCTACATACAGGGCAGAATAACTACTTCGTTTCGTGTCTACAGGATAACTACTTTTCTTCGTGTAGACGGCGCGACATCTTTTTTTCGTGTCGGCGGCCCAACTTAATAGTCTTTCTTCCGGCGAAGACTCGATAGATAGAACGTTGTCATCGGTGAGACTACTCGTCAACGTTTAGGAGCTTCGATCATAGTGTACTGGGCAGAGTATTGAATTTATAGTATCTGATAGAGCTTATTCAGAGCCGCCATAGAGTCGATACAGAAGTGCGACCAACGATTGAATTATAAGTCAGCCGGAAATACATACTCTAGGGTTTACCAAGTGAATACGACAATAATCTTATAGTTTTGGAGTTTACACTGCCTTTTATATAAGTAGCCGGCTTGGTATTATTCCCGTCATCATCCTATACCACAACAGTACCTCGGCTACCCTGAGTGAATCTCACGCAACACCGAGACGCACCCACCCTCAAATGGCGCCCAACGTGTGGTCAAAATAAACACCCACCCTCAAATGGCGCTTTCCAACGTGGGGCTCGAAGGAAGACAGCTGTTCCAGTGACCGGCCCCGGGTGCGAACACAGCACCAAACAACGCGGAGGACCGGACGGAGCAGTTCAGCCCTGCATAGCCGAGGAACGACGCTGGAAGGCGGGAATAGAACCAAGCCATCGCGACATCACGACAACACCAGAGAAGGCAACACGGAGATCACCAGAGAAGGCAACTCGGAGAGGCGGTGGCAAGTATGAATGGAGGATGTATAAATGTGTGTATATATGTACAGTATATGATATTTTGTTGGAATAATTATAAAGTGTATATTTTTCAATTTCTGGTGTGATATTTTGGGTATATATATGTATTTTTTGTGTGATATTTTGGGGGAAAGAGTGAAATAAGTGTATTGTGTAATTTGTTGGAAGTGAGTAGAGTGCAAATACAGGCCTAGTTAGATTATTATTGGGAAAGCGAGCGTCGGATAGATGACAGAGTAGCATATAGATGATACTACGTAGCCATAGGAGTAAAGTAGTTAGGAAAATACGAGAAAGACGAGGAAATAGAAACAAGGGAACCATGGAGCAAAGGAAGGACGAGGAAATTAGGGAAATCAGGGAGGAGGTCGAGAATAACGCAGAACAGGAAATAGAGGGAGAGCGAACAGTGGAAAAGCAACAGAGTAGATAAAGTGGCAAAGGGGAAATGACGCTAAAGCAGTTGTGGGAGCAGATGAGACACTTCATGGAAAATAATTCAAGGGAAAGTAGAGAACAAATAAAACAAATGGAAACTAAATTAGAGAATAACTCAAGGGAAAGTTGAGAGCAGATTCTGAGGGAAAGTAAAGAACAAATAAAACAAATGGAAACTAAATTAGAGAATAACTCAAGGGAAAGTAGAGAGCAGATTCTGAGGGAAAGTAGAGAACAAATAAAACAAATGGAAAATAGATTGGGGGAAAGTTCGAGAGAGATTAGAGATCATATTGCAAAATTAGCGGAAAGAGGAAACAAGATGGAGGACAAAATAGAGAAGCTAGAGGGGAAATTAACCGAGAATGGGATCGGAATGGAGAACCAATTGAAGATAGCTATGGATAGGATGTCAGAAAGTATGAAGGATTTAGAAGTTAGGGTTAGAGATAGCGCTACGAGAGAGAATAGCGATCTAAAATCAGCTGTTGAGGAAGCGATAGTGGAGAAGGTTCGAGAAATTCAGAATTCGGTGGAAGAGAAAATAGGTGAGATGGATCAGGAAGTGGACGGTCTCAAGCGAGCCATAAAGAATAAAGAAAGGGCGGATAACGAATGTTTGGAAGAATTAAGAAGTAAACTAAACTCAATAAACGACGTACTAAATGGGGGTAGTCCCGCAAATTTAAGCGGACATAGCAGCTCGGACCGTGCAGTTTCTAGACAAGAGGGCACAAGTGAGAGCCCGGCATCAGGTAGTAACATAAATGTAAGACATGTTAACAATAGTGTTGGTGAGGAATGTCAGACCTCACGGGATGATGTGCGTAGTGAGTTGATGAATGTAAACGACAAGGCATATTTAGGCCGTCCTCAGTACCCCACTCATATTTTGAATGAGATTGGTTATCCTATTTTTGATGAGGTTGAATTTTCAAACCCACATAACTACATAAGTGAGCTGGAAACGTACTTTAGAGTAAGAGGGGTGCCGGATGACTTAAAAATGACTGTCGTACGAAAGAGCCTAAAGAGCCAACCACTCAACTGGGCGCTAGTGGCCCTAGGGGATAATGTCACTTATGAGGAATTCAGAGAAAAATTCTCGGAGAGATACTGGGGACAAAGACAACAACAAAGAATTAGGAAGGAAATTAATCAGAGCAGGTTTGACGCGGGAAGAGGCGTCTCCATGATAGATTATTTTCTTGAACTTGTTAAGAAAGGGAAATGTCTCAATCCTCCTATACCGGATTCAGAGCTGATCCAAACTGTGATTTCGCAGTATCCAGAGAACATCAGATATAATCTGATCGTAGCAGGGCCCCGAGACTTCGGGGAAACAATAGATCTATTGACTGCGCTGGACGGTTCGGACGCCACGCACTATGAATGTAGTGGACAGGCAGATTACGAACATGGTAAAGGAAAGGGTTCAAGCCCCACCGACCAGAAAGCGGGGAAGGGGGCAAGTACGGCCTTTTCATCCCCAAGGACAGGAGCCCAAAATCAGAGTAGCTGGGGTTGTGACAGGAGCCCCAACAATGTATATAGTCGAAACCATAATGGTCAAAACGGAGGGAATAGTCCCAACAGGGAGAGGAGGAGTGACCCGCCCTTTGGGGGCCCGTGCAATAATATTAGGAATAATCAGAGCAGTTACAACAGGATGAGAAATGATAGAGGAGGTGTTGGTCCCGTGCGTAGGGTTAACCACATACGATGGTACACGGGAAGACAAGAGAATGGAAATAGTAGGCTTAGAACCCAACCACACTGGCTTAGGGACAGAAACTACAGACAGGGATTCTGGCAGCCTAATTTTAGCAGGGGACCGCAAAATCGAGGTGATTGGAGGAGACAAGAGCAGGAGAGAGGTAGGCGAGACGTCCTACAAGAAATGGCCTCACAAGGGTGCAATAGGCCCCCTACACCGTGTAATGTGGGACAAAGCAGGAATAGAGACATGAACGGACGTCAGCAAAGTCCGGTCAGAATGAATATGGGCCGGGAGCTTATAAATAGCAGAAATAGAGACGAGATAGCAGTGGAACCGACTGCATCACAGTCGGGAAACTGCTAGACAGAAGTCTCAAGGGTTCGGAGATTTCTGTAGCTATGTTCAGTAAGCCACTATCAAAAGAATCCACCAACGCGGTAAGCGTAAAGAGGCAGAGCGAGATTACTAACCCAGAGTTAGAAAATAATGGGACTTATGTATTGCTTTATATAGATGCTAAAATATTTGGGATGAAGTGTTGTGTGTTGTTGGACTCGGGCTCCACAAATAACGTATGCAGCTTGGAATTTTTTCAAAAGGTTAGGGATTCAGGAATAAAACTGCAAACGTTACCCATATGTTCACTGTACTGTGCGGGCGCCCTAAGCAAGAAGAAGGAAAAGGTAAAATATCAAGTATGGTTCGAGTTAGAGTGCGGAGACGTGAAATTAAATGCTATTTTTCTTGTGATACAAAGGTTGACTACCGACATCATTATTGGAGTAGAAAGCTTCTATGAATGGCACGCGCTATTAGATTTCAGGGAAAACAGACTAGGGGTTACGGCAGGTAACGGCAGTGTAGGCCATGTCCCATTCAGTAGGAATAACGCTCGATCGGAGCTAGACGAAAGAACCGCGGAAGAGATAGGATTACAGGAAGAGTTATTTTTCGTAGAGCATCTCAAAATTTGTAAGAATGTAATTATAGAGGTTAATCCGTGGGAAGGTAACGAGGTAACTAGGGGAGTGTGTCAAGTAGACTGCGGAGAATGCGAGTTGCGTATCGGCGAATTAGTCCAGGCGAGACAAATAGGACGCAATCTCATTAGCGGTAGGGCCAGATATTGTAATGAGATTTCGCCGGGCGATCTTAGGCAGGTAGTCGCGTCTAACAATAGGAGGACAGATACTTTCGAGATAGTAAGAGATAAAGTTAGCCAGGCACACGGCCTGAGTGAGAGTGAAAGAAAACGCTTAATGGATGTTGTAGGAAGCCATTTAAATGTCTTTTCAGACGCGCCGGGTCTGTGTAGAGTGTATACACACAAAATTAAGGTGGTAGGAATGGAGGAATTTCGGCATAAATGTAGACCCATACCCCTATCTTTAAGGGATCAGGCAGACGAAGTCATAAATGTTATGTTAAAAGACGGAGTTATAGAAGTATCAGACTCGCCTTACGTAAATGCATTGTGCTGGGTTACGAAGCCCAATGGAAGCTTAAGAGTGACGATCGATGCCCGACACGTTAACTCGTTTTCAGTTAAAGATAATTTTAGGACGGAGTCAGTGGACACTTTGTTAGGCCGTATCAGTGACTGTTCTATATTCACCAGTTCGTATCGGCAGATTCCGCTGGACGAGGACTCGAGAAAATTCACAGCGTTCTTACATAACGGGAAAGTTTATCAGTATACCCGATGCCCATTCGGCATCGCGAGTTCTGGATCTGCGCTACTAAGGGCACTTGACATAATTTTTGGTGATTCGACGAAAGGTTTTCTGGCACAGTACATTGACGATTTTCTTATATATGGCAATAATGTTGATAGGCATATTAGAGATACTGATTTTGTACTTACTAAATTGAGAGAGGCTGGTATGACAGTCAAGCTGGGGAAAACAGCATTTTTTAAAGTTGAGACAATTTTCCTGGGTTACGTAATTTCGTCTGACGGAATTAGACCGGACAAAGAGAGAATTCAGAGCATTGCGAGGATCCCGCCGCACAGTGGTCAATATCGCGATATTAGGAGGACAAAAGTCGAAATTTCGAGTTTCTCTGATGATGTTTTGTTGTATGGGAATGCGATAACAAAGAACCAAAGCTTTCTAAACTGAGTATAGTTTATGGCTTCGATGTTTGTATTAAACTTGAGAGAGGGTCAAAGTTAAGGGTTCTTGCGTGTCCCTCAGTCGTGCGTTATCTGCAGTGTGGAACGATCGCATTTCTTGTGTGGGTCAGTGTTATTGGTGAAGTGTTTCGTTAAATCTGTTGTGCAGGAATGGAGAAGAATGTTGAACGTATGTTTTACATTTTATTCCAAGTCGATAACATTAATAGTTTGGTTGTACATGCTTAACACTTATGCGCGTAAAATATTATAATTTTAAATATATTTCGCAACTTGCTCTTGGAATATAAAAATTGGTTCACGATGGGTCACGATAAAATCTTAGTAATCAATTTCCTTAGACCTTAATCTCTAAGCCTGCATATATTTTATTTGCCGAGGTTTGCCCGTTTTTTCAAAATTTCTACTTTCTTACAGATTGTGCGACTGCAGTTACGCGCCGCGATCTATTCACTTTTCTCCAAAGCAAAAACTGTGTAATGAAAGCAAGGTCATCACAAGTGTTACAACAATCACTTTCATATGCATTGTCAAAATTGAAATCTGAAGGCTGTGATGAAAACCTTAAGTCAGAACTTTTTGAAAAAATTAGAATTTTTACGTGTAACCTGTTACGAAGGTGGAGGTCGTGTAATAGGCCAATGTCGCGATTTTTAGAGAAATATTCAGAATGGCTTGATGTAGAATTGTCAGTTCCAATACCTACTGAGGAATCTTGCCAAGGAGAAGCCTCGGGTGCAGTTAGAGGGCGCCCAAGGAAACTGTTTTCTTCGAGTAGTGTAAAAACAAAGAAAAGAAAAGTGGAAAATCTTTCAAAATCTTGTTCGTCACAAGAACTTGCCCTGGCAACACAGATGTCTCTTACGTATGAAGGTAAAAGAAATGTGGCAACAATTATTCAAGAATCTGTGTCGAAAAGTCCGAGATCAGTCCGGAAAATAAAATTTGCCAACAGCTAGCCACTGAGCCTAATTGTAATACATATACAACAGAGGAGGCACTAGCTTTACTTGTTGATTTAAAATTAACAAAACATCAATATGTACCATTACAAAAAGAAGCGAAAGAAAGAAGCGCAAACATCTACCCGCCATATTATAGACTGCTAAATGCAAAATCAGTCAAGAAGCGCTAATAATTACAGATTCACTGGCAGAAGTAAAATTACATTGTTTACTTGACCACACTGTTGAGCGTTTATCTATTGTTCAAAACGAAGTTCTTGAACATTCCTTTCAAAACGAAGAAAACAGAATTCACAAAATTCAAATGACTTACAAATGGAGGTGTGACGGGAACTCAGGCCATTCCATTTATAAACAAAATATTTCGGGGTATGAAGGAGCTACAGATTCTGAAATACTTTTGTCTGCAATAGTGCCTTTACAACTCCTGGGCGAAGATGAAGAGTATAGGCGAAAAACGGTCCTCTGGCAAAATCCAAGAACATCATCAACAAGATATTGCAGACCCATCCGATTTCAGTTCACAAAAGAGACACCACAAAAAACGAGAGAAAAATCGCACATATTGAAGAACAGATACAGAGTTAGTATCAACCAGAATTATAATGGGAAACAGAAAATTTTTTGTGGAACATAATTTAATTAAAACTATGGTCGACAGCAAAATATGCAACGCTCTCATGGATAATCCTTCAGCCCAAGTGTGTTACATATGTGGTGCTAAGCCGAAAGACATGAATGATTTGAAAAAAAATACAGTCATTACCTATAAATAAAAGTGCATTTGAATTTGGACTTTCGACACTGCATGCAAGAATTAGATTTTTTGAGTGTTTGCTTCATATTGGGTACAGAATAGAAATAAAGAAGTGGCAGGTACGCGGGGATCAAAGGAAGAAAGTAGCTTATGAGGAAAGGAAAGAAGAAATTATTAACAAATTTAGTACTGAAAAGGGCCTTTTAGTTGATGTTGTGAAACCAAGTAGTGGTACCACGAACGATGGCAACACTTCTCGCCGATTTTTCGAGAATTCAAAGAAATCGTCAGAAATAACTTGCGTTGATGAAGATCTTATCCATCGTTTCTCCGTAATTTTGGACGTTATGTCAAGTGGATATAGCCTGAACATTGGTGCATTCAAAAAGTATGCCTTAGACACTGCTGATCTCTATGTGAAATTGTATGGATGGTACTACACGCCTGCCACTGCCCATAAAATACTTACACATGGTGCAGATGTTATGAACAACAGGATATTGCATGTTGGACAGTTATCAGAAGATGCCCAAGAAGCCAGGCATAAAGAGTATAGATTTTTCCGAGAACACAACACTCGAAAAACCTCAAGAATAAATTGTAACAAGGACCTTTCGCACATGCTTCTAATTTCTTCTGATCCGCTTATTTCAAGCAAAAGGAAATTACCAAGAAAGAAAAGAATTTCCCTTGGCAGTGAAGTGTTAGGTTTGTTGGAAACACCGAGACTGGACAGCATTGCCCATGGTTCAACGGATGGCAGTTCAGAAGAGGATAGTGATTAAGGCCGTCTCTTCCTGTGATTGATGGGAAAGAATACCGTCTTCATTTTACAATAATATCAGGTAATTTATATAATATTTGTAGAAGTTAACAATGTTTATAAATTAGATGTATCTAAATATCTTGTAACAGTAGGGCATGTTCGTAAAAACTATAAATAATAATAATAATAATAATAATAATAATAATAATAATAATAATAATAATAATACATATTATATTTTCATTATCATTACCAATATGAAGTTGATACTTAGTTAAGTTAACTTCTAGTTGTATCGCATGTATTTTGATAGTATTATTATTATTATTATTATTATTATTATTATTATTAAATTTCAAATCTTGTTATCTTAAGAGTGTCAATTACTAACAGAAAAGCAAAAAAAAAAAAAAAAAAAACCGATGCTATTGCCAGTAGAGAACAAAAAATAATTTTGTCCTCCTAAAATCGAGAAATTGACCACTGTGCGCCGCCGCGGAACCGGAAACAGGTTCGTAGATATCTAGGTATCCTACAATACCAGAATCGGTTTCTCGTCAATTATGCTAAGCATGTAGCCCCACTCAGAGCATTGTTGAAGAAGGATACACCCTTCAGGTGGGGGTCGACAGAGCAGGAAGGATTCGATCGAACGAAACTGCTTTTCGCCGACTCAATTCTGTTGGAAAGGCCTAACGACAGCCTACCTTCTCAGATTTATACGGATGCGTCTTCATATGGATATGGAGCAATTCTATGTCAGACCGATGAAGATAATAAGCGACATGTGATTGCCACAGCTTCTAGGGGACTGTCGCGTACCGAAAGCAACGCATCAATCACGCAACTTGAGATTTCTGCTGTGTACTTCGCACTACAGAAGTTCCGTCAGTATATCTTTAATAGGCAGATCATCATATTTACTGACCATGTAAGCCTAGCGTTTCTGAGTAGATGCAAATTGACGAACTATAGAATATCTAGATATGTGCACGAAATTTTGGCTCATGATGTGACGATTAGACATATTCCGGGGGCAGACAATATCTTTGGTGATTGTCTCTCTCGTTTGAATTCCAAATCGGGGCTACCGGAAACTATCGCCGCCCCCGCGTACGAAATTGCCGTAATGAAAATTGATTCCACGAGGAATGGAGCTCTGACGGGAAAATTTCGGAGAATTGCAGATTTGCAGCAGGAGGATTCCACGATAAGGGCCTTAATGGACAAAGCTAGAGAAATCTCACAGGTGAAAGACGAAGTGTATGGATTGCGCTCTGGTATCCTGTATAAATTGCATGGTAGGGATATCCAGAAGTTGAAGATATACATACCTGCGAGTATGGAGAATGAACTTATAAATAACTTTCACCTATCTATGTGTCACTCTGGGAGTGATAGGATTATTTTAACTATGTCAGAATCATTTTATATTAAGCAACTGTCAAAGAAGGTTAGAAGGGTAATATCTCGTTGCGAGGTCTGCCAGAGAACGAAACCTCTAAATGTAAGGTATGACAATGTACCACAGGTCATTATCAGGGGTAAAAAGAATGAACTTGTAGCAGTGGACGAACACGGTCCAATGCCCACATCGTCCTTCGGACACAGGTACATATTTGTTACGTACGATGTATTTACAAAGTTTGTAAAGATTTACCCTCTAAGAAATATCTCTAGTGAGATGTGTGCTGATAAGCTGGTTAGAGATTACATACCGACTTACGGTCCGGTAACAGCGGTGCTCAGTGACAATGTGTCGGTACATAAATCGAAAGTGTTTTGTAAAAGGCTGGAAGATGCGGGCGTCAAGCTATACAATTGCTCCGCATACTTTCCCAGCGGTAATCCCTGCGAAAGAGCGCTTAGGGATATATCATTGTATCTCCGTGTTCTGTGTCACCGAAACCATAAGGACTGGTTTAGGCAATGTGAGGCGATAGAGAGAGTCATGAACCACTCTATCAATCCAACGACCGGAATAGCTCCGATCAAACTGATGTTAGGGATCGATCCTGATCCCATGATAAAGAGTTTGCCGCAGGCAATACAGGAGGGTGAGCCTCCTAGTGATGAACTACTGTGTAAAATAGCTTTCGACCGAATCAGGAAAAAGGCTGAGTATAGACTCGGTAAAGCCAAAAGATATCGCCACAAGTGGGAGCCCTCAACCGGCGAATTAGTACTGCTAAGGGACGTGAAGTTATCTTCCGCCCTTCGAGGACGTTACTCACGCATGGAGTTACTGTACAAGGGGCCCTACGAAATTAAAAGTAAATACGGAGACCATACTTTCGAATTGGTAGAAACGGGAAAGAGTAAACCTGTTGGAAGGTACCATAAGCAACTCTTGAGGCCTTTCAAACAGGAGAGACAAGGAGGCAGGAATGAGAAAGAGTAAGGATAGTTAGTCTCACGCGTACAGCCAGGTGAACATGTACAGTGTGGCTGGTACGACCAAGCACGCAGACTGTGTATTTGATCAAGGAATAAATAAATGTAAACACGTGAATGAATGGTATTATACATATGTAAATGTGAATATAAATTGTACATTGTTGTGCTTATTGTGTGAGAGCTGTGTACATAGAAAGGCTTGTGAAGATATATGTAATATTTATTGTAATTGTTTGTAGTGACATTATAATCAGATTGTATTGTAAATAATGTATCACCGGCTGATCGCGAAGGGGAACTATGAGGCTAGTTACGGTCCGGTAACAGCGGTGCTCAGTGACAATGTGTCGGTACATAAATCGAAAGTGTTTTGCAAAAGGCTGGAAGATGCGGGCGTCAAGCTATACAATTGCTCCGCATACTTTCCCAGCGGTAATCCCTGGGAACTCTTTCGGGAATTTTCAATGGTTATGTAGATGGGCATTTGAAGCAGTAATTAGGAGAGGGAGAGACCAATTTATTAGCGAAGTGATATCTCCATATTTTTATTACATGTATTCGCGGGGATGTTCTGGCGACTTCGTTAGAAGTAGCTTCCCACACAGGTGTTTCGTCACTTGTCAGCATCGGACAGATTTAGGGCACCTTGTGCGGGATTGTATATAGACACTCGGCGATGCGTAAAATCCTAAAGTTGGACTAGACCCGTGGGAAAGCAACATGCCAAGCTTGGGTTTTCCAAAGAACGGGGGTTCTCTAAAGATCGACAAACTAATTTGATGTTATGGGAAATCCAAAGTTTAAATTTAGAGATGACATATTTCGCGCCCAATAAGAAGAGATCTTGGTCCAGCTTATGAGGTCACTTTGGACCAATAGGGAATAGATTTTAGGCCGGTTGAGTGACGTAGTTTTTAGCCAATAGGATAGTTAGTTTTAGCATAGGATAGGTTTTTATAAATAAGGGTGACGGGGAGCGGAGATCACTACATCTCATCGTGTCGGCGGCCCTACATACAAGGCACAATCACTACTCCTTTTCGTGTCGGCGGCCCTGCATACAGGGCAGAATAACTACTTCGTTTCGTGTCGACAGGATAACTACTTTTCTTCGTGTAGACGGCGCGACATCTTTTTTTCGTGTCGGCGGCCCAACTTAATAGTCTTTCTTCCGGCGAAGATAGAACGTTGTCATCGGTGAGACTACTCGTCAACGTTTAGGAGCTTCGATCATAGTGTACTGGGCAGAGTATTGAATTTATAGTATCGGATAGAGCTTATTCAGAGCCGCCATAGAGTCGATACAGAAGTGCGACCAACGATTGAATTATAAGTCAGCCGGAAATACATACTCTAGGGTTTACCAAGTGAATACGACAATAATCTTATAGTTTTGGAGTTTACACTGCCTTTTATATAAGTAGCCGGCTTGGTATTATTCCCGACATCAGCCTATACCACAACAGTACCTCGGCTACCCTGAGTGAATCTCACGCAACACCGAGACGCACCCACCCTCAAATGGCGCCCAACGTGTGGTCACAATAAACACCCACCCTCATAGTTCCAGTGCAGTAAGTGAGTTGACAGCGAAATGTAATGTTGAAAGGTACTTGTGCAGATATGAACATATACTCGTGGGTTTTAGTTCGATCTTAGTTTTAAGATACAAATTAGAATATTTCAAATATTATTTTAAGTAATCGTTTCATTTAATTTAGTATATTTCCTGTTGTTGTTGTTGTTATTATTATTATTATTATTAGTATTAGTATTAATTATTAGTATTATTATTAATTGTATTTTTAATTAATAAGTTTATTATTGTCATTATTGAGTGTAATTAGTTACCACTGCCACCGGGTATATACCCATTGCAGTGTGAATAAATACATACATACATACATATTTCTCCAAGTGGCGGCCTGAACACCTACAGACTTCTAGCACATGAGCGCAGGCTGTTACTAAAATAACATTACAGTGCTTCCATTCCTCAAATGAGGTATAGAAATTCTTATACATTCAGAAATTTAAAATAAATATTACAGCCAAACACATGACCTGAAGATATTAATTCGTCAATTTAATCACAGAAACTTAATCATAAACAAAAGCAAAAAAAGATTTTTGAACTAAATATTGTCTAACGTTAATATAAAAAAAGAGTTGAGAAAAGTTTGGGGGCAGTGTCCCCCCATGCATCCCATAACTCCGTCTATGATCGAGTGTATGAATGATATGAACCTTGGCAATGCCAGCGAAATGAGTCCAGTGTCCAGTGTCGAAAGTTACCCAGCAATGCTCCTAAAGGTTTGATCTAAAACTCAACCAGGTAACTTGTCTCAATCCCAATCAGCATTTGAATCCGTGCCCGCTTGTTTCACGGTCAAGCAAGCTAACAGTTACTCCACGGCGGTGAACGCTAGTGATGTTTCTAGTCGCCCATGGCCCTAATGATAGTTTCTTTCTTAAAATTGATAAGCGATATTGTCAAAGAAATAATTAATTTTATGGCAGCTGAGAGTTTCTTTCGTAAATGACGCGTTATTTTCTCTGAACCAAAAATGCAATGCCAATGAGGTACAGTGAAACCTGTTCAAATCGGAACCTGAATAATCCAGAATCCTGTCTATTTCGGAACAATTTATTGGTCCCGGCGAAATTTGTATGTATTATGTGTAATTTTTCCTGAATAAAACGGAAACTGTCCAACGCGGAAACGGAAACTGTCTGCTACTGTTCAAAACGGAAATAATATTTTGGACACACACTATATTTTGTAACTATATTTTGAAACAGCGTGCAATTTCAAGGAATATACGAAATATGTGGGTCACTAAGATAAAAACAAGTTTTCTTTGCAAAATTCTAGAGGGTACGAGGGTGTGTTGGCCTGTCGGTCATAAATTTTATTACCCTGTTGACTAGGCAGACGAGTCCCTTCAAAGATTTTTAGTGCTTCACACCCATATACTGACGTAGCTAAACAGAGCGCTAGTGTAGTGATTTCCAGGTAAAAAAAAGTTGCATAAAATGTGGGGTTAACATTAAGTGGTGAAGTAAAAGTTATCGAGTTAAAGGAAAATGAGAAACAAAGTCTATGTGAAATAATATTAAGTACAGTTGTGGAAAACTCAGGTGTGACACTTTAAAAAATAAAGATCATAATGAGTGAGTGGCGTGCGGCCAATATTGGTTACACGAAAGGAACCAGAAAGCAACTGTTTATGTGGAAATAAATGAACTGTTGTGAAGTGGGTTCTTCAAGACCTTTCAAAGAACAAGCCAATTTCTGGATCTGTTCTGCAAAGCAAGCCATTGAACTGGGAAAGAAATTAAATAAACCAGAATTCAAGGCTTCTAATGGATGGCTCCTAGTCTAATTAATTAATAATGTGCAGTGATATGCAGTACAGTATTAGAGTATAGTGTTACATATTAAATAGAATGAGATTAGTAAACTTTATTAATGTTTAATGACTAATGAGTGAGTTACGATAATATTTATATAGAAAATGAGATTTTAATCAAAATGATTCACCAACGTAATAAGCGACAGGAAGATGATTTAATGTGATGTGTTAAATGGAATATTTTGTACTTCTTACAGTTTGCGGCATGCCATTTAGTTTTCACGTATATGAATGACAAAATATTCCATTTTAATGACACACCTGAATAATACGGAAACCTGTCCACAACGTAAAAAAAATTAGGACCATGTCACTTCCGTCTTGAACAGGTTTCACTGTAATAATTACGTAGTTAGCGCTTTGACGACTATTGCCCCAAAATTTTATTTCGTAGATTTCAATGAGATTCCCTAAATCACATCACATTTTTCCCTTATTTCGCTGTAATAACTTGATATAATAGCTTACTAAATCTGTATTTTCTCTTAGTGTATTCAAAAGACCGCCGTTATACTTTGTAAACCTTGCATTTGAATTAATGCTTAAAGAATATAGTTGCGAATTTTACTAGCGACATTTCGACTGTCTTTTGTTTTACGTAGTTCGGTACGGCCCGGTCACTAGTGGTGAGCGCCTGCTGTGCGGTCCGCATTATCCAGTTGTTCCGAGAGATGAAATTAAGGAGAAGTGAAGTGTTGGAATGAAAGAGAGAAACGGAGTACCCCAAGAAAAATCTCTATACGACATCTGTTTTTCTAACATACATTCCA
Source organism: Periplaneta americana (assembly GCA_025594305.2). Classification (NCBI taxonomy): domain Eukaryota; kingdom Metazoa; phylum Arthropoda; class Insecta; order Blattodea; family Blattidae; genus Periplaneta; species Periplaneta americana. The sequence continues at coordinate 15,493,106 of JAJSOF020000015.1, read as the reverse complement.
CGCAAATCGAACCCGGACCGTCTGAATGGAAGGCCAGCGCACTAGCACTGTAGCCACACATGGGGCACGAATGGGTGTTACGCGTCCAGCTTCCAACGCGCTTGATCCTTCGATGTTACGCAGGAAACCGACAAGCGGTGGAACGCAACGTGCCTCAGTCGTACGCCCAGGGGCCTGTTTCACAATGTTTACTATCTTTGTAAATTGTAAACTTTGCTTGTAAATTGTAAACTTCTGTTTCACAATCTTAGTTTGTAATGTTGAACTTTACAAAGGAAATCAAATCTTTACAAGTATTCTGTTTCACAATGAAGAGTAATTTTACAAACGTGTAAATTTTACTTGTAAAATTAGCACATTTTCTACAATACCTCTGAGATGTGTAAAGTTTGATATTGCAACAAATTATGAATAAATACAATAAAGAAATACTTATTAAATTAATTTTTGAGTAACTGGATAATATTAAGAATTAAACTAAAGTAGTTTTAATATTATTAAGGACTTGTAATGACTCAGACGAAGATATTAAATTTAGCCCTAATCAAACGAAGAATTATACGTAAAATTCTCCGGGCAAGAATTAATAACACGTTCGTATCATTGTATAAATTTAATTAAAGGTTTTGAATGAGTCCCGCGCTATACTTAAGAATACCGCGTAAGTATTTATATACGAAGAATCTATTTAATAAATACTCGCACTTAATAAAGAAGTTCCCTACACCAAAAATAAATAATTCAATAATGACACTAACGCGGTATTCTAAAGTCGTTTCGAGTCCCGTTTCGCTGAAATCTCTCCTACAAGATATGGGACATCGTATCCAAAAGAGAAAAGTGATGCCGTAGCCCCTAACCTCAAAGCGAGAACTGTGTTGTTTTGCATTGGATGCATATTAGCTGTCAGTTCCGTGGGTTGGCAGATAAGCACGGAATTGCTAAGATATCAGTGTGCAAGTTGCCCACAGGGTAGTTGATGTTGTTAAAAGAGTTAAATTCGGGCAGATTTTTGATCACCATAATGTTATTTACTATAGCACAGAATTTTTATGCTGCTGATGGGATCACTAATGTTTGAGAGGTTAGGAATGCAACATTAATGAATATTGATGGATCGACACAAAAAATTAACCTGATTTGTGTTTAGACATCGTAATTATTTTATCAATTGCATATTTGTACGTGGACCAAATCTGTTACTTACTTATTTGACTGCATTTTATGCTAACTTTGGTCATTTAAATAATAGACGTATTGGTATACTCGACCAATCACACATCACATGAAACTCCATTGTCGCCAATATATAAAAATCTAAATACTTTTAAATTTTTTTAACAATACTTTATATTTTCTGTTGGTGAATTATGAATCAGCAAGCTTAGAATAATCTATTTTAGTACAAAATATAAACATATGTATCGATAGTAGTAAAAATACAGCGACTTTAGCTCTGCTCCTTAGCGATTTTTGTAAACTGTCGTTGGCGATATTGTGTAACCAATAATGCGTATTTGTAAATTTCTTTAGCTGATTTTGTAAAGTTCGTCAGACTTTACAAACTAATAAAATAGCATTGTGAAACACAATTTATAAGCATTTGTAAACTTTTACTTGTTATTTGTAAATTGTTAATTTGTAATTTGTAAGGATTTTGAAACGAGCCCCAGGTTGCGGGCTCAGGTTACGCGCCGAAGTTACGGAGTACCGTCCAGACAGGAACGCAGCGCGGTTGCGTTACGAGGTTCGGTTGCATGTCTGGACGCAACTTTACTTACGCCACGGCTATCTTCAGAATCTAATTACGCTACACAATCACGTATCGTTGTACGTAGATCCCCAGATTAACAATAATGACCACTTTTTAGTAATTACCAATTATTTCCGGTGATTACTTGTAACCAACAATTCATTACATTTCCCTTACATTAATTTAAGTACGTAGCGATTAGTCACTGTTGAACCAACTCGACCTCCCTTCCACTTCGTAGGCCAAACGATTGAGTCTGTCAGGTGTGTGTTTATGTGTGTGTGTGTGTGTGTGTGTGTGTGTGTGTGTGTGTGTGTGTGTGTGTGTGTTTTTTGACCGCCGCCAACACGTAAATGTAGCTGTGCATTGAACCAATGTAGTATTACACCACGCTTTAAACAAACTCTGAAGCGCTATATTACACGCATAGGTCAGCTGCCATTAACCCCACAGAGCCTGAAGGCCCATTCACAATGAAAACTGAACATAACGTAAGCGTTAACTTAAAAATGTAAACGTTACAGTAAAATTAAGAACATTCACGATGGGCACATAAAAATAAACGCTAAGATACTTGGTAACCATGGAAACATAACAACGACGCCATTTCCTCATATTCTGTCGTATACTTCAGTGCTCCACGATTGTATAGGCACCGTGCATGGGTCTCAAAATCGTACTGGTGACGCCGCGCAGTGTCTCAATTCCTAGTTAACTACAGGCTCGCAGTCATTCACTAGTCATGTGTGATATAGAAATTACATGCGGCTTTCTGCCGATAAAAAGTTGTAATATTAGTGAGAATGGGTTCATTGATTCATAGTGTTCTGCCCAAGGGCAGGTCTTTCACTGCAAACCCAGCAATCTCCAGTCTTTAATTATTTTATAGACTCAGTGGAAAGTTCAGTACTGCTAGAGGAGTGTAAAAATGTAACTACAAAATTCCTGAAATGTCAGTGAAGTTGTTTGGCATTTAAATCAGATTTCAGACCATTGAATGAAGGTGAACAGTCATATTACGAAAACATTGATATACTTATATTTGATGGCATGACGTGTGTAATATTTGTGTGTATAATGTCTCTATAAATTACGTATTTTAATGTGATTTAATTCTAAAAGTAATCTTAATTACACTTCCTGAATAATGGGCGACTGCAAATTCTCTAAAACATAACACATAATGAACAATATCATCAACATACTACCTCTGATTGAGGTTCTGGCTGATATGTACATCTGTTATCAGGCTGTACATCTCACTTGATGATATGTGTCAGAGGAAGAACAATATTGTTTGTATGCATATGAAGTCTGACTAGTGTAATATGCAGCTAGTCGGCAATATATGCAATGGAAGGGAAAAGGAACTGGCCACTCTACCCCATGATATTCTGGCCTAGTTGCCTCATAAGTGGTGCCTTGTTGGTATCACTTATGAGGTTCAGACTTCTCTTTGGACAGTTGAATAAACAACAAGATCAACATGCGGAAGCAGTTCAATTGATAGTTTGTGTAAAATGTTATACTGTATATTTTAACTCACTCAATGCACCTTTCAACATGAATTCGAACACTGGCAACGCTGTAAGTAGTTTCGACTTCTTCAGCTGTTAATTTACCATCGTGCAGATACGGTGGAGTAACAACAATGATCCCTTTATCGGAGAGGTTTGTTATTATTCCGGGAAAACCTGACTTCATCACCACCTTCTATTAAAGTCAATAATCCGCAATCAGTTGTTACGAATGTGTCACTCGATCTGCCTTGGTAGCATTTAGATTTGAAGGCCACCATCTGAACCACATTGTGTAGCTGTTCCAATTCTGAACAATTAATTGTCACTCTACATTTTTCAATATTACAGGCATTTTTCCTGAATACTTTCTCTGCTAGGCCAAAACCCAAAATTACAGTAACCATTGTGGATGTCAACAACATTAAAGTGGCGGTAAAAATACATCATAATTATAATTGTACGATTAACTCCGAACATCACTCTCACAGCAGAATACGACAATCCAGTTTTCATTTTAATTTGAAAATATGAGTGGACGATTTTCTTTACTAATCTTACTCTTGGACAGAATTTTTCGAAAGCTTTCGATGTGAAATTCACTAATAAAAATGGCAAAAATAACATGTATGGTCTAGCTACATCTTGGGGCGTTTCGACTATCTGTGATAGCTATTTTTGGGTTAAATGATATAATTGGAAATATTTCTTATTATGATTCTACGGGTATAATTGTGTTTCAATTGGCAGCAATTTTAACAATATATTCGAAACCACAAATGTCACTCCCATTAAATCTGGTAGTTCTGTCTCATATTTTATTGTAGAATAATTTCGGAAACCTTGAATTTCATTAAACATCATCTGTTCCTGAACGCTTGTCATAACATTTCTTATGTGACTTCAGTTCGGCATGTAATGGAATAGACACTTGAGTAGACAATTCACACAATTCAATTGTGAAAGAAAAAACAAAATCACTAAGAATGGTTTCATTTACTTCTGCCTGTATGGCTAATTCATTTTTCGAAATAACACTTGTTGAGCATTCGCCTTCCATAAAACTTAAATTTTCATCTTTTCTTCTTCTTTATGCGTCTCTTTCGTACCTTTCCGGAGCTAGTTGAGATGAGGCAGTCTTTTTCTTGTAATCATTTATAAAAATACTGGGAACGGTATGCTAGTTTTGGGGGTGTTCTGATCTCGTTCCCAATAAAATGAATATCGCAAATTCTTGCTGCGGGTGTTGGCTTCCAAGGAGAACCATCAGCATTTGAAATCAAGAATTAAATATCGATATGAATAAATTTAAAAATAAGTATATTATTATTTATTGTTACTAATATTATACATAATATATATGTAAAGAACTTAGTAATTATGTACTTTTTTGGAATTTGAATGATAAATTTCTGTCGTTGTTAACTTAATGGTTATTTATAAACATAATACATATACATTCTGTTTTTTATATCAGGCCTAGTATGTAATAATACAATGATTACAAGCAGTATAGCCTTATTTACTTTCGTCTGCAGTACTGCATGGATCCACAATTAGCGTCGTTGCGCTTCAGTTTTCTGTTTTGGGAATGAATAAAAACAATATCGGTTGGTGTGTTCCCATAAGCATTACTACACTCAAGAACACAGCACTTTGCGTTACCTTTCCGCTTTTTAGGATCATCCATATTTCTAATCATTTAACCTGAGATGTTAAGTATATTCATACGCTTCAAGCACAACTCTATCGCTGCTGTCCCGCAGTTAGTAACAACAGTCGCCACCAGAGGAGCTTGCACGGTACCTATACAGTAAGCCAGACGTCTCAATAGGGCCTTCTCGGAGACTTCCTCCTCTCTCTCTTTTTTCGATGTAAGAGTGGAACAAGATGAGGGAGCAGTTCGTGTATGTCCGGATGACGTCACTGACCGCGACGTTTGAATAGACATCTGTAACCGCTACGATTTTGTCTCCATCTCCGAGGAAAGAATGTCCTTATTACCGCAAATGTAGGAACAAATAAAAGCTTTCATAGGGAAAGCGAAATTGCGGGAGTTACAAGTTTCAGTGGATAACTGTTACCACTTTACTTAATTTGAATCAAGACCAGTATAACAAATATAATGAAGTACTGAAGGACTTGAGAAAAGAATTTTAGAGGATATATCATAAGAATACGTACCTTAACAATCAACAAGTTTAATTGTAATTTAATTATTATTATTATTTAATTGAATTTTATTTTATTAAACATAATATGAACTTAAAAAAAAAGAGAGATACCAAAAACCATTTACTAGAAATGATGTATTTTGTTGTTTTGTCAACTGTCCGAAGACAGGTATGAACCTCACATGTGATATCAACAAGGCACCACTTATGAGGCAACTAGGCTAGGAGATAATGGGGTAGGGTGGCCAGTTCCTTGTGCTTAAATAATTACATAACATGTATGGTTCTTCATGCTTCAGATGTCTTCTTTTTACTCATAATATATAATTAGAAAATACATTTATTATTATTATTATTATTATTATTATTATTATTATTATTATTATTATTATTATTATTATTACTGCAAACGACTTAAGAAATTTTATTCCTTCCGATAACAACCGTCTGTTTTGACAGTACAACTCAAAAGTGCCGCTTTGTGGAATTTCTCCCGCGACAGTTACACTTAGCTCACTCATGCTTGTAACATGAGTCAGCGATCGGCTATCTTTGGGTATTGCGCTTATCTCTTCAGCTGACTACGCTATCTACATTTTCTCTGTGTAACAACTTTTATGCGTTGGCCTTGAGACGCCTGCTGTAAGCATAAGCATGAAAGTTTGGAGTTTGCAAACTTTCATGTTAACGTCTAACGGCAATGTTTATGTCAATGTTTATGTGAATCATTGTGAATGATCCCATTTGGTAATCTGGCCGCAAACCTCTGTGTTTATTTTACGGTTATGTTTAATTTTCATTGTGAATGGGCCTTGACTCTGAACCTTCCACACATTACGATGACGCGGAAGAGACCACAAAACAAGTAGAAAGCTGACCAATTTCATCTCAGTTCTTCAAATTGGGAGACAAAACACTTGGGAATGGAAGATGAGACTCCAGATCGCCGATAAAGTTGTGACAGACTGCATACATCATGTGGACGAGCTTGCGCGGACAATGTATCTGCGTTATCTTGATGTAATTGAATGATATAAGGTAACATGGGGTAAGTACGTCTTAAATTTGTGTATTCACTCGAGAGTTTCGAGCTATAGAAAAAGATAGAATCCAAGGGTGCATGATCTAACAATGAGGGGTTTGCACGCAACAATACGAACCGTAATTCGTGTAGTTTAACAATCGCGATTGCAGACGTGTGAGCAGATGCATTGTCGTAATGAAAAAATACTTTCTTCTTGGCCATACCTGGCCTCTTCCCGAAAATTGTTCCTTAATGTTGCTGAAGGAGATTTCAATAATATTCTCCGGTTATTGAATAATATTCTCCGATTATTGTTCCCCATTTTCTAGACACCCTATGATCATTATCCCCTTAGAATCCCAGAACACGGACGCCATGACTTTCCCCAGTCGATTAAACATTTTTTGCTTTATTTGGAGGCGGAGAATCATTGTTCTTCCATTGTTTCGACTGCCGTTTTGTCTTTGGTATGTAGTAGTGGATCGATGTTTCATCCGTGCTCACATACCATAAAAAGTCTGGCGTAGTTTTCTCGAATCGAGCGAGACAATCCCTCGAAATCTGACATCCGTTGTTCTTTTGTTACGTTGTTAACAAACGCGGAACCCCGTTGCGGAGACCTTGGACATGCCCAAGACATTGACTAAGATGTGGCGCTCCCGTTCAGTTGCGATACGCATAACCTCGCTAATTTCCCGCACTTTCACTCCATAGTCATTCAACACCATAGCATGGATTCTTTGTACGACATCTTCACTTGTTGCTGTTACTGATGTCCACTGCGGGAATCTCTTCCACACTCTCTCTACCATGTTTAAATAGTGACGCCCATTTTTTCACAGTCGAACACGCTGGTGTGGATCCCCCCCCCCCCAGTGTAGCATCCATGTCTGCTTTAATTACTGTTGGACTAATTGTCCTTTTACCAAATGTTTAATGGCAGCACTTTGTTCGATATTTTCAGTTTTTTCCAGTCTGTTTAGCACACTAATTTCAAAACTGCACAATGTAGTTATCATAAAATTATTAGTTTCGTTCTTGAATTAATGTAAAATGTCCGCTAACAATGACGGCACTGTTTACACAATTTCAATGTCATCTATGTGTCAGGCCACGAACGTTTCAAACGCACCTCGTATGTATGTATGTATGTATGTATGTATGTATGTATGTATGTATGTATGTATGTATGTATGTATGTATGTATGTACTACGCGACCAAGGCGGGAACCGTTTTGTTTGGTGGCCCTGCGATTCGCTTCACAACATAGGCCGTGTTGTAAAGTCCGCATCAAATGCAAAATGAAGCACATGCTGAACTGCGTTCTTGTTTCATTATTATTAACACGCTTTATATGTTATATGTTCGTATATATAATTAACTTTATTGTTTAGTTTTATTTTATCATAAGCTTACACACATAGGAATCTACTCAGAAAACACACCACAACATCGGTGTTCGTAAAGGAGGGAACATGAATCGAAAATAACTTAAACTAAAGTAGGTACTGTATTTTATACAATATTGCATTTGATATATATTTCTTACCTTAGCATTTTAAAGTGGCCGGACTCCGGACATCATATTAAATGAGGAAAGCACCCGGTATAAAACCATCACTACCACCACCATGGGCTACTATAAGTTGTTGACCTGCACTGCTGTTTGTATAAATTCCTGACACATTTACATCTTGCCAACATTTGTGGACAATGTAATGAGTATGGAACCATATTTCGTTCAGGCAAATAACGGACTACTATATCAGAGCGTTCTATTAGATATTTCCTTTTATCTTTACATTTTTTGAATGCAAACTCCATGGATAATATGAGTTTTCGTAAAGTTTCCTTGCATCCCTTGAAACCTATCTCTCTCTTACAAAATTTATGCAACTTTCCTAATGTTGGAAGCTCTTTGTACAGACTATAATATTTATGAACTTCTCTTCTTATGATACATTTGTCCATGTCGTCTAATGCAACCTTATTTGCAGGAAGTCGTCTAACTTAGTTTGGTGTCAATATTTCTACAACGTGTCCTCACATTCTTTACCTTCCTTTCTAATTCTACTGATTATTTCCTTATTTAACTTCACAATAGCTGCAGCACGCTATGTTGTCTTCGATAGAGGTAGGAATAAACCAGTTGTCTTTTCTTCATCACAAAACTTTATGGAATTATAAATAACTATATTCACTTTATTATAAATAATGCTCCGCGCTTGGCTACGAAACACACGTCTTCCTACACGCGGCATTGCGACCAGATCGAAACGCTAGGCATTGGATGTGACGACACTCCAGCAGTAAACATACGCAGCGAGCACGGAGTTCCTCATTCTGCCACGACGGGTCCCGCCTTGGTCGCGTAGTATGTATGTATCGTACAAGAAAAATAAAGGTTAACCAGCCGGCTTCTGAATCACGTCCTCATATCTCCGCAGAGGTGAACAATCACCAAACTAGCACGAGGGTACTTTTGGTCAACATGATGATCCCCCCCCCCCCAACCGTAATAGCTGGTTTTCCAAACAGGATTTTACTATGCTGCGGAGATCCCTCAATTCACCTGGATACTAAGTGAGCACCGGTCCCATGGACTGGCCGAAATTATATGAGAAAATTCCTTCCTTCATGAAGATTGAACCAACACGCATTTCGTAACGCGAGCAATAGGCATGATGACGTAGCCCAGGTTTGTGTGCATGTGTGTGTGCGTGCAAATTTATTCACACAAGAAGCATAAATATGTATGAAGAGGCTTATTATGTTATTAATTAGATATTAAGTTTACTAAATAAATCACAACTTTCTTCTCATAGCAAGATATGTACCGATAGAACGCAGATAGATATTTCAAATAATGACAAGTATCTTACCATGTGTTACCTCGCATTACCACAAAAACATAAAAATGCATGCTAGTTGCTTACTTACCCCGCTTCACCCTAGGTAAAATACTTTCGTGAATTTTCAAGCACATTCTTGCAGCGGAGTCCACAAAGACGATAATCTGAGAAATGTTTAAATAAATTATAACAAAAAAGACAATTGGTCGAAATTTGAGGACAATTTAACTTGATCCTACTTTTAGATGAACCTATTCAGTTTTGTTTCACCTTGGGATGCGTACATTGTTGATGTCATACAATGAGGTCACAGATATTATGATATATTGGGCAAGTGTACGAATGCATGCGATAATAAATTAAGACAACATTTTCTGTTTACATTCCAGATAATGAAATATTTTATTATGCATAAAGGTAGACAGAAGTATAATTCTTTCAGGGGATATGAGCTGTAGAAGAGGTTGCTTATTTGTTAAATTAATCAAAATATTTCCTATAATATTTGAAGATGTCCCCGGAAAAAGGCTGTGACATCAAATTAATGATATAAGTATGTTACTTAAGTAGAAAAAAGTAATTTTGAATAAATTATTGCACTCAGAAGCTTAATAAACTTCTATCCGTGTTTAGTCAAACAGTTCTGCTGGAAAAATACTCCTAAAGAAAAGTGCCCCTTACATTAATTGCATATTATAGGTTTGATAGTTACACCCTCATTATTCCGGGGAGGCCTTTGATAGATTTAAAATCACTTTCAATCAGCAGAGTTTTCGAACCAAATTTATTGCCATTATGAAGAATGAATGTACTTAAAAACTTACATGCCCTTGAATATCACAATCCCGTACTGTATATCAACTTTTGAGTACACATGAAGTAGGATACCGGAATTATTTTAACCTAATCGTAACCAATCTTAAACTAAAGTAATCTCATTTTCATTGTAAAGCACGGTTATCTGGTGAGTCAGATATCGGCAATAATAACTGCAATCATTTCTTCTGTTACTTATGAACATGTAACGTTTGCCGTAGAATGCCATGGAGATACAGGATATAATGCAGTAGATTTACTTTGTTTACTGCCTTGATTATAATGATGACGCGTTTTACGTGAAAACAAATAATTTCATAAGAAACCGAGGTATCTCGAGAAAGCATGTTTCAAATTTTTGTCCATCACAAATACCAATTACACTCGCAGGGATTTGAACTCTGGTTTTCAAAACGGAAATCTGAAGTTTTAGTAGTTCAATTAACCTCGAGATAGATGTGTCCAGGCGGGCGACAGGGAGGAAGATAGAATTTCTTTGACTTCGGCACTAGGGGACTTTATGTACTCTTGTTGCGATTTTACCCAAAAATGCACACTGTTCAATTTCATAGGAAGAGATGGAGTTGAATTCAATGTGAAGACGTAATAGCCTTTAAACCCTAATCCATGATGTGAGACAGATGATGATGATGGTGATGAGTATTTTAGTTGGTTATTTAATGACGCTGTATCAACTACTAGATTCTTTATCGTCGATGAATTTGATGATAGCAAGGTGGTATTTGGCAAGATGAGGCCAAGAATTCGCCATAGATTACCTGACATTCGCCTTAAGGTTGGGGACACCTTGGAAAAAGCCCAATCAGTTAATCATCCCAAGTGGGAATCGAACTCACGCCCGAGAGCAACTCCGGATCAGAAGGCAAACGTCTCCACCGACTGAGCTACGAAGAGGTAACTGATAATGACTAAACGAAAGTAAAAAATTGTGTTAAGGGTATAGGTACGTGAAAGACTACAAATATTATCAGAAAATTCAGGCTCTAAATTTCTAAAATTTTATAAGGATATAAACTCACAATTGGACAAAAATTACAAGATACCATAACAAGACTTATTAGAACTGATAAAAGTATAAAAAAGATTACTAATAATATTTTTTAGAATTCACTTTTTACTTTACATTAAATTTTCCAAAATTTGAAAATGTTCACACATAATATTATTTCATAACTCTACAACCATTAGAGAAAGAATTCTGAAATTTTGTACACTGAGTTAACATGCATTTATGCAAAAGGTAGACTACAATAAGGCCCTTTCTTTTAAAATAGAAATATTAGGTCACAAAACATTATGTAAATTTTAGTATATTTTGTATAGGACAAATAAAAAATTAATTGTATTAAAATTAACAACTCTACATGTGTGAGAGTAGTCTACTTTTCATAAATAAGTGTTTATTACATGCAGGAAAAATATTGTGACAGCGACGTGAGAATCGAACTCACGACCAGCGTCTCGCAAGAAAGCAGATCGTACAGGCTCCACGGAACATTGAGTGACGTCGCGCGGTGGAGAGAAGAGAGAGGGTGTATTACGTCAACGCGACGAGTTTGCGCGCGCATCTGGTGCTGGTAGAGAGGAGAGGGCTCTGGATTTCTCTGGAGTGCCATCTCTAGAGACGCGTGGAACCTTCGAGGCTACGTCGCTGTGGTTATAAATTACGGACGCGAAGGAACGACAGCAGTTTGCAGTTTGCAGTTTTCAGTTATTCAGTCAGTGAGTAAGCCAGAGCAAGCAAGCCAGACTTGTGTGCCGGAGTTCGACTCGAGTGTGCGTCCGCATCTGCGTCAGCATCCGAAGGCTTGAGTTCGAGTGCAGTGGACCGCAGTTGGAGGGACCTGAGTTCGAGTGCAGTGGACCGCAGTTGGAGGGACCCGAGTTCGAGTACAGTGAACTGTCTCTGAAGGTCTGTGGTTCGAGATACTGTGAACTCGAGTGACTGAGATAGAAGAACTGTGAACTGAGAACGGGTAGTTCTGATTTGTAAATAGTGCTTTGTAAATATTAGTTAAGATTAACAGTTCATTGTTGTGCGTAATAGTCCAAGTAAATTGTCATTGTCGTCGGTGGAGTGCTATAACGAATACTTTGTTGAGTGAAGATCCAATTGTTGACGAGAGCGTTTAAGGTGAATTGTAGAAAGGAATTATTGTTGTGAAGAATAAATTACATTGTTGTAACAAATAAAATTCACAATATTAAAGATGTCAGAGAGACCATAACAATGTTCTGGTTACCAAATGATGTAACCGGAGATTTTTTTTTTCATACTTTGATAAAACTGGTTTGAAAATTAGTATTAGTAACCTTTTTTATACTTTTATCAGATATTTAAGTTCTAATAAGTCTTGTTGTGGTACCTTGTAATTTTTGTCCAATTGTGAGTTCATTTTCTTATAAAATTTTAGAAATTTATAGTCTGAATTTTCTGATAATACTAGTGGTCGTTCACGTACATATACCCTTAAGGGATACGGCAAAATGCACATCTTATGAAAGGGGTCCTCGAACACAGAGTTTAAGAATCGCTGCCTTAGAATATAATGCTACGTCAGTACATGAATTTAGAGTGACAAAAATTACAATGTTTTACATTTTTTGGAATCAAATTATCGTAGTGTTTGAAAGTCGGTGCATTATATTTTACAGTTTATCAGTGTTCATGTATCACAAGAACAGCTGGAAACGATTAAATTACCAAAGTGGAATCGCTGTTATATCTGTTATTAAGCCTGTTTCCGACATAAAGATGTGACGAAGTATTCAAGAGAAAAAAAATTCAGCTCTTCAGATGTTTAACATACTGCCTTATATCATGTTTGCTTTCTCGTTAGGCATGTGATGTTGCAGATTTCATGAAAAGTCATTATTGTCTTTAGCATTCCTAACATCGCAAAGTGGTTTTAAGTCTTCCGGTGATCCGTCTCTAATGTGTGTATGTGTTCTTAACCGTTGAACTTATTTCTTTCTTATTCGGTATCCACCAGTCAGTTTATTTACATAGTAACAACCCACATTAAATAAAATAGTTTTAGTAAAACCTAATAGGTATCTATTTGAAATCAATAGCAACAATGTTGATTTATTCCAAATCAAACGATTCTTTTCGCAAATTTTTCACTGTATAGAATAAATTAATGAAATGAAACAGTGTTCGGAAGGAAAAATCATTTACCAGTATTCAGAGAATTTAGCCATTATATACGTGTATGAATTAGTCCGACTATTTCGTTCATATGATGTCATTCCATTTTCGACCAATGATGTGTAATGAAATTTTGAATTCCAACCAATCATAGTCACACTTTGCGATAATTTTTGCAGCTAGATTTATCGCTATCAATTTATCACATGGTCGTTCTTTTGTTTAGTCGTTGTCGCCAACTGTTTACCCGTAAATTGATGATCATGAATACATTAAGATGCGACTACATGGTTAAACTTTTCCTTCAACTTTAAAGCAATGAATGCAAGATTGATATTTAATATTAATTAATATATTTACGCAGTGAAGACGACGTTCAAAACGGCGCACCATGTAGACACAAAATCTTCATGCATCTTAATTGAACGTACTTTTTAAACTTGATTCTTTCAATATTCTTCCCAGATTGCACGCATACGCGATTGGAATATTGAACTGTGTAGATGCAGCGTTAGTTCCGTTACACACTACAGCGAGAATGCGTTTGTCGAGCTATAAAAATGCTTTCCTGTAGCACGAGTAACGATGGAAATAAGACACAGCTGACATTGGTCATGCTCCTACAGGTAACTTAACCTATAATTGTAGGCTATAAAATTTATATTTTGTGAATGAAATTAAACAGTTAATAGAAAGTCAGATGTTCAAATTTATGTAACATCATCGGATATCAAAACCAAAGACCTTGTATAGTAGCATATACAAGGTCTTTGATCAAACTGCCTTCCGTATGGAGTAATAAAATTCGTGTTTTAATTATCTATACAGAGATGGTTTCACTGTGTAGCAACATGTCCCGCTGTAAATACATAAGCATTGCTATACAATTCTTCATTTAATTAATGTATTAATCAGGTTACTGTAATTATGTTATAAAAATGTAAATTAAACTATGATATGAGCAGATAATGCAAATGTATCTATGTTATAATAATAAGAGAAAAGTGCAGTACATGTAATTAACATTTTTAAACCTGTATTTCGCTTTTCGCAATTGGCATTACTGAATAATATCATCGAATTTCTTTATTGCAGTAATCGATATTCATCTATTTCAACTTCACAATTCCTGAATAGGTTAAGTATTCGTAAATATATAATTATTAACATTTTGTGATTGAATTTTAGGGATATATTATTTACATTTTTATTTTATTCACGAAATAGTCCTGACAAATGTTACTCGAGGTCTGAGATTTCCCAGATAAATCTCAGCCCTCTCGTAACATTACTACAGAAAATTCAGTATGATATACGTTTAAACCTTAGTACAGGGACATCATTTTATTTTTACTAACATTTTTAATATTAATCTGGCTATACCTTTCTATTAACGATTGAAACAGGAAATACCATTTGCTACCCCTTCTACGATTGGAGTAGGTATAGGAGGGAAAAAAAGTAGTTCATCCATTTATGTAAACTAGAAAATATAACAATTTTGAGTTTGATAATTTTCATTAGGTTTTCGTTTAATCAAAATATAGTACTGTATTAACACTTAGTGTTTTTACTCACGAATTGAGCTATCCATTCGAACGTATTAATTATGCATTGTAAATTGTACTGTTATAGCACACTGGCGTACAATATAGAGACTGAAGTTAAATTGAAAATTATCATAATATGGATATTCAAACACATTTTTGAAAATGGTGGCCGTCCATTTCGATACAGGCTACAGTTCTTTTATGCATATTATCACACTATAGACTATTGTACCTAATTACAACTACCAGTTTCGTCCTTCGTACGAGTAACTCATGTTGAAATAATTCTGTACCTACTCTATAAAAGAGTACCTTACGTATTGTAAATTCAATCTTCACTTCTGCCCGATCCGAAAAGATAAAATTACTCAGAAATGCTATCTACTGTCCGTTCAAGTGGTTTTGTCGCAGGGTCGTAGAAAGATGGGAGGGGGATCACGTGACTGTTAATTACTTAACGAGGCCCTTTTATTTAAGTTATTTTAAACACCTGTGTAATATTACGTCGACGTCCAATTCCTAACAGAAATTAATGTTTTCAGAAAAGAGCTAGATAGCCCAGCTACTAGACTTTACAGAGGAGCGAACAGAAGCAGGTGGGGGAAACCGGGATGCGACGTAGGCAAACGGACGACAGTACCTGTGCGAAAATATGATTCAATATTGAAAGTTCTTTCGTCACTGGAAAACGCGAACATATTTCTGGAACGTACTGTACTCACTCAGTACTGCTTACGCGCCCTCGTCTCTGTGTCGTGAACGGTTGGAAGTTTACTAGTAGAAGGGGTGGGAGTGAAGTACATTCAAAAACTCAGGTACAATAAAAATTCAAGTAAAAATAAAATGATGTCCCTGTACTTTCAACACAGAAGAATCAATATACAGATCACGCAACACACAGATACACTGCTCCGTCTATTTAGTAGAATACGTTTCAGTCTAAAGAAAGCAGCAAAACAGTACAACGTGGTCTGTAGTAACGAGAATCCAATCCCCGCATACCGGTAAGGCATCATGTCACAAATACGTTCACGTCTGAGTATTTCTCAGAAAGTAAATATTATTTAACGTCATTAAGGATATTGCTGGAGATTTTAAGGTAATATGTTATATTTATTTATTTGTTTCATCGCCCCATCACCCTTTCTCATCTTCGCCCGTCCCTCCGTCCGTTTGCCCGTTCGTCGTTCACCCATTTATTTATTTAGGCTACTTATTTCATTCTTTATTGGCCACCGGCGAAGCTCAGTGGATAGCGCGTTTGCCTGCTGATCCGGAGTTGCGGTCGAGCAAGAGCTCGATTCCCGCTTGGGTTGATTACCTGTTTGGATTTCTTCGAGGTTACCTCAACCGTAAGACAAATATCAGGTAATCTATGACGAATCATCGGCCTCATCTCACCAAATGCCATCTTGCTATCACCAAACCAATATTTGTTTATTTATTTATTTATTTATTTAATAGTTCATGTAATTGTTTATTTTTTTAACTCTTCTGTTTATTCATTTCATTACCGTTAACTCATTCAGTTCTTTATTCACTTATTTACTATTCTACTTATCATCTAGATTAATGTGAACTGACGTAGTTATTTATTTATTATTATGTATATTTTATGTTCTTACTTACTTACTGGCTTTTAAGGAATCCCGGAGTTTCATTGCCGCCCTCACATAAGCCCGCCATTGGTCCCTATCCTGAGCAAGATTAATCCATTCTCTATCATCATATCCAAACCTCCCTCAAATCCATTTTAATATTATCTTCCCATCTACGTCTCGTCCTCCCTAAAGGTCTTTTTCCCTCCGGCCTCCCAACTAACACTCTATATGCATTTCTGGATTCGCCCATACGTGCTACATGCACTGCCCATCTCAAACGTCTGGATTTAATGTTCCTAATAAAATTATGCCAGGTGAAAAATACAATGCGTGCAGTTCTGTGTTGTGTTACTTTCTCCATTCTCCTGTAACTTCATCCCTCTTAGCCCCAAATATTTTCATAAGCACTTTATTCTCAAACACCCTCAACCTATGTTCCTCTCTCAAAGTGGGAGTCCAAGTTTTACAACCATAAAGAACAACCGGTAATATAACTGTTTTATAAATTCTAACTTTCAGATCTTTTGACAGCAGACTGGATGAAAAAAGCATCTCAACCGAATAATAACAGGCATTGCCCATATTTATTCTGTGTTTAATTTCCTCCCGAGTATCATTTATGTTTGTTACTGTCGCTCCAAGATATTTGAACTTCTCCACCTCTTCAAAAGATAAATTTCCAACTTTGATATTTCCATTTCGTACAATATTCCCGTCACGAGACATAATCATATACTTTGTCTTTTCGGGGTTTACTTCCAAACCTATCTCTTTACTTGCTTCCACTAAAATTCCCGTATTTTCCCTAATCGTTTGAGGATTTTCTCCTAACATATTCACGTCATCCGCATAGACAAGCAGCTGATGTAACCCGTTCAATTCCAAATCCTCTCTGTTATCCTGGACTTTCCTAATGGCGTACTCTAAAGCAAAGTTAAAAAGTAAAGGTGATAGTGCATCTCCTTGCTTTATCCCACAGTGAATTGGAAACGCATCTGACAGAAACTGAATATTTTATGTTCTAGGAAATAAAATTAATTTGTATTAAAGTTGTATCAGATTTACTTTTTATAATGAATAAACAATTATTAAATACCCCTTCCTGTTTGATCGATATTTTACTGTCCATAATTATTCCTTCATTTTCATGGTCTACCTGAAGATGATGTTTGCCGATTTCAAGGGACTTGCTCTGTATGTTATATCTAAGTAGGTAAACATTGGTTTTCTACTATATCGACGGAGCAGGATAGCTGACACGATAATAATTTTGAGCTACTCTTTCTTCAAGGATTAAAGGTCACTAGTTCTGTTATGCGTGGACAAATGCTCATTGAATCAGATAGTCCCACAATTCTCCGTTCAAATAAATAACTTCATCTTTCTGATGGTTACAAGAAAACAATAAACCGTACTAGAGTCTCATAATAAGTCAGTAAAGTCCACACCTGTGGAGTACGGTTAGCGCGTCTGGCCGCGAAACCAAGTGGTCCGATTGGAATCTCGGTTGGGGCAAGTTACGTAGTTGAGGGTTTTTCCGGGGTTTTCCCTCAACCCAATATGAGAAAATGCTGGGTAACTATCGCTGCTGGACCCCGGACTCATTTCACCGGCATTATCACCTTCATCTCATTCAGACGCTAAATAACCTGAGATGTTGATAGTGTCGTAAAATAACCTGCTTAAAAACACATATTAATATAGCCCTATGTGTTCCCTTCAAATACCTATTTTAGTAAATAAAGAAACAATAATGAAAATAATTGCAATAGGTACGTGAATAGATCCAAGATATTTTAAGTGCATTTATGCGAAATTGTTAATATTCTTCTACTTCAACCTTACAAATTGATGAAGAGATAAAATATGTCACTATGGCGGAGTACAAGAAATATATTTTGTGTGGAATTCATGAAGGGAAAGCGTGTCTTCTAATTTGGCTGAATAATAAATTATTTACTTTTATACTACCTTTGAACTATGGTTCAAGAAAATGCACTGTAAACGAAATTATCTATAGTAATATTACGAGAGGTCTGAGATTTATTAGGACTATTTCGTGAATAAAATAGAAATGTAAATAATATATCCCTAAAATTTGCTCACAAAATATTAATAATTTTATATTTATGAATACTCTTAAGCTATTCAGACATTGTGAAATTGAAATATATGAATATAGATTACGGCAATAAAGAAATGGGATGTTATTCAGTAATGCCAATTGCGAAAACGAAATACGGTTTTAACAATGTTAATTACATATACTGCGCTTTTCTCTTATTATTATACTAGCCGTACCCGTGCGCTCCGCTGCATCCGTTAGAAATAAATATAAAGTAATTACATAATTAAAATGGGACATTTGATCCAGGGAACATTCGTGTTTGATAGAAGGATAAATCGTTTAATATGTTACTTAATTTAAATTGCATCCAAATAATTAAAATGCGATCATTTTGGTCCAGAGACACTCATTTGGTGCAATGACAATATTCCTTTAACATGTTTCTTAATTTTTATTACATGCAACCATAGTTTAATGAAGATTGACATCATTTAGATTTAATGTGTATATTTTATTTTATTTCTTATAGGTTTCCATTGAATTATGGTAATAACTTAATTTTAACCATTGATTTCTACGTATTCAGCAAATGGCGCTTGGCCCACTATGGCTCTGAACCCTTCAAATAACTTAAATTATATTATATAATATTACATATTATGTTATATTATTATATTATATTATATTATGTTATATTATATTATATTATATTATATTATATTATATTATATTATATTATATTATATTATGTTATATTATATTATATTATATTATATTATATATTATATTATATTATATTATATTATATTATATTATATTATATTATATTATATTATATTATATTATATTATATTATATTATATTTGGATGCAATTTAAATTAAGTAACATATTAAACGATTTATCCTTCTATCAAACACGAATGTTCACTGGATCAAATATTCTATTTTAATTATGTAATTATTTTATATTTATTTCTAACGGGTGCAACGAAGCGCACGGGTACGGCTAGTAATAAATAATTAATTATACAAATCGGTTAATTCAGCTTCCGATATTACTTCATACAAACACAGAAACATTCTCTGTAGGCTATCTTTCATAGCTTTCGATTGTTGCTGTCCAAGGCCCCTTATAGACGAAGTCATTTGTTTTTTAGTTCATTACACTGCCTTAGATGGCAGTTATTTTAATTTTAAAACTCATTTATCTCATTAAATATCAGTCCTATCAAAATTTTTCAAGGAATAAAACGTATCGCAAATTATTTGCAAAGAAACTTTTGTTATGTAATATTTTTCATAAAAATCAATAATAAGCGAGATATTTCGATTTATTTAATTCAGGCACCCTTATAAACCCCCTTTTAAATAACGTATTTTGAATGCCATATAGCCTAAAATCTAAGTTACAACGAACTTAATTTATATTCCAATTTTCATCGAAATCCGTTCAGCCATTATCGCGTGAAAAGGTAACAAACATACAGACAGACAGACAGACAGACATATAAACAAAAATTTCAAAAAAGCGATTTTCGGTTTCAGGGTTATTAATTATATATGTTAGGGCCAATTATTTTTGGAAAATCGAAAATTACCAGAAAAATTTCGGCTACAGATTTATTATTAATATAGATAATATAAATGCTTTTTTATAATGTGCTGAATCATAATTTAATATAATATAATTACAAGTAACCTGATTAATACATTAATTAAATGAACATTTGTTGAAAACACAATTGTCAAATTTGAATGAAGAAGTATAATTTTCTTCAGATAGCTTACAATGGACATGGAATTAGAAGATGAAGATGTAGATGTGGAAGTAGGATTTCGCACTTCATGTGGTACTACATCGCTACATTACACACTACATCGAGAACTATGAACTATGTAATATGTGTGGAGACAGCTAGCAATGCTTATGTATTCACACTACAGCGAAACACATGTTGCTACACAGTGGAGCCATCTCTGTATAGATAATTAAAACACGAATTTTATTATGTATGCGGAAGGCAGTTTGATCAAAGAACTTGTATACAGAGTGTTTCAAAAATACGGGGTATAATTTCAGGTATGTATTTCTCACATGTAGACAATCAAAATAGTTCATTACAACATGTGTCCGGAAATGCTTCATTTCCGAGTTATGGCCTTCAAACCATTGAAATTCACCGGAACGTTTTTCTTTCCGCAGGTCGTTGTCATTACAGAAGATGTTCAAAATTTCCACCTCCTGCTTGAATACAGACCTCACATCGATGTCTCATTGACCTGCGAACACGATCCCAAACTCCAGGAGTATTGCGTATGTCCTCAGAACATGCCACAATTCGATTCCGAAGGGATTCCAAATCAGGCACCGGAGACGAATAAACCAATGATTTTAAATGGCCCCACAAGTAGAAATCGAGCCGTACGACTGAAGTGTGCAGGAGCGCCATCATGCAAGAATTGAATGTGTTGACGATTGATCGATCAGTGGAGTGTCTTCTAAAACATGAGGTATGGTGTTTTCCAGGAAGTTTGTGTACGCCTGCCCCGTAAGTCTGTTTACAAGTACATGGGGTCCAACTAATCGATCACCAATGATACCGGCCCACATGTTGAGGGAGAACCGCACCTGGTGATGAGATGGAACAGTTGCACGTGGGTTTTCATACGCCCATACATGCTGATTGTGAAAATTTGTTATGCCATCTCGTGTGAACTGTGCTTCATCTGTAAATAATACTAAGGCAGGAAAGTTCGGATTTACACCACACTGCTGCAAGAACCACTGACAGAACCTAACTCGTGCAGGATAATCTGCTGGTGACAGGGCCTGTACACGTTGCAAATGATAAGGATACAATTGATACTCTTTCAACAGTCTCCAGACAGTCGTATGAGGAACATTGACTTGCAACGCTACCCTTCGTGTGCTGATAGGAGGAGTCATGTTCACAGCCTCCAGAATCTCCTCCTGTACTTCTGGAGTTGTAGATCTTGGTCGTCCCCTTCCCAAACCAGGAGAGTTAAATTTTCCATACTCGCACAGACGGTAATGGAGATGTACAAATGTCTTCCGATCTGGACATTGTCGCTGTGGGTACCTCTCCTGGTACAAACGACGAGCCAGCGCAGCATTGCCGTCCGCCTTACCGTACATGAAGTGTATCTCTGCCAGCTCTTGATTTGAATACATGTCGCACAGTCTAACGCCTACATAACACTGAATGTAACCTTCGCCTCGGAATGAACTGTCAGAGTGCCCTCTTAATGTCTCCTTTGACTGGAACGACCTGCGGAAAGAAAAACGTTCCGCTGACTTTCAATGTTGTGAAGGCCATAACTCGGAAATAAAGCATTTCCGGACACATGTTGTAATGAACTATTTTGATTGTCTACATGTGGGAAATATATATACCTGAAATTATGCCCCGTATTTTTGAAACACCCTATATAATACTATACAAGCTTTTTGGGTTTCATATGCGCTGATGTTACATAAATTTGAACATCTGACTTTCTATTAATTGTTTAATTTCATTAACGTAATACAAATTTTATAATCTACAATTAGGTTAGGTTACCTGTGGGAGAAGGACCAATGTCAACTATGTCTTATTTCGACCGTTACTCCGTGCTACAGAAAAGTATTTTTCATAGTTCGACAAACGCATTCTCGCTTTAGTATGTAATGGGACTAAAGCTGCATCTACACAGTTCAATCTTCCATGCGTGTATGCACGTAATCTGGGAAGAACATTGAGAAAATGAAGTTTAAAACGTACGTTAAATTAAGGTGCATGAAGATTTTGTGTCGATATGGTGCGCCGTTTTGAACGTCGTCTTCATTGCGTAAATATGTTAATTAATATTAAATATCAATCTTGCATTCATTGCTTGAATGCGTGAAGTTGAAGAAAGAGTTTAACCGTGTAGATGCATCTTAATGGATACATGCTCATCGATTTACGGGGAACAGTAGGCGACACTGACTAAACAAAAGAACGACCGTTCGATAAATTGATAGCGATGAATCTAGCTGCAAAAATTATCGCGATGTATGACTATGCTTCGTTGGAATTCAAAATTTCATTACACTTCATTGGTCGAAAATGGAATGACGTCATATAAACGAAATAGTCATTCTCAATAACATTATACGAAAGGAGTACAATCACTTAAATGTCATCTTTGTGATACTGTTTTTTTTTCGGCTGCCGATTATCCACACGCCTTTTCGAGAGCCGTTCTTTGCTACTTCAAGCATTTTAATATCATTCATTCTTGAATGATCAAACCTTTCGTTCCTTCCTCTGTGTATCTATTCATTCACACCGGTGGATAAAGTCTTGGTTGACATGGCATGCAGGACAATTTAGCACCATTAACATAAATTGCCATAAGTAGGCTATAGTGCATTTTCGAATGTAAATTTAGCAATTTCGATTTGGGGCCCAGTCAGACCAGTCACACAAGGATTAAATCGGAAATTCCGTTTCAGGATTCGAATTATGATCGCCGCGCCATGATTCGCAACTAAATCACTTGCAGCGCATCGTACAGCGTGACGGATTGTCACATTAGTCAGTCTGCACTAAATTGCTACTATGTAGATGGGCACAGCCAATTAATAATGAAGCGAGCGGTAACTGCACAACTCGGAGCGAAATAAAACGTCTTCCGAGTAAATTAGCGATGAAAGCAGAGACTATGCTTAAACACAGCCTGAATAAATAATAATAATAATAACAATAATAATAATATTGCAGAGAGATACAACAAAAAGTTATAGCTGCCCTTTCTTAAGGTTACCATGAAGACACAGCCTACTGATCAATCCAAACAAGATAATATATATTTTATTCTTCACATAACATAATTAGGAACATTAATCCATTACATTTGAGTTAGACAGGACATGTAACACGTATGGGTAAATTGAGAAATATGTATAGAGTGTTAGATGGGAGATCTGAGGTAAAATAACTTTTGGGAGGCCGAGACGTAGAAGGGAGGATAATATTAAAATGGATTTCAGGGAGAGGAGATGTGATGGTAGGGACTGGATTAATCTTGCTCAGCATAGGGACCGATGGCGGGCTTATATGAGGGCGGCAGTCCGGGTTCTCTAAAAGCCATTTATTATTATTATTATTATTATTATTATTATTATTATTATTATTATTATTATTATTATTATACTCAAATTTTACAGAGAACCCTATTTTACCTGAGATAGGTATGTTAGGTTTATAAATACATAATGATAATATAATAATAATAATAATAATAATAATAATAATAATAATAATAATAATAATAATAATAATAATGATTAATGAAGTCTCCTACTGAATTAATCTTACGTTTCAATTATGTAGTTAATACAATTTTACAAATCTATAAATTCAGCAAATCTGTACAAAGTTTTATAATTTATACACATGAATGAATGAATGAACTGCAATGAGATGAAATTAAATACTAAAATGCAATCTTATATTTCAATTAACAAGTTTCATGAAATGTATACTATATTATAACCTAAGCAAATAACCAATCCTAATATTCACTAGAATGTAGTTTAAATTTCTGAGGGTTGATATCTCTGAAGACGTTACACAGTTTTCCGTTAAACAATGTTGTTACAAGCAGTTTCTAAATTTTATACAACGCATTTATCTTGAATCTATTTTATATTATTATCCTAATCTATTTCTATCTACTGTAAATTTAAATATTTATAGCAAAATTTGTAAGGAAAAAAACTACTGAAAAAAAGTAATTCAGTGGATATATACAATTTTTATCATGTGTTCAGATTACAACTTTTGTTTACGTTTTTATTATTATTATTATTATTATTATTATTATTATTATTATTATTATTATTATTACTTTATATAATATTCTTATTGAATTTGGTATTCCCAAGAAACTAGTTCGATTAATTAAAATGTGTCTTAGTGAAACTTACAGCAGAGTCCGTATAGGCCAGTTTCTATCTGATGCTTTTCCAATTCACTGCGGGCTAAAGCAGGGAGATGCACTATCACCTTTACTTTTTAACTTCGCTCTAGAATATGCCATTAGGAAAGTTCAGGATAACACAGAGGGTTTGGAATTGAACGGGTTACATCAACTTCTTGTCTATGCAGATGACGTGAATATGTTAGGAGAAAATCCACAAGCAATTAGGGAAAACGCGGAAATTCTTGTTGAAGCAAGTAGAGCGATAGGGTTGGAAGTAAATCCCGAAAAGACTAAGTATATGATTATGTCTCGTGACTAGAATATTGTACGAAATGGAACTATAAAAATTGGAGATTTATCCTTCGAAGAGGTGGAAAAATTCAAATATCTTGGAGCAACGGTAACAAATCTAAATGACACTCGGGAGGAAATTAAACGCAGAATAAATATGGGAAATGCCTGTTATTATTCGGTTGAGAAGCTTTTGTCATCTAGTCTTCTGTCAAAAAGTCTGAAAGTTAGAATTTATAAAACAGTTATATTACCTGTTGTTCTGTATGGTTGTGAAACTTGGACTCTCACTTTGAGAGAGGAACAGAGATTAAGGGTGTTTGAGAATAAGGTTCTTAGGAAAATATTTAGGGCTAAGAGGGATGAAGTTACAGGAAAATGGAGAAAGTTACACAACGCAGAGTTGCACGCATTGTATACTTCACCTGACATAATTAGGAACATAAAATCCAGACTTTTAGATGGGCAGGACATGTAGCACGTATGGGCGAATCCAGAAATGCATATAGAGTGTTAGTTGGGAGGCCGGAGGGAAAAAGACCTTTGGGGAGGCCGAGACGTAGATGGGAGGATAATATTAAAATGGATTTGAGGGAGGTAGGATATGATGGTAGAGACTGGATTAATCTTGCTGAGGATAGGGACCAATGGCGGGCTTATGTGAGGGCGGCAATGAACCTCCGGGTTCCTTAAAAGCCAGTAAGTAAGTAAGTATTATTATTATTATTGTGGTAATGATGATGATGATTTTGTAGTAGTAGTCGTCGATGTTGCTGTTGATGAAGACCTAGTTGTCAATGATTGCATCCTTGAAGCAGAAAATACTACCTTATCAATTACTAGATTTAACCAACAACGGTTCAACTAACGAAGCAAAAATTAAATAATGAACCGATCGATACACGAACCAACCAACCAATCCATTAACTAACCAAGAGATAAATAAACCAAGCACCAACCCAAACCACTAACCTACTAACGAAGCAACCACGCAATTAAGCAATCTTCTCACCAAACAATCAAATAACCAACTCATCTACTAACCAAACGACCAAAGAATTAATCGAATACCAATTAAATCAAGTAACCATTTCAGTAACCAACCTCATCCTTCAACCAATTAACAAACCGACCGCCCGGTCAGTCAACCAACCAATCAAACGAGCACATAATCGAAATAATGGTCGATCGAAATAAAGAATCAAACAACGAACAGATCGATTAACTGTCCAACCACGAAACATAACCAATCCGTCAAACAATCGACCACTCGGGCAGCCAACCCGTCTAATCCCCTGTTCGGTTGAAAAAATCAATTAACGAACAAATCGTTCTATAGAAACTTTCAGCGTATTCCGAATCTCACCGGTCCGGTGGCATCAATGACGTCACGTTGCAACGAAAATAAGGAACAAAACTGCTGGAAGGATCGATGCTGTCATGGCGACTGTGTAAGTGGTTATCTATGCTACGCTAGCAAAATTTTGCGAAATTTCTGTACTGCCATCTCGTTCAAAGAAAAGAGATCATAAACAACTTATTTCTTGAACCGGTAGTAATAACTGGCCCGTTAACATGTTCGCTCATAAGCCATTAACATATTGTTTTTACGTTGTGCTCATTACAAACAATACAGCAGAACTAAAGCAGAACACACCGCCATGACACAACAGTGCACGATGTCATTCGTCTGCTAATTCTCGCCCTATACAAGAACCAATCAGATTCACTGATGGCGGCTGATGGAGACTGCCACCACCTCTGCAAGTTGATGGCACAGGTGCGACACCGGTGGATCATCAATGACGTCATCGGTGGAATTCGGAACACCGTGATGCCATCGGATTGCTCACAGGTGAGATTCGGAATACGCTCTTTGTATCCCTTGTGTCACGTTTGTCCTCGTTGTTTCAAACTCTGGTCTTGCACAGTATGAATATAAAATGAAGGAATCCTCTTGCTTAGGGAGGTTAATGATGATGACGACGATTACATACAATGTACATATAGCTGACTTCAAACATAATAAAAGAAAATCCACATATATGCCACTCATCTAATTGAAACAGGACATGAACTGGGTCGTCTCCCGGAAACATTGAAAATTCTGAAATCTGGATTAGACAGAAAATTGATAAATTCGGCCGAAGAATATTATATTACCAAACAATTTCTAAAAGATAATCGTGTTCTTAATGAAAACCCAGTTCATATCCGAAATCCCCTATATAACCTCTAGAAACAATCACAACCTTCAATATTCTTCCGCGTGTGAAACAGTTCATCGTAAATAACCATAGGTCGCTCACACGACATTAGTCGACAGGATGCCTGAAACTACGTTAGCCACAATACTTTGTAAGTACGTTCATACAATTGTCATACTTTTTTCAATCAACATTTCATACATTCTGATATATTATATCTTGTTACAGATAAACCCAGTTCTTCAAATTGATTTTAATACAAATACAAAAAGGTCTATACTTATAACCAAAGCTCGGAACTTGGGGACTTGTGTCTTTGCACATGACTAAGCGACCGGACTTCAATGTCAACATATTCCCGCTTCCAGCACGGAGGTACTGTCAGGTCTGCTACAAAAGTGGTTTCTGGCTCCAACAACATATTAATAATATTATGGTAGGTTGAAACACGTAATTTCATAGCATATATATATATATATATATATATATATATATATATATATATATATATATATATAATAAAAATAAACATGAGAAATATATCAAATTTACTGTTCTGCTGTGTACATTTTATTACAGTGTATGACTACCTACATTCGAAGATTTTTCGGTAGCAGACTTAAAATACTGAATGTTTTCATTGTTACTGTTTTCTGTTCGATTTTCAGCAGTTGCTAGCTGATCTCGTATCTGAGAAAGATAAGTATATCCTAATTTTTCTCGAAAATAGTTTTCAATTAGTGTGTCACTACTAGGGCAAGCCCCTCTACGTTTCGATCCATGTCTATGGACAGATTTTTCTACAATTTGAGGGACTGCAATGCCTTTCAATGAATTCCGTTTCCAGCTTCTAGTTTGTGTGTGGCACAACTTACAAAATATAAACTCTCCATTCGAAAAAAATAATGTATCTCCTCCGAATTCTCCACGAAATTCTGTATCTTAAATTTAAAAC
The DNA here is from genome assembly GCA_025594305.2 of Periplaneta americana. Lineage (NCBI taxonomy): Eukaryota > Metazoa > Arthropoda > Insecta > Blattodea > Blattidae > Periplaneta > Periplaneta americana. Next base: position 15,465,154 of record JAJSOF020000015.1, on the reverse strand, counting down.
AAAATGTATTTTCAAACTTCTATAATACCCATTCGAATAACACGTATTTTCTATTTCCTCAAACAGACCGTTTACCTTTAATTTTCTGAATGTCATTGGCTTCGACATAACAGTTTCTTCGTCCGTCTTCCTGTCATTAGTTGTGGCCACTTTCTTAGTACACACGACTGTCCCTGAGCACTTGCAGCGTGAGCTTTGTGTACGTTGTACCTGTAACCTTACTCATGCACACGACACAAGTCCCCAAGTTCCGAGCTTTGCTTATAACCTAATGCTGTATATATGAATTTAATTGTGAGTATTCCAAATTAATTAACTCATTATGTTTTAATTAAATAAGATTTTCATTTAAATATATTAGTAATATTTGCTCATAATAATTGTATTACAGAATTGATTCCATTATTGGATGGATTGCCAAATCAGTGAGATCAATACTCGTACTGTACTACAAACATTCAACTAACCGAAGTATATTGGCTTATTATGAAGTTTAAGAGGAACCATATGATTTCATTATGTGGTTTTAATGATTACAATTTTATAATTAAGATATATAAGACCAATATTACATTTTAGTTACAATTTTATTACATATAACTTTAATATCTGTATTCATTTTAAATTTTCAGATTGTTACTTACCTTAGAGTTTACCATGCAAATAGTTATTTATTAAATACACAAGATTGTAAACATAAATTATCTGTTACATATTTCACAGCTAATATATAGTAAAAATTGTACAGGGACATCATTTTATTTTTACTTCAATTTTTATTGCACCTGAGTTTTTTAATATAGGCCTACTTCACTCCCACCCCTTCTACTAATGAAGTTCAACAGTCCTCCACACAGATCCAAGACCGCCTTACGGTCATAGTAAACAGTACGTTCCAAAAATATGTTCCTATTTTCCAGTGACGAAAGAGCTTTCAATATTGAATCATTTTCGCACAGGTACTGTCGTCCCTTTGCCTCCGTCGTATATCGGTTTCCCCCACCAGCTTTTATTCGCCAGCTAGTGGCTGGGCTGTCTTAGCTCTTTTCTGAGAATATTCATTTCTGTTAGGAATTGGAATTCTACGTAATATTATACAACTGTTTAAAATAACTTAAATAAAAGGGCCTCGTTAAATAATTAACTGTCACGTGATTTCCTCCCTTTCTACGACCCTACGATATAACCACTTGGACGGACAGTAGATAGCATGTCTGAGTAATTTTATCTTTTCGGATCGGGCAGAAGTGAAGATTGAATTTACAGTACGTGAGGTACTCTTTTATAGAGTAGGTACAGAATTATTTCAACATGAGTTACTAGTACGGAGAACGAAACTGGTAATTTGAATTAGGTACAGTAGTATATAGTGCGATAATATGCACATTAGAACTGAAGCCTATATCGAAGTGAACGGCCATCATTTTAAAAATGTGTTTAAAAATCCATATTATGATTATTTTTCAATTTAACTTCATTCTCTATATTGTACGCTAATGTGCTTTAGATAGTATAATAAACACTGCATAATGAATACGTTCACATGGACAGCTCAGTTCGTGAGTAAAAACACTCATTGTTAATACTGTACTGTATTTTGATTAAACAAAAACCTAATGAAAATGATAAAAATCAAAAGCGCAATATTTCCTAGTTTACGTAAATGGATGAACTACTTTTCTTCCCTCCTATACCTAGTAAAGTGATTTGTTTGTATATTACGCCAGTAGGCCTATCATCGAACTTCAGTCGTGGAAGGGGGTAGCAAACGGCGTTAATCCAAAGGTATAGGCAAGTTAATATTAAAAATGTTAGTAAAAATAAAATGATGTCCCTGTACAATGATCATTTACTTTTGTAAGTGTTATTGATTTTAAGCTATGATATGTCATTAGGCTGAACTCAAAATAAAATTAGATTATATTGTGAAACAAATTGTAAAGATAATTTGAGATAAGATAAACATAATTATCCCTGTAGTTAAGAGTTGTGCAGAACTGGTACTGGCCACACCGCCTATATTTTAAACTACATGTTTTGGGGAAATTGTTTTAGTGAAAGGAAAGAGGGAGAAGAAAGAGAAGTCGTTTGAAAAGTGTGGGGTATGGAGTTGGGCTGGAATTCCTGTGGGTGCGGAGCGAGATAAAAAGAACGACGAAGGCTATTGCGTCCCTATGATTGATGACTACGTGGATAGCGACGTGTCTGCCATGCAGATGGGGGCCATTAATGAAGCTCTTTTGAGAAACCCCCACTGGCTAATCCTGCCGCAACAATGAACCACTATTGGTGCTGTTACATATACAAAATTAGATCTTATTCGGCTGTCATTTGCCAGTCTTTTTAAATAGCGTTATCTGTAAACATTGTATAGTATCTGTGTCACTAGGAATGCATGTCAAATTCCTTAATCAACTGAGAAACAAAAGAAGAAACACACGTGTTGATGTACCCATTCATTTGCATTCATTTGAAATATCTACTGTAAGCTTCACGCAAAAAGGGTATCGTGTTAATATTCTCTCTCGTGATGATTATAAACTAACTTATGTTAGTAGAATCCAGAATGAATTATAAATTACGAGTTTACGAGACTTGATTTTCTAATCTAAATCTCATTTCTTAATTCTTATTATTTTTCTATTCGATTTTAACACAACCGACATACTAAAGTATAACAAGAAAGGTGATTTTTTTTTTAAATATGGAAGCTCCTAATTTAAACATAATATTAATTTCGGAATATGTATGGTAAGACTTTCCTGTTTTAAATTTCAACGTACCTCGTTTACATGTTTCGACCTATTTATGGGTCATCTTCAGAACTGGTCGTTGTTGGTCTTGGCGCCACTTGTTATGTTCCCTGTGAGGGTGTGTTCCTGTGGTATAGTGTAGAGTCAAAGAGTGTGTGCGTTTTGAAATTGAGTTGTGTGTTGAGAATTTAGTTGGGGTGTGTTTTTGTGTTTCTGTATATTTCACATTGTTCTAGTGTGTTTAGTTCCTGGCTTTTTGGTTGGATGAGTAGTATTTCCATGTCTGTGTTGATGTCGCTGTGGGTGTGGTTAGCATTTGTGATGTGTTCTGCATATGTGGAGGTATTTTTTATTTTTGTTGTGGCTGTCATGTGTTCTTTGTAACGTGTTTGAAACGATCTGCCTGTCTGTCCTATGTAGAAGTTGTTGCAGGTGTTACATTTTAGTTTGTATACGCCTGTGTGGTTGTATTTGTTTGTTGCAATTTTGTGTGTGTTTTTGTTTTCGTATGTTAGTGTGATGTATTTTTTGTGTTCTTGTGTTTGTGTTGTACTCTTATGTTTTTTGTGATTATGTTTTGTCTTACGTATTATGTTGTCTATTATGTTAGGGTTGTATCCGTTTTCTTGTGCTATGTATTTGATTGTGTGTAGCTCTTCGTTGTAATCCTGTTGGTTCATTGGTATGTTGAGTAGTCTGTGTACCATTGTTCGGAATGCAGCTTGTTTGTGTTGTGTGGGGTGGTTGGATTTGTTGTGTATGTGTGTTGTTGTGGGTTTTCTGTATACTTTGAATGTATGTTTGTTGTCTACTTTGGTTATTGTGTTGTCTAGAAAATTTATGGATTTGTTGTTTTCAATTTCTAATGTGTAGTGTAGCTTTGGGTGTATTTTGTTTATGTGTTGATGTAGGTTTTGGATCTGTCTTTTGTTTCCTTTGTATAGTATTAGTATGTCATCTACATATCTGTGCCAATATATGATGTTGTCTGCGTGTTTGTTGTTGTCTTTGTTTAGTATGTAATGTCTGTTCTATGTGGTGTAAGAATATTTCTGCTAGTATGCTGGAAATGGAAATGGAAGATGTATAATATTTATCTCACAGACGAATGAGATAGAAAGAAAACGAAATAGAGAGAAACAGAAATTGAGGAAGAAAGAAAATACATAAAGAAAGATATACAAGTAGAAGGAAATGCTGGAGGAAGGAGGAGAAATTATGGAATTAAATACAAAATAAGTAGTGAATGCGAACTGCAAATAATTCCAAATTTATCATATTACTCAAATAATGTAAATGATTAGTACCTATTAAAACAAACTGAGTGATAAATATTAGACACTGCTAGAATTCTTATCATAAATAAATTCCGAATCGAATTGGGATTTTAGATACAGCAGAAGCTAAACTGACTCGTTTGCAAAAAAAGTATTGAACACTGAGTGCAATATTTTTAGTGCATCTGTCAACTGCAGGTTCACACACAGCGCCGCAGGTAAAATACTTACGTAGTTACCGCTAGAGTATTTCAATATAAAGGCTGAAGGCCTGTGCAAATTTGATATATCCATAATAATTACAGTATGGAATTATAATGGAATGGGGTGGATTATCACATACTACCGTCGGCCTCGGTAGTGTAGTTGGTACAGCGTTGGCCTTCTGTGCTCGAGGTTGCGGGTTCGATCCCGTCCCAGATGGTATTTAAGTGTGTTTAAATGCGACAGCTCATGTCAGTAGATTTAGTGGCATGTAAAAGAACTCCTGTGCGACAAAATTCCGGCACACGGTGACGCTGATATAGCCTCTGCAGCTGCGAAGCGTTGTTAAATCAACCATAATTTTAAAATTGCATGCTACCATTCTCCCATTAACACTATCACATAAAATAATTACTAAAACATATTTAAGAAGAAACCTTGATTGTCAAACTCATCTTACACAGGGTGTTAAAGAACAATATCCAATATTTTAGGAGGTGATATAGATTGAAAAATCGAACTGAAACCCTGACCGAGTTACTACGTGAGCGCTGGCTGTCTTGGGGAGGAGCAAGTGAGAAAGCACGGGGGGAAGGGAGAGAGCACTATGCACTGTACTTGCAGATCCACTCACAGTTTGTCAAACCTGCTAACAAAAGCATTAAAAGGTTGACTAGTTACATGCAATGCTATCATAATGGAACCTTCCTAGCCGACAGTCGAGGCAAAAATGAAGAATCCGTTATTGTGGTAATACTGGAGAGTTGTTCTTCTATTGGTCGCGATGCCCACACACACCCTCTCAGATATTTACGTGGTGATTGGTGACTGAATGACGAGGAGCGAGGGAGAGAGAAGAAAGAAAGAGATTCCAGAAGTTGGTGTGTTTTACGGGGTTTCACTTGAAGTTGTCAAACTACAGTATGCATCAAAACCAGGAAAAAATGTCTAATAAACATGGGTCCTACAACACATACTTTCTGAGATCTGAACACGTCCATTTATGGCATTGCATTTCTCTGCCCTACAATACAGCAGACTACCAGATAATCATACCGTAGTAGACACCCTTGGCATGGAACACTGATACGTTGCAAGGTATACTGAAAACAAAAATCTGGTTGCGAATATGAGAGGGGTTCAGCAGAGATGGTATTGTGAATTTTCTTAATCAGCATGTGCGGGCTGATGAAACTCCCCATGCAGTTGAAGAAACAAGTCATCAGCACGAATTCTCAATCAACGTATGGACAGGCGTTCTTGGTGATAGATTAAGAGCCATACGTGTTACCACAGAGATTCACTGGGGCTCGTTGTCAGGACTTTCTTATTAACGTATTGCCTACATTTCTGGTGTATGTGCCATGTCAACAAAGACTACGGATGTGGTTCATGCATGATGACACATTTTTTCCGCAAAGAGCGTGAACACTGGTCGCTGACATTTCAGGACCGCTGGATTGATTGGGGAGGCCCCACATCTTGGCCTGCTAGTTCCCCAAACCTAAATCCCCTAGACTTTTGGTTATCAAGAACAACCAGGTCAATTTCAAAGAGTGCGTGATTCCTTACGCCGAAGGGGAGAGGAATGTACTGCCATGAATGGATCTCACATCGAGCACCTGTTATGAAAAAGTATTCAGATCTCACAAAGTATGTGTTGTAGAACCCATGTTTATTGGACATTATTTTCTTGGTTTGATGCATACTAGCACCTCCTAAAATAGTGGATACTTTTTTTAACACTTTATAACAAAGAATTTAGTATTGAATATACAGTATATGTGTATATAGTGTGTGAGTGTGAGTGTGAGAGTGTGTGTGAGTGTGTGTGTGTGTGCGCGCCATTTTGAACTTCTACCATTCACATTAAAGTGAATGTGTCTTTCGATCATGAACACAATGAAAGAAGATAGAATATTCCGCTTCCCCTCATTGAACCAAAAGGAAGACTGAAACAGCTCATGGTTCCCATTTTGGACCAAGATTGTATGATAATTTTAGAAAAGTAATAAAAATGTGAAATTATTTAATAATAAATTATTTATAAAAAGAAGCGCCTGAACTATTTTAAAATCATAATTATCATAGTGTATTTTAATAGATCAACTATTGATAAGATTTTTTGTATTCGACAGATTTTGGAGAAAAAATGAGAGCATAAGGGTACAGTACACCAGTTATTTATAGATTTCAAAAAGGCATATAACTCGGTTAAGAGAGAAGTTTTATATAATATTCTTATTGAATTTGGTATTCCGAAGAAACTAGTTCGATTAATTAAAATGTGTCTTAGTGAAACTTACAGCAGAGTCCGTATACGCCCGTTTCTATCTGATACTTTTCCAATTCACTGCAGGCTAAAGAAAGGAGATGCACTATCACCTTTACTTTTTAACTTTGCTCTAGAGTATGCCATTAGGAAAGTTTGTGCATTCCATAATTCTTAGTATGGACTTTGTTGAAATGTAGTTTAATATTGAAATGACGAGTGGAAATAAACTGGATGGGACACAGTAAAAAAGCAATTCTTTCGTCTTTAACAACAAAATAATCATATATTATTTCCTTTGAAGTAGTATTCTTTCACGGGTTTAGATTTTGCCATGTTCCAGTTCTCTTTAAACTGCAGTACGCGTATTATTTGTTTGTTTACTTATTTACTTACTTACTTATTTTCTTATTACTTACTTATTTATTTAGGCCTACTTGTTTACTTAATTACTTATTTGTTTATATATTTATTTATTTACTTATATATTTATTTACTTCTTTACTTCTTTATTTATTTATTTATTTATTTATTTATTTATTTATTTATTTAAGTATTTACTTAATTTCTTACTTTCTTACTTACTTACTTATTTACTTATGTATTTACTTACTTATTTATTTATTTATTATTATTTATTTAGTTGGAGTGCGTTACAATGTTGAATGACACCACTGACATCCGGTCATATAGCTATCACTCACTTATCAACGTACAATTTATTTATCGTCCTATTATTAGTAAAACCAGTTAAGACCAGAAATACAAGTTTTGTGAAAACAGGAATTAAAACTTTATTAATTCACGAAAAATCATAATAAATTCTTCAAATAAAGTAATTGGTTTGTTGCCTGCATGCAAAATTTCGGACTTATTTCATTTTAGTAGAATACAGAGCACGGAACGACAGTCAGGGACTGTACTTAACTTATTTTACACAAAAAGTGGATTTAATCGGCTTTAATAGTAATAGGACGATACACATAGGTAGACCTTCTTACATTATTAGCACACAATCATTTTAAAATTTATTTTACATGTCTTTTCATTTATTTATTTCCCTTATTCATTTTTCTCTTACTTTCTAAAGGTATGTTCCTAAGGATTTTATTATCTGTTCATTTGTAATTCTTGATAGCGTATTGTATACCTGCCGCCGCGAATGAATGTTAATACAGCCGAGCGTAACTAGAACGTCATGACCGTGCTGGTAGAAAAGGTGGGTGGGGTAAGAAAGGGGAGTATAGCAGTGCTCTCGGGAGCTACAGTTCTGCAGGCCTGGTTTAACCACAAAAATATGATCAGTTGTTGATCTCCCTGCTCGAAAGCTTGCCTGTTCCTCATCCTCTTTACTTTTATATTCTGCTTCTAGTATATGTTTCAAAAATTTTCCATATATTCTACTGATTGTATTGAGTACTGCGATACCTCTATAATTATTAAAATCATCCTTCTTTTCCTTTTTATGGATGACTGATATAAGGCCTGTTTTCCACGAATTAGGTATCTCTTCTCCATTCAGACATCTTTCCAAAAATAATCTCAAAATTTCAAACAATTTATTTGTTCCCTGTTTAATAAGTTCAGGATAAACACCATCAATAATAATAATAATAATAATAATAATAATAATAATAATAATACTCATAATAATACTCATAATAATAATAATACTCATAATAATAATAATACTCATAATAATAATATTCATAATAATAATAATAATAATAATAATAATAATACTCATAATAATAATACTCATAATAATAATACTCATAATAATAATACTCATAATAATAATAATAATAATAATAATAATAATAATAATAATAATAATAATAATAATAATAATAATAATAATATTCAATAAAGAAACCTACATTCAGGTCACTCAACACAGACGGATTTGGAAAGAAACTTTTCCACTTTCCCTTTACTTGCATCTCCCTTCCGCAAGTAGCAATTACTTTCTCAGTAAATAAACACATTTTGCAGACATTTAGGCTGTAGCTTTTCGTTTTATTGGTCACTTTATTTTATGTAAGGAAAATAATTACTACAAGAGATTCTGTGTTTCTTAATTATAGCGGACTTAATTTTTTGTGAAATAATTTGTTTTCATGTGTATCATTATCACATATGTTGACTCTCAGATGCCGAATATGAACAAAATCCAATATTCCAGGTGGAATTTCTGTACATGGAATAACAGATTGTATGTGAAAAATAACTTATTTATATTTGAGGTACCGAAAACGTACATTTTCATGACAATACCCAAATAAATAACGTGAAGTTTCAATTTTCGTAAATCCGATTCTGAGAGGTGGCTCATCCTGTCTCAGTCTCTGATAAAGAGTCAGGTCCCATCGCAGAGGAGTAGCCTGATAAGCCCCAGGGTCCGGAGCGTTAATCTTTCTTATACAGGGACATCATTTTCATTTTTACTTCAATTTTTATTCTACCTGAGTTTTTGAATGTACTTCACTCCCACCCCTTCTACTAAAGAAGTTCAACCGTCCTCCACACAGACCCAAGACCGCATATACAGTCATAGTAGTATTACGGTCATAGTAAACAGTACGTTCCAAAAATATGTTCGGATTTTTCAGTGACGAAAGAGCTTTCAATATTGAATCATTTTCGTACAGGTACTGTCGTCCATTTGCCTACGTTGCATCCCGATTTTCCCCACCAGCTTTATTCGCCAGCTAGTGGCTGGGCTGTCTTAGCTCTTTTCTGAGAACATTAATTTCTGTTAGGAATTGGACGTCTACGTAATATTATACAATTGTTTAAAATAACTTCAATAAAAGGGCCTCGTTAAGTAATTAACTGTCACGTGATTTCCACCCTTTCTACGACCCTACGACATAACCACTTGGAGGACAGTAGATAGTATGTCTGAGTAATTTTATCTTTTCGGATCAGGCGGAAGTGAAGATTGAATTTACAGTGCGTAAGGTACTCTTTTGTAGAGTAGGTACAGAATTATTTCAACATGAGTTACTAGTACGAAGGACGAAACTGGTAATTGGGATTAGGTACAATAGTCTATAGTACGATAATATGCACATTAGAGCTGAAGCCTGTATCGAAATGAACGGCCACCATTTTTAAAAATGTGTTTAAATATCCGTATTATGATTATTTTTCAATTTAACTTCATTCTCTATATTGTACGCTAATGTGTTGTAGACAGTATAATACACACTGCATAATGAATACTTCCACATGGACAGCTCAGGTCGTGAGTAAAAATACTCATTGATAATACTGTACTGTATTTTGATTAAACAAAATCCTAATGAAAATTATCAAACTAAAAATCGCTATATTTCCTAGTTTACGTAAATGGATGAAGTAGTTTTCTTCCCTCCTATACCTAGTAAAGTGATTTGTTTGTACATTACGCCAGTATCATCGAACTCCAGCCGTGGAAAGGGGGATAGCAAACGGCGTTGATACAAATGTATAGTCAGGTTAATATTAAAAATGTTAGTAAAAATAAAACTATGTCCCTGTATTAGGATCGGAAACCAGTAGTACTGTCAATTCTTCTCAACCCAGCTCACTTTTACTATTGTAGGTGACATATAAATGAGTGGGCGGTTGAGTGTGTTGGTGGAATGATACAGAAAACCCCTCTGCAATGTCTGCTTTTACACTATACATTCCACTACGATCTGGCCAGGGATAGAACCCGCCTGGATGGGGTGAGCCACAGACGCAATTATCGATACAAGAAAGGTACAAGCATTTAGTTTACTTACCGTATTACCACAGTCTACTATATATACAGTCGCGAAGCTTGGGGTGATTTTCTGCATTTCTCGCGATAGTTGCTAGCCGCTTGGAGCGCTGTGAGTACTAGGAACAATAGCCTGTGTCACTGCCATCGTGATCTAATACAGGCCGTAAGGCAGACCATGTGACTCGCTGAACCCGATCACGAAGGGCGGCGTAAATTAATTGGGATGCATGAAGAGTAACATATATTTCTCTTAAGTGTAGTGTAATTGCATTAATAAAATTTAAAACAATGATTAGGAGACACTTCGGACATAATTCCTTGCGAGTTAAGGTGTAATATTATTTTTGGTGTGAAAATTACGTTGTTCGTATGTGTAATACCTGCCTTTATTTCGATTAAATATTGCGAAATTCTTGTACAATCATTTATGCACGATTCAATAATTTTCAGTTGCACCGCACGAATATTTAGATATGTTGAAATTATAGGTTATGTTTACTGTACCACTTGCCCATTTCTGTCTAATTTTAGTGGTCTCCAATGCCCTGCCACTACATATGTATGTTATGTCATATGGAAATTACAGGTTAAGTTTACTATATTTAACTTATATTCCTATATTCGCAATCATACATTATAATTAAACATAATGTCATGTATGACACCCGTGACATTTCATTTGTCTGTATTTTAATACTACAATTGAGTACTGAATTATTGTATTTATCTACTACCTAAGAGACGAAGTAACACAATCGTAATTAATTTCATAGGAGTGGTATGGTAAATTTCTGTCTACAAGGTAGATGTGCTAAATTAAAATCACAATATAAATTCGTTTTTATTGAACCACAAAATAGCTTCCATTCTAAACTACGTTGATGCGAACAGATTATGTTAACACGTAAAATTCTCTTCACATTAAAATATCACAGTTTAATAATTATTTCTGCAACATATTACGCAACAAGAAGTAAACGGAACTTATGGATACATTACATTAAATAAAACTTAGCAATGATACGCAATAAAGTTATAATATAATATTTCACTGAGCTCCATACACTGAAATAGAAAACCCGAACATATATTACGGCCTGGTCTAGATCGAAAAGGCATTGACTATGCCGTATTTCGCTTTGTTGTGAAAAGTTGTGTAAACTGTGAAATGTTCGTTATCGGGTGTAATAACTGTAAATGGCTAAAATACAATAATTTGAATAATAATATGGGACAAGAAGACGTTTGTGGTACTATAAATATTGTAAGAAAAAGAGGTCAGAGTTATCCTTCTTCCGAAAGATCCAGGAAGATGAGTTTATAAAATATAATATATACTTTATGAAAATAATATGTAAACCTTATGTATTTCATATTTCAATAGTGGAAGGAAATGTTAATTTTTTCAAAAGAATACGATATCGAAAGTACAATACATTTATCGTCTGCTGGGGAAAGGGTCTGTGATGAGGCGATAGTAGCGATCCTGGTGGTTAGCAACTATCTAGAGATGCGTATTTCAATTGTCTATGTTTGCATATTGTAAGTTTATATTTCAACTCAACAACAATGTAACTTTATTATCTCAACAATAGGATTTGCTCTCCACACAGTAACACAGTATTCGTTAGTGCACTCCACAGACGACAATGACAATTTACTTGGACTATTACGAACAACAATGAACTGTTAATCTTAACTAATATTTACAAAGCACTATTTACAAATCAGAACTGTCAGTTCTCAGTTCACAGTTCTTCTAGCTCAGTCACTCAAGTTCACAGTATCTCTAACCACAGACCTTCAGAGACGATCCGCTGCACTTGAACTCAGGCCTTCTAATGCTCACACAGTTGCGGACGCACACTCAAGTCGATCTCCGGTACACAAGACTGGCTGGCTTGCTCTATTCACTGGCTTACCGACTGAACTAATCATGAATCACACTGTCTGAGTTCACTCGCGTTTCTTCTTTTATAACCACAGCGACGTAGCCTGGAAAGTTCGACGCGTGTCCAGAGATAGCACTCCAGAGATAGCACTCTCGAACAATCCAGATCCCTCTCCTCTCTGCCAGCACCAGATGCTGGCGCAACCTCCCTCTCCGCCGCGCGCCGTCCCCCCAGTGCTCTGTGGAGCCCGTGTCTACTCGCGCGCGACCTACTCTCTTGCGGGAAGCGTGTTCGAGTCTCGAGGTGGCTGTCACAATATTTAGTAAGTATTGAGCTTCGTGACTGTATATACTAGACTGTAGTATTACATAGAACAGGGCTGGGCACCAAGAATGAATTATACTCTCACGGGGAGCCATATGACTTCTCTTGAACCCCTTTCTCCCCCGTCGAACACCGTGCAGCGTTGATGCCGAAACGGATGAATATTAAGCGTCCCCGTTTAGAGTTTTGATTTGCTCCCGGTACCCAGCCGTGACGTAGAGCAACAGGCGTTACGTTTAATTCCATTATGTAAACCCGATCTTCTGTTAACATTAGTCTTTTCCTACCTGCCAAATAACTGGCTTTTCAAAGTCGAATTTTTGAGATCATGTAAATAAAAGCAGTGGCAGGGGCGATAAAATAACAAATTGCATATATAAATGTGGTAAATAATACACAATTACAGGACAATTAGATGCCATGGTCTCTGCAATATTAAAAGGTCGTTGATACATGGAAAAGAATGGGAATACAAAATATTCTGCTGCCATTTCCATGACAGAAGATAAGGTAGAAAATAAAATTATTTACCGATTCTGTAAGCTTCAGCATAGCGTTACTGCACTGTGGCAAGATTAATTTTTTAACAGTCTCTCTGTTTTTCGCTAACAATTGAGTAAAAAGGAAAAATGAACTACATGATCTGGCTATTATAAATCTGATGCCTGCTCCTTCCACTTTCTTGACAAAATTTTATACCTATGACGTTACAATAGTTTTATTTAACACAATGCAATTAGTTTAGAATTCCAATTCAGAACTCAATTCACCGAATGTTATAAGTAGATACGAACACAATATGAAGAAAATTTTGTCGAAATATAAAATTAATTTTGACAAAATACGCAAATATAAAATAAATAATTCACAGCTAAAATATCTTCCTTTCACAATCATTTGGAACAGGTTTACATAATTATTTAAATATAATCCTTAAGAGATTAATAGTTTTTGCCCATATTTAATACGCTATCAAATAAAATACAATACATCTCCAATCTAAACAGTTTATGTGTACTAATGTCACGAGAGGTCTGAGATTTATCTGGGAAATCTCAGACCTCGAGTGAAATTTATTAGGACTATTTCGTAAATAAAATAAAAACGTAAATAATATATACCTAAAATTCGATCACAAAATATTAATAATTGTATATTAATGAATACTTAACCTATTCCAGACATTGTGAAGTTGAAATACTCGTAGATGAATATCGATGATTGCAATAAAGAAACTCGATATTATTATTCAGTAATGCCAATTGCGAAAAGCGAAATACAGGTTTAACAATGTTAATTACTATATGTACTGCACTTTTCTCTTAATATTATAACATAAATACATTTTTATTATCTGCTGAAATCATAATTTAATTTAACAGTAACAGTGGGGACAGCTGTATTCCAATGCTTATGTATTCACAGCGAGACATATTGCTACACAGTGAAGCCATCTCTGTATAGATAGGCCTAATTAAAACACGAATTTTATTACGCCATACGGAAGGCAGTTTAATCAAAGACCTTATTATTACTATGCAAGGTCTTTGGGTTTGATATGCGATGATGTTACATAAATTTGAACATCTGACTTTCTATTAATTGTTTAATTTCATTCACAAAATATAAATTTTATAGGCTACAATTATAGATTAAGTTACCTGTGGAAGCAGAACCAATGTCAGCTGTGCCTTATTTCGACCGTTACTTACAATCACTGCTACACGAAAGCATTTTTATAGCTCGACAAACGCATTCTCGCTGTAGTGTGTAACGGAACTAAAGCTGCATCTACACAGTTCAATATTCCAATCGCGTATGCGTGTAATCTGGGAAGAATATTGAAAGAATCAAGTTTAAAAGGTACGTTCAATTAAGATGCATAAAGATTTTGTGTCTACATGGTGCGCCGTTTTGAACGTCGTCTTCACTGCGTAAATATATAAATTAATATTAAATAACAATCTTGCATTCATTGCTTTAAAGTTGAAAGAAAAGTTTAACCATATAATTACATCTTAATGTATTCATGATCATCAATTTACAGGGAAACAGTTGGCGACAACGACTAAACAAAAGAACGACCATGCGATAAATTGATAGCGATAAATCTAACTGCAAAATTATCGCAAAGTGTGACTGTGATTGGTTAGAATTCAAAATTTCATTACACTTCATTGGTCGAAAATGGAATGACGTCATATAAACGAAATAGTCAACATTCTAAATTTCTTACCTGAATGTAAGTTTACTTAATTCAATTGTATATAAACAAGAGAAAAATAGTTCTTATCTTATCTACACTGTAAATTAGTTACAATGCAAGTAACTCTTCTATATTTTCCGGAAAAAGATTACACTTTCTATGAGTCAATATTGTTTTATACTATGAAAATCCGAGGAAGTTGCAAAAAGAGGTGAAATTAAGTAGACAGAAAAAATGATGTCGAAACGCTTTTAAAACGTTAATTACTCGTTGATTGCACTTTTGATTCGAAGGAATGAGTAAAGATGGAATAGTAATAGTTCTCTAATTCATTGATGCTACGAGTTCAATGACCCTAAAGGGGAATTTGGAGATTTCACTTGCTCTTGTAAATCTCGGAATGTTGGTGAAAAGTGTGGCTTGGAGTTTTCCTGGAAAACATCTCTACTGTCTCCTTATAATATTTGGAAAGCCCGGTTCAGTGGCAGTTATAGAAATATGTAAATGCAATTTTAACAGCGAGACTTTTAACCACAGCAATCATTTGTATCAAGCGTGCTCTTAATTTACTTGTTATCAACTTACATAACATATGGAACATAATAAGCATATTGTCATTTTGTTTTCACATTTCATTCTGTGCTCAATCTTTAACATTTATGATAAAATGCAATACCACAGGGTGATATCTTGATATATGTACATGTATTCCTCAATAGCATAATTTTTTAAACAGAGGAATCATTTAGCATCAAGCATGTTCGTAACCTGCTAGTTTAATTTACGTATTATGTGGAACACAATACTTCCACATGAATATTTAATAATATATGTAATTATTGCACGTCATAATTCCATTTCTGTCTAATTCTTAACATTATGATATTTTCATGTAAACAGCTGAGTCAGTGCACGTCTAATTATAATGTAACATTTATCTAGTCAAGTGGTAAGCATGTTTGTTTGTCCGAATATTACTTCATTCCACTTAATTTTGTAATTCAGTATGTATAACATGATACTTATGATGATCTGATGATGGAAAATAATTGCCGAAAACGTTAATCCAATTCAATAAATGTAACATAGTTAATAATTAAGACTATATATTACTTGATAAGCTAGAAGACGGACCCATTTAACCTATATTCACCTAAGTTATAGAAATATTGAAGGATGGGAAAAAAATCGTACAAAAACACCAAATATACCTCTACGAAACATGAGATATGAAAATGTTTGGCGTTAATTATTAAAATCTACACATCGTGAATCGTGAAAGTTCCCACACCACTAGCAGGAATGGTTCAGAATATACAATTTAATATTTTACTCGTCACTAGATACGAGCGATGTGCACAGCAGAGGAGCTAACCAGTGAGTACAGCAGAGTGGCATGAACGACGTCACGTGACCGCATGCACAGAAACGTCGTAAAACGGGTCATCTTTCAGCGTGACGAGCATGTGGTAAGACATGTGACACAAACAATAACAGAAAAATATGAAAAGACTGGCGCAACAGCAGAGGAGCAGCCCCAGTCATCACCCTGGAGATTATCGGATATGAAAGACATGGCTACAAAGCTGAGGATAGCATTAGGTAAAACGGAATTTTAGAGATAATATAGACAAAGATGTACAGGGACATCTTTTCATTTTTATTTCAATTTTTATTGTACCTGAATTTTTTAATGTATTCACTCGCACCCCCTCTACTAGTAAACTTCCAACCGTTCTCCACACAGAACCAAGGCCGGGTATGCGGTCATAGTAAGCAGTACTGAGTTAGTGAGTATAGTACGTTCTAGAAAAAATGTTCGCGTTTTCAAGTGGCGAAAGAGCTTTCAATATTGAATCATATTTTTGCACAGGTACTGTCGTCCGTTTTCCTACGTTGCATCCCGGTTTCCGCACTCGCTTCTGTTCGCCCCTCTGTAAAGCCTAGTGGCTGGTCTGTCTTAGCTCTTTTCTGAAAATATTAATTTCTGTTAAGAATTGGACGTCTACGTGTTATTATACAACTGTTTAAAGTAACTTAAATAAAAGGGTCTCGTTAAGTAATTAACTGTCACGTGATTTCCTCCCTTTCTACGACCCTGCTAAAAAAACCACTTGGACGGACAGTAGATAACATGTCTGAGTAATTTTATCTTTTAGGATTGGGCAGAAGTGAAGATTGAATTTACAGTACGTAAGGTACTCTTTTATAGAGTAGGTACAGAATTATTTCAACATGAGTTACTAGTACGAAGGACGAAACTGGTAATTGGAATTAAGTGCAATAGTCTATAGCACGATAATATGCACAAAAGAACTGAAGCCTGTATCAAAATAAACGGCCAGCATTTTCAAAAATGTGTTTAAATATCCATATTATGATTATTTTCAATTTAACTTCATTCTCTATATGCTATTGTACGCTAATGTGCTGTAGATAGAATAACATACACTGCAGAATGAATACGTCCGAATGGATAGCTCAATTCGTGAGTAAAAACACTCATTGTTAATACTGTACTGTATTTTGATTAAACGAAAACCTAATAAAAATTAACAAAATGAAAATCCCGATATTTCCTAGTTTACTGGATGAACTACTTTTCTTCCCTCCTATACCTAGTAAAGTGATTTGTTTGTATTTTACGCCAGTATCATCGAACTCCAGTCGTGGAAGGGGGTAGCAAACGTCGTTTCAGGTTCTCAATCTTTAAACCAAATGTATAGCCAGGTTAATATTAGAAATGTTAGTAAAAATAAAATGATGTCCCTGTACTTGCAATGACTTGTACACACCGTCTGCGGGAAAAAGATAAATTCTCCTACATGTCCCACAAAGTCTTTGTTAACTGGAGTTTTCCGGGAAAAGAGAAACATATTGTATGTTGCTGTTAGAGGAACAGGGAAAAGAAATTACCGACTGAGGTGCGTTCTTTACTTCCCCCAAATCCTTATGAAAGACAATTATTTGCATTAATTCATTCATAGTGTTGTGCCCAAGGACAGGTCTTTCACTGCAAACCCAGTATTATCCAGTCTTTCCTATTATCTGCTTTCCTCTTAGTCTCCGCATATGATCCATATCTTTTTATATTGTCTATCATCTGATATCTTCTTCTGCCCCAAACTCTTCTCCCGTTCACCATTCCTTTCAATCCATCCTTCAGGAGGCAGTTCCGCATCATGTCATGTTTGCAGCGATAGTGACTCATGTAAGTAATAGGTTTGTTCGCACAGCAGTTCCAAGCTGGTTTGAACGGTTCCGGTCATGCGCACATGGATTTTACTGATCGCACAGCGCAAACTTCAAACTCAAACTGTTTCTGACTAATAGTCACGCGTTCGTACAGCACTTCAAACTGATCTGAAATCGATTTCTAACAGTCAGAATTGATTTGCGAATCAAATGCAAACCAATCTCAAATCATAGATGACGCAAGCGCATCAAGATAGTTTTGCCATTGTTTTCTGCATGTTATTTACAACATAACCTATACGAATATGCCCTATATAAATAATCAATTGTATTTTAGTAGTGTTGTTTTCATATAATTTCTATTTTTCAGGAAGGTAATACTTTATATAAACGTGCGTACTATTAGAAAGTTTTACGGCATAAGTTATAAGCGTACTATTATTTTTTATTCAATCGCTGTAACATTTAATTTTCTTGATACGTCATGTCAAGCTATTTTTATTTAATTTATAAAACCAATATATAGTTAAGACGAAGTTAATGTTTTTAATTTAGTTCACTTTTAAAACAAAATCCGCAGTTTGTGATTATGATTATGCTCTTGATAAATATTAACGCTATAGTTCAAAATACCGTGTATGTATGTACAACGACTGTGTCAATGAAAACTAAAGCTGTACTTCAAAATACCGCGTTAGTACTTATATAGCAAGACTGGGCAAATTGAAAATATTTAAAAACGTGTTTTTTTATTGATGGTACAAGGTTAGATAAATAAATACGTACATAAAAAAGTTATCTTGCACCAATGATGAAATAACGACATACAGGCTATGGACTTATGCGGTATTATTCTGAAGTCGTTTCCAGATTAATTGTAACAAAATTATTTTCCGGAAGTATTTTAAAATAGAAGTTAGGCTAATTTAGGCCTGTAATTGTTCTTTTAGATGTCTGATTCAAACACTTATAGTGATAACGATATGGAATATGTATCCAATGGGGATGAGTTAGACTTGGTGGAATTATCTGAGAAAAGAGGCAGAACCTAAAATGAAATATATTTTCAACATATTATCCCTAGATACAATAACACGAGTTTATTATTTTCGTGTAACTCGCCATGTGGCAGAGAATCTCTCTCAACAATCTGAAGTATCACAATAATATTTTAATTAATTGATTCTGCTGTCGTAAGTTCAAATAAGTATCTAGACGGCAGTGGTTCCAACCAGTTTGGAAATGCGTTCGTACAGCTCAAATCACGGATGGTTTGAAATTGGTTTTCAAACCAATCATGCGCATTAGGTGAAGTTGGGACAGTTGCAAACAGTTCTCAAACCATCACAAACTTGCTGTGGGAACAAATATAATGTGACACCTTCAGAGTCCAAAAAACTGCGAGTCAGAAAATTAACTTGAAGTACAACACAACTGGGATCTAATTAATTTTCGCCCCACTCAAAAGGTTAACGTGAACAAATCTTTGAAACTGAAGCCATGCACTCGCTATATCCTTCCACGAACGATTCACTTTATTATTCGTAAACATTTACAGTATATACGTACCCACACAACGCGATAACAGCTCAGAGCGCGAATTTTTTAGTATATACGCCCGTTAATCACTATTGTTGATATAAGACATTGCACCGGTATATCAATTCAATTCGCAGAAGAGCGACAAACATAAACATCTGTCGGCTTGTGATAACAAACACGGGCAATCCTCGTGGTTTGTTCAGAGATAAGTAGATGGCAGTGATATTGAGTTCTAGACAACTTGGAAATCTACGGACAGGAAACAGAGCCACACAATCTCCAAAAATCATCCGAAACAAATAAAATATCACACTGTGACAAAATCACTGTTATCTATCACAGCGATTTTTCCAGAGCTGACACAGTTCGGAGCTATGACGGAAAAATGCTGTCACACGCCACCTCTACTCCCATATCGCGTAAGTTATTCCAAGGACACCGCCGCACAGTGATCCGAAACGCAAATCTAGCTGGACAAAATTAATAACTTTTGTCCTATTTAACAGATTTTAGTGAAACTTCGTACAGTAGTTACAGGTTGTATATTTATTTTGTATACAAAGTCTGACTACGTTTGTATAAGGGAAACTACTCCTTATATTGGGTACATATATAGAAAAAAATACGTTTTCTCCTATGCAACAGATTTTCATGAAACTTCGTAAAAGAGTTACAGTTTGTATATTTGTTTTGTATACAAAGTCTGATTACGTTTGTATAAGGGAAACTACTCCTTATAGTGGGTACATATGCAGAATATAAATAACTTTTCTCCTATTTAACAGATTTTAATGATGTTTTATATGCAAACTATGATTACGTTTGTATAGGGGAAACTACGCCTTATAGTGGGTACATATATAGGAAATAAATAACTTTTCTCCAATGCAATAGATTTTCATGAAATTTTGTGCAATATTTTCAGGTAGTAAATTTCTTTTGAATACAAAGTCTGATTATGTTTTTATAAGGGAAGGAGTGCTTTTAGCGAAAATTAATAACTTTTCTCCTATCTAACAGATTTTTATGAAATGTTGTACAGTATTTATAGGCAGTATATTTGTTTTGTGTCCGGCGCCGTGGCGTCGTGGTCTAAGGCATCCTGCCTGAGACTCGCGTTACGGAATGCGCGCTGGTTCGGGTCCTCATGGGAGAAGAAATTTTCTCATGAAATTTCGGCCAGTGTATGGGACCGGTGCCCATCCAGCATCGTGATGCACTTGGGGGGCTACGATAGGTAGCGAAATCCGGTTACGTAAACCAGCTATAACGGCTGGGGTCTCATCGTGCTAACCACACGATACCTCCATTCTGGTTGGATGATCGTCCACCTCTGCTTCGGCATGTGGCCGTGAGGCCAGCAGCCGGCTGGTCGGTCTTGGCTCCTCGTGGGCTGTAGCGCCACGGATTATTATTATTATATTTGTTTTGTAAGCGAACTCTCATTCCGTTTGTGTAATGAAAACTATCCCTTATACAGTAGGAGTGTGCATGTAGACAAAATGAAACTAATTCAGACAAAATTAGTAACTTTTCTTGTATTTAAAACGGACCCATTCAACAATACATACAACACAAACAAAACTGTGTGGTGAAGGGAAGTGACGGGCAATTGATGTTATTCAGGCGCTTACAGGGCTGAAAATAAATTCATCTACACTCCAAATTCACTAGGTTTCGAAATGTATCACTACTGATCGAACTGAGCGTGTTTCCATAACTATTTCGGCATAAAATGTGATTCTATCTCATCCTCAAAATTTTGTACGTGTAAACAGGCCTACAATACATGTAAAACATTACACATATAAAACTATTTATAAATGAAAAGTAACAGAATAGAATAATTTCAAGGGAAAAATTGTTCCGGGGACGGGTATCGATTCCGGGACCTCTGGTTGAACGTACCAGCGCTCTGCCAACTGAGCTACCCGGGAACTCCACCCTTGAAATTATTCAAATCTGCTTTACAGAGAGCTTTACCTGAAAGACTACATTTGCATAATATATACGTCACTGTGTACGTTAAGAACCACAGTTCCAAGTCACACAGAGATTGTGTGCACTCGATGTGGGTCTCTGGCGTTTCGTCAGCCCACGCGAGTTGTGTGGATATAAAGGGAAAAGTTGGGACGGTGTCGGGTGGAGTTCCCCGGTAGCTCAGTTGGCACAGCGCTGTTACGTTCAACCAGAGGTCCCGGGATCGATACCCGGCCCCGGAACAATTTTTCCCTTGAAATTATTCAAATCTGCTTTACAGGGAGCTTTACCTGAAAGACTAGATTTGCAGTAAAGGAATAAATTATATGTTATGATTAATGTAATAAACGAAGTCAGAAAGGTCGTAAATTTATATTATAATTCAAAATTGTAATTAATTTGTGAATTCAGAAACTTTACTTTCGTACCGTAAAAATCGTTCAAATTATAAGTTCCTTGTTTCGAATGCTAAACATAACAGTACAAATGACGTTAGGGATATAAAGATATGAGGATAAATTCCTCCAATTATTTATTAAACGAAATGCGTAGAAAATTTTGTTTATATTTATGGCTGAAATTTTGAATTTTTGCTAGGATTTTTTACTTCCTGGTCACTGTGATTTTTAGAACAGAAAGATATACATTAGGGGAAGTTCAAGTTCCTGTGGATAAGTATTGGGGAGCACATGCTTATCTAACAAAAATTATAAAATTATATTGATTTACGTTTCCAAATGTAGGAAAAATACCAAAATAATCAAAAACAGTGCGCCGTAAAAAAATGGACGTATCCACGAGACTCGGGACATAATGGCGTATATCATTCCTAATGCTTTATGTGGTTTTGTTTAAGTTTTTATAATGTTGTTAAAGTTTTCGGCAGATTTGTTGTCTGTACTTCCGGAAAGCGGCGCAGGGTTGCCATACGTACGACTATACTCGTATGCATACGACTACTTTGATTAATTGTACGAGGTACGACCACAGTTTAGTATATACAGTTGCGAAGCTTGGGGTGATTTTTTGCATTTCTCGCGATAGTTGCTAGCCACTTGGAGCGCTGTGACTACTAGGAACAATATACTGTGTCACTGCCATCGTGATCTAATACAGGCCGTATGGCAGACCATGTAACTCGCTTAACCTGATCACGAAGGGCGGCGTTTCAACCATATAAATTAGTTGGAATACATAAAGAGTAACATATATTTCTCTAAACTGTAGTGTAATTGCATTAATAACATTTAAAACAATGATTATGAGACACTTCAGACATTAATCACTTACGAGTTAAGATGAAATATTATTTTTGGTGTGAAAATTACGTTGTTTGTATGTGTAATACTTGTCTTTATTTCGATTAAATATTGCGAAATTATTGTACATTCATTTATGCACGATTCAATAATTTTCAGTTGCACCGCACGGATATTTAGATATGTTGAAATTATAGGTTATGTTTACTGTCCCAGTTGTCCCTTTCTGTCTAATTTTAGCGGTGTCCAATGCTCTGCCATTCATATGGAAATATTATAGGTTATGTTTACTATATCTTATATTCCTAAATTCGCAATTGTACATTATAATTAAGCATAATGCCATGTAAGACACTCAGCACATTCAATTTGTCTTGTATTTTAATACTACAATTGAGTACTGAATTATTGTATTTATCTACTACCTAAGAGACGAAGTAACAATCGTACGTACACTAATTTCATAGGAGCGGTATGATAAATTTTCTGTCTTTATTAAGGAAGGTAGATGTGCTACATTAAATCACAATATAAATTCTTTTTTATTAAACCTCAAAATAGCTTCCATTCTAAACTTAAAATGTTGATGCTAAAATATTATGTTTACATGTAAAATTCTCTTCACATTAAAATAACACAGTTTTGTAATTATTTGTGCAACATAGGCTATTATGCAACAAGACATAAAGGGAACTTATGGACACAATACACTAGATAAAACTTAGATATGATACGCAATAAAGTTATAATATAATAATTCACTGAGCTCCATACACTGAAATAGAATACTCGAACATATATTACGGCCTGGTCTAGATCGAAAAGGCATTGACTGTGCCGTATTTCGCATTGCTGTGAAAAGTTGTGTGAACTGTGAAATGTTCGTTATCGGTTGTAATAACTGTAAATGGCTAAAATATAATAATTCGAATAATAATATGGGACCAGGAGACGTTTGTAACACTATAAATTCTAAGAAAAAGAGGTCAGAGTTATCCTTCCTCCGAAAGATTCAGGAAGCTGAGTTTATAAAATATAATATAATATACAGGGACATCATTTTATTTTTACTAACATTTCTAATATTAACCTGGCTATACCTTTGGCTTAAAGGTTGTGAACCGGAAACACCGTTTGATACCCCCTTCCACTGGAGTTCGATGATACTGGCGTAAGATACAAACAAATCACTTCACTAGGTATAGGAGGGATGAAAAGTAGTTCATCCATTTACGTAAAATAGGAAATATCGCAATTTTGAGTTTGATAATTTTCATTGGGGTTTTGTTTAATCAAAATACAGTAAAATATTAAAAATAAGTGTTTTTACTCTCGAACTGAGCTGTCCGTTTGGACGTATTCATTATGCAGCTCATATTATACTGTCTACAGCACATTAGCGTACAATATAGAGAATGAAGTTAAATTGAAAAATAATCATAATATGGATATTTAAACACATATTTGAAAATGATGGCCGTTCATGTCTATACAGGTTTCAGTTCTTTTTTGCATAATATCGCACTATATACTATTGTACCTAATTCCAATTACCAGTTTCGTCTTTCGTACTACTAACTCATGTTGAAATAATTCTGTACCTACTCTATAAAAGAGTACCTTACGTACTGTAAATTCAATCTTCACTTCTGTCCGATCCGAAAAGATAAAATTATTCAGACATGCTATTTATTGTCCGTTCAAGTGGTTTTGTTGAGGGTCGTAGAAAGGAGGGAAATCACGTGACAGTTAATTACTTAACGAGGCCTTTTTATTTAAGTTATTTTAAACAGTTGTATAATATTACGTAGACGTCCAATTCCTGACAGAAATTACTGTTTTCAGAAAGAGCTAAGACAGCCCAGCCACAAAAGGACGGGCAGAAGTGGGTGGGGGAAACCGGGATGCGACATAGGCAAACGGACGACAGTACCTGTGCGAGAATATGATTCAATATCGAAAGCGAACATATTTTTGGAACGTACGATACTCACTAACTCAATACTGTTTGTGTTTACTAAGACCGTAAGGCGACTTTGACTGTATACGCTTGGTTCTGTGTGGAGAACGGTTACAAGTTCACTAGTAGAGGGGGTGGGAGTGAAGTAGATTCAGAAACTCAGGTACAATAAAAATTGAAGTAAAAATAAAGTGATGTCCCTGTACTGTATGAAAATAATATATAAACCTTATGTATTTCGTATTTAAATAGTGGAAGGAAGGTGTTAATAAAAAAAAAATCATGCTATCAATAGTACAATGCATTTTATCGTCTGCTAGGGAAAGTCTCTGTGATGAGGTGATAGTAGCGATCCTGGTGGCTAGCAACTATCTTTGGATGCACATTTCAACTGTCTATGTTTGCATATTTAGTAATTATTGAGCTTCGCAACTGTATATACTAAACTGTGGTACGACCGCACTCTATGTCGTACGCTATTTTGTACGACTATTTCACTGAAAGGAAAAATAATTGGGAACTTATAATGTTCGTCTATAATTAAAATAAAATTGATGGTTAATTCGTCCGAGTTAGACAAGTTTTCTTCATTTAATAAGTCCTGGACTAATATGAAAGAAACATGTTTTTGGGGGGGGGGGATGCTTTGAAAATAGATTTGGTAACTATGCTTGCCATGCAAGTCATAATTTGTCATCTTGAGCTCTACATTTCACGTAGACGGCGCAGTTATATCAAAATAATAGGAATTTAATTTTATTAGCTTCCTTGTTTGTTCGATAGAGGAATTTTTTTTATCAATTATATAGTACCGCAGTATCATTAAGAAGGCTAAACGCGCTGACATTATAGAGGTGTCGGGTTTGAGTCGACTGTAGGTGAATTAATTTGATATAATTTTCTGCCGCCGCGCCGGCCAAAGATCAAATTCTGCTGACTTTAAATATAAGAAAGTTATTTCTAACCAAGCGTCATCGTGCACGCCTTATTACGATTACAGTGTTGATGATGAAGAAATGGGTGGTGATTTGTTTCAATGCTGAATGTCATTGTGGATGTGAACTATAATTAGTAGTATTTTAACTGGAACTAAAATTTACTGGTAGTTAGCCTATATTTATTTTGCGATTTTTTATCTACTGCGTAATGACATGAACGTGATAATGCCAGCCAAATGACTCCAGTGCCGAAAGTTAACGAGCATTTGCTCTTAATGGGTTCAGGGAAAACCCGAAAACGTCAACCAGATAACTCGTCTCATCCGGGATTTCAACTACGGCCCGCTCGTTCACAGTCAGACTTGCTAACCATTTCTACACAGCAGTGAACTAGAAGTATATTAGGAAGTTGCGGAATGTACGACAATTTTATGCTGAAGTACGATCATTTTCATAAGTTAGTACGACGGTTTCGATTCCTTTATCTGGCAACCCTCAAGCGGCGTCACGTGACGTGATAAGTTTACGAATACTGCCATTCGGCCATGGTGCGGATCGGGGATAGCACGTCTTTTCTTTAAATGTGCATTTTGTCATTAAATTTGGAAACATTTTCGTCAACTGTGATGAAATTAAAAAGATACGCCATGGCATTTGTAGGGCGTCAGAAAGTAGTTGGTCGTTGTCAATACATTTTAGATCTCTGTAAGTATTTACCTTTGCTACAGCTTTCGGCCACTGACGAAAGTACTCGGCAAACATAAGATCATGACCAGATAATAGAACTGGTAACTATCCTGATTATTAATAATGATTAGATCAATTTAAGTATCGTATGTGGGTGTGTTGTGGTCGGTAGCATTGAGTGGAAGAATAGGTTGAAAGTTTCGGAAAAATTACGGAGTACTATACAAAATCACCAATTTAAGTCATACAGAAAGTGTGCACTCAATGCCGGGCTCTATCAATCCATTTGAGCTATGTGGATATACGGAGAATAATTGAGCTAGGGTCTGGTACAGTTCCTGGGTAGCTCATTTGGTACGGCGTTGGCGTGATAAGCCAAAAGTCCCGGGTTTGATACCCTGCCCTGGAACAACTTTTACCTTGAAATTACTCAAATTACGGGGTAGTCCCTTTTGATTTGGCAGATAGAAGATTAGTACTGAAGTCTCTCATAGGCTTACCAAGACATGTTTATATTGCGGTAAAATATCAACTAACGGGTATTGTAAGTCAGATAAATGTCTAGTTTTAGGAGACATACATACTGTACTCCAACCACGAGAAATTCTCTAGGGAATGAGAGGGATCGGAGTGATGCTGTGAATGAATGTTGTTGTCATAAGATGTCATAAGGTCACACACGTGAGTACTTGTTTCTCTATTGGCTAGCTCTCACAGCACAAACAATAACACTGATACTGTTCTCCAACCAGAAGATAAACCGTGAAAGGAATGTGCTTACTATTGCGTCATCTATTGGAGCGAAGTAGATAGATAATATTAGAGTTATAACGTCAGTTTAAAAATCATGCGCTCTCTGCATATGTTATTTCCTGTATGGAGGGTTTAAAAGACCAGGAGATTAACAGTGATCTAATTTTGTAACTAGGGTAGTATAAAATGTGTATATCAAGTGTTATGGTTTGTGATTTGAGAGATAGCCAATAGAGATACGAGTACCCACGTGTGTGACCTTATGACATCTTATCACATCAACATTCATTCACGGCATCACACCGCTTCGTTTCATTCCCTGGAGACTTTCTCGTGGTTGGAGTACAGTATACACATATTGATACTACCCGAGTTACAAAATTAGATCACCGTTAATCTCCTGGTCTTTTAACCCCTCCATACAGGAAATAACATATGCAGGAGAGCGCATGATTTTTAAAATGACGTTATAACTCTAATATTATCTATCTACTTCGCTCCAATAGATGACGCAATAGTAAGCACATTCCTTTCACGGTTTATCTCCTGGTTGGAGAACAGTATAATTGCTAAAAGGCATTTATGAAGACTTGTTTGTATTTCTACGAACAAATATTCAGGGCGTAAGGCATTGCCTTGTGATTTCAGAATAATTAATGTCATTCCAATAACATAAACTAAAACAAGAACATCACTGATAAAGATATTAGAATTATGTGCAACTGATTTTGTATGGGATCACACATAGAAATCGCTTCATATTTCCAAAACTGCCTGTTGGAATCATTCAGCGTTGTTTCCGATGACACGAAGCGCCTTCTTGTGAGTTCTTCGTTTCTAGGGCGCCGGGTTGCTCACGATTTCATTGTGTTTCTTGTATCGCAGTTGATTGCGATGCTATCTGACGCCAACGTTCGACACAGCTCTGTGAATTATTCGCGTGCCAAACCGTGATTCTCCTCTCACGTGGCGTGACGGGTGTGCCATCCACCTCCCATGGCGTCGATTGTCATGCTACGGCCGCAGTAACGTAAATGAAAAGTTAATCATTGCCATTGTCAACGTCAGTGCGTGTAGCAAGCCTCAGATTCTGAAGTTATCTCGATAGGACTGGAGTCACGCTAATGATAAGGAAGTATGTGGATGATCAGATAACTAGACAGACAAAATACTGTCTACTTTCCAACTCTGAAACCCTGACAAGGATGTGGGTCAAGTGCTTAGCCGGTGGTGGACAATAAGGAAGCATAAATAGAGTGTCAACTGTTATATTAAAATACATAAACTCATGTATTATATAGCAGTGCTGTAATATTCGTCAGGATTGTGAAATTACGAGTAAAAATTTGTTTTCTACGTGAAACGTAAATTAGGAGTAAGAACATGAAGTATAACAGGCATGTCAATTGATGTCCATAGGACCAAGCGCGCGCTTTAGAGCTCAGGAGAGCCTGAGCGCTTTACAGCGGAAAGGAAAGAGACAGACGAAAGAGGTAGTATATGCCGCTTGGTCGAGCTATATTCAGGGATGGCCAGCACTGATTCAATAGATAAAAGGAAGAGAACGTATTAAAACTATATCCATGTTAATTTTTAGATTTGCCTGAGAAGTATAAGTGCATTATAAGAATGTAACTTTTAATTTTAATGCTCATTTTTCACAAGTTTGACTTTTTTTTTATTGGAAAGAAATATTTTCTCAACTTTTCTTATAGATAAGTGAAATTTTCAGATATAGGCCTATTTATTTAGTAGCCTTACAGAATGTTTTCGTAAATCTCATATACCGTATATACGTAATACAGAAGATAGTGTATTGAAAATTTTGAAAATATTCGCATGGAAATTGTTTGTAAGGAAATGAATTAACAAAGCAACTGCTGTTACATCATAAGCAGAAGATACGTGCCCATTTGTTGTAAAAATGTCAGCTCTATAGCTTCAGCATAATGCGATAAGAGTTTTGTTATGCAATATTAGTTACACTTAAAACATATACAGTACCTAGGTAACTTTGCTTTGTACTGTAATATTGTTTTGATTAGTTTATTGCTTACTTTTGTAAGGCTAAAGATACCATAAATATCAATTCCAACTTATCATGTCATACTCAATGTCTTTCTTTGGAATATCACTTTCTTTATGAATGATGTGTTTCATTCACTTTATACAGTATAATTATACTACTATGGAATTTAAGTGAATATTCCTTCTTAACTCTCTATTATGTTATTAAGATTTAAAACACAAGTGCAATATTAAGAAATCAGTGTTAGTACTTTTGTTTTACAGACAATATAGATAATATCAAACAGAAAGCAGCCATATAAAAATAACGACATAAAATTTCACGTTCCGTTTGAAGTTTGTGCACCACTGTTTTCTTAATCCAACAGGCTGCTTATTCATATACACAACTCTTCCTCTTTCCATACTTTGCGCTTGCTGCCCGCGCACGACGTCAAGGTGAGAAAAATGCGCTTGCTTTGACATCACTGAAGTAGAAGATAAAACTAGAATAAAAAAAAAACAACACACATGGTTTTCGTTATGGTCAATGTTTGACAGAAAACAAAGAGGCTTTAAAAACAAACATTCCCTTCGGAATGTTTATGTTCTAACATTTATTGGAACATTACACATATACAGAGTTGGCTGCGTAAACTACATCATACATATGTTGCGTAAATTACAGGAAATTTTCTACCCTCCGTAATAACTTAATTTCATGGAAGTAAATTAATAAGTTACATACCTTTCTATTCGTATGTGCTTGAAGTCGCTATATTGCTATGCGTTTGATTATCGAGTCGCAGAAAGTACATACTGAACAGTTTTCATTTTCAAGTTTTGTGATCATAAAACACCGAGCGGGCTAGCGGAGTGGTAGAGGGCTGGCCTTGCATTCGGGAGGTTCGATCCCAGGGACCGGCAATCCTAACTGGGGTTTTCCATGGTTTCCTCAGTTATTTCCAGGCAAATGCCGGGATTGTACCTCTTGAAAGTCCGGCCATGGACTGCGATCCTTCCCTTAACTCTTTCATATGTGTGAGTGAATGATGTGTAATGTCTTAAATGTTTGTGTTGTATCGGAGGTGGCCCTGGCAGTGAGCTGATCCCTCATCCGGGGAGGCCCTCCATGTCCTTGTGTGGTCAAAAAAGTATGTACTGTACAGTATGTGATCCATAGATTAATTCCTCTCCCGACAGGTCGCGGCCCTGTAAGGCCCGTGTGGCTTGGGTCGTGTAAATGAACCTAAAAGGGAGCGGTTAAACTAAGGGAAAGAAAGAAAGAAAGAAAGAAAGAAAGAAAGAAAGAAAGAAAGAAAGAAAGAAAGAAAGAAAGAAAGAAAGAAAGAAAGAAAGAAAAAGAAAGTGATCATAAAACCAAATTCATCTTACTTCATATGCAAAGGTCTTTCTGTGTACATGTCGTCTTCAACTTTCATTTTTAATAAAGGATCTTACTAACTTCAATATCACTGATTATAAACTCTTAATGAAAGCTTGGAAATATGCTGTAAGCTGAAGTTCATTATTTCATTCATCAGATCATAATATGGTCACGACCATTCTAGAAGAGTTAGTAAAGTCAAAGGTGCTGATTCTGGGAAAGTTCTGAAAATAACATCAAATTTTGTGTGTGTGTTTTTTAATACTGGCCTGTTTGAATAAAACACCTTCTTCCGTCAGTAGATAAAGGAAAACAAACGAAGTCGGCATTGTGCATAAAGAAACCATCCATTACCACATTGATATAAGGTGTTTCGAAAAAATAGGAAGGCAAATGATATTGATGAAACTGTGGAAAACACAATGGCAAAAATAATAATAATAATAATAATAATAATAATAATAATAATAATAATAATAATAATAATAATAATAATAATAATAATAATAATAATAATAATACCCTGGTGCTACCATCTAGAACCGGGAAGAGGAACTACAAATGAAAAAGAAACAAGTGGCGTTAAAACATAACGCCACAACATCATAATTATGTAGTAAAATAAGTATATATAAATTTCAATTATAAGACACATCTGTTTGCAAATATTTATTCGCTATATGAATATGGAATATATTAACGTTTTCGCCTTATTGGGCATCATCAGATATAATAAAATATGTAATCTGAACCTTGATCAAATTGAGCAAATAAACAAATGAGCAATGCATTATACATGGTGTTGGATCTTCATGAGCTTTATGTATAAAACTATAAATAAAATTGGAGGATAATTAATTTCAATGTGATGCAAACTTTAAAAATTGAAATTAAAATTGATTGTGTATACATATAACTCATGTTACAGTATGAATAATAATGTATAATTACAACCAATCAACAACATAAGATCCATCAGTCACAACACGACATCAGTATTGTATAATAGTACCTTAAGACATTTCATTCTTCGAACATTGTGAATTTAATTAATTCTTTTAAGCTAATATATTCATTTTATTTATTTTCATAATTTATTTTAACATTACTGATATTTCGTATAATTCTAATTGATTAATTTGTATTCATACTGTAACATGAGTTATATGTATACACAATCAATTTCAATTTCAATTTTTAAAGTTTGCATCACATTGAAATTAATTATCCTCCAATTTTATTTATAGTTTTATACATAAAGCTCATGAAGATCCAACACCATGCTCATTTGTTATTTGCTCAATTTGATCAAGGTTCAGATTACATATTTTATTATATCTGATGATGCCCAATAAGGCGAAAACGTTAATATATTCCATATTCATATAGCAAATAAACATTTGCAGACAGATGAGTCTTATGATTGAAATTTATATATACTTATTTTATTATATTACTAGGCATATCTGAAAATATAAAATGAATTGTAAAAAAAAATAAATAAATAATAATAATAATAATAATAATAATAATAATAATAATAATAATAATTATTATTATTATTATTATTATTATTATGTAGGCCTAAGTATCGGGAATCACGTGCGTGCGCGGCATATTCTACTCGTATGTTTTGTCCTAGCCCTAACATTCACACACGGAAAACCCTTTCTAATCTAAAGTGTGGGATCACCGATAAGTCAGTACGCAATTGTCAGAAGTTCGAGGTTCTTTAAGTTACTTAACATCTCAGCATTTTCAGTCCAACTTGAAAGACTTTTCTCTACTTAGAAATTTATCCATAATATCACGACAAACCGGCTCAGCTTCGGACGTTGCAAGAAACTACTTCAAATATATTACACATATAAGTTACAAGGCCATACCAATGTTCAATATAACTCTGATTAAGGGTATTTGAGAGTGACATTATTTCATCATCATCATCACGAGATTTCGTAGATTCAACCGTATTGTGCTTTCAGGATTTATTATTTGAAGGATTTTTATTCAAATTTAGAAACCGCAAATGGTGGAACATGTGAACATCATGATGCGAAGCCACTGTAGATAGCTAATAATAAGATATTATATGGCACACAGAAGACAAGGGGCACTAGCATTATAGGAGAAAGAAATTGTTTACTTGATATTCAACATATGAGACAGTGAAAGATCATTACCATTCCCGTCTACTGCTGCTGCTGCTGCTGCTGCTGCTGCTGCTACTGCTACTGCTACTGCTACTGCTACTGCTACTGCTACTGCTACTGCTACTGCTACTACTACTACTACTACTAAAGTCTGTGTGATTTATCTTGTCTCAATGTGAAAAGAGAAAGAAAGGAGATATGTCTTACTTTGTCTGTGCTGTTATGGTGATGGGGGAGTGGAGCGGTGCCGTCCATCCATCCAGTGGCGGAAGGGCCTAGTTGATACATTCTGTAGCGCAAAATAAAATTACAAAATATCTCTCTTCGTACTGTGTAGTTCCGTCACTGAACTTGTTTTTCAAGAAACTGAGTTCCGGTAGCCTGTACAATTAGAAGGTTTTGAAAGGAATCCTGAAAATTTACAACCCTTCTATAATCTCCACCCTCATTTGAAGGGACTTGGTTTTATTGCTACTGAGACAAGATAAACCTTACCAGGTATACTACTACTACTACTACTACTACTACTACTACTACTACTACTACTACTACTATTACTACTAACAATAATAATAATAATAATAATAATAATAATAATAATAATAATAATAATAATAATAATAATGATAATAATTAAAGGATATCCTGGACATCTCTTTAGTGTCATTCAGAGCTTTTATGATGGCAATTTTATTAGTATTGACAAAGGCAATGTGGTAAGCACAAAATCAGTTATCATAAATCAAGGAGTAAGGCAGGGCTGCCCATTGTCCCCTTCTTTTTTATATATATATATATATATATATATATATATATATATATATATATATATATATAGACGCAGCCATTGGCGAATGGAAAGAAAAATGAAATGAGAATTTTAGATTGGCAAATTTAAAATTATATACGATACTATTTGCCGATGACCAGGTTATATTCGCTGGAACAGAAGATCAGCTACAAAGAGCTTCCTTGCAACTATATAATACTATGGCTACTTATAATCTACTTATTTCAAATAGGACAAATAAGTAACTAATCAGATCGAAAATAATAATCAAAAATGCAGCAATAGAGCAAGTTTCTCATTTAAACTATTTAGGTTGTGAAGTGTCATACAATAAAGATAATGGTGTAATACAAAAACTATATAAATTTCAATACAAGTGTGGAACTATAAGTAGAACACTGGAGAATAAGACAAGAGTTGATACACAGCTAAAATGTTATAAGACTATGGCTGTTCCAATGTTGATGTATGGATCTGAGAACTGGGCTCTAAATAGATCTGAAGTTAGGAAAGTTGAAAGAAGCGAAATGAAATTTCTAAGAAAAGTAGCAGGCCTTACCTTATGTGACCAAGTGAGCAACAATGAAATAAGAGAGACACTAGGAATATATGATTTAAAAGAGAAAATATGTACAAATAAAATTAGTTGGTATAATCATAAACAAAGAATGGACCATAATTCTATAACAAAACAGGTTTTAAATTATAATCCAAAAGGTTATCGTGACGTAGGACGTCCGGTAACCAGATGGAGAGATTCTTTAAGTTGGAACAGGCCATGAGACAGCCTACCATGAAAAAAATGATGATGATGATGATGATGATAACAATAATAATAATAATAATAATAATAATAATAATAATAATAATAATAATAATAATACAGCAAATTCATTCGAGTATAATATTCAGGGGAAATATGATGGGATTTGCTGCTGATTTGTATAAGGGAGCGGCCAATTCGTATAGCGAAGACGAAGTGTATTTGGAACAATGGCAGAATGACGTGATCGCATCGTACATTATCCAGAGACCGTCAGTCACTCCACCGCTGAAGACAATGCAACTGCTTTTGCAGACTGAATCACGTCTGACAAATACCCCGCTGATGTAGTATGTGCTTCTTAACCCCTTTCTTCTCCGTAAAAAGAAAATTCGTCACGCTTTTCCAATTAAGTGAATAATCGTCCGAGAAGAATAGATTTACCGCTCCGTTAAACTTGTTTGAATAGCGTAGCGTCATTCTTTTCTCCACCAAGTCGGACAGTTCTTATTCTTACTTCATCTCGTACTTGTATCATTTTCTCATTTTATATTCTCTCTTTTGAGTCTATTCGTTTCTTTTTTAATTATCTCATTCCTTTCTTCCCGACAAGTTTGTAAAATTATACCGAGTTCATTTGTTTCCAATAGACCTTCGTTCCTTTGTCGAAAAGTATCTGAAGTCAAGTTCGCAAGGGTTTGCATATATGAATAGAAACTCCTTCAATACGACTCTACAGTTCACAGTAAAGTAACATGAACTACTAACATAAGTGATCATTAGTTACATTCACCGTCTTCTGGATTTATTTGTAATTTTTCTTGTGTATATTCTCCACAGCACTTAATTATTTACATCATATTGTTATCTCTTTCTATAGGTATAGTATTTCCGTCCCGTTTATATCTTGATTTATACTTTTGATTCTTTATTTTCATTCTCTGTTTCTCTGTTTATTTTCATTGTTCATATCAAGCTTTTAAACTGCAAACATAATGGAAATCCGTCTTAAAAAAAAAACCAATAAAAAGGGATGACTGTAAAACACCAAGCATGATGCAATACATTCCAGGGAGAGAACGATTTCAGTGTCTCATCTTATATAGAACTATTTGTTTCTTTTTTCTGATGTCTGTTTGAATATCCTTTATTACTACTTAGGGGAAACCCGGGCAAAGCGGATAAGCTAAGAATAAACAATGCCACAGGCTATATTTTGGTGTTCCAGAAATAAAAACTTCATGACTATGGTTGTGACACGTGTTGTCCACATATCTACAAAACAGCAATTCGTTTCTCGTACCTACGGAGAGTGATATGATTTGAGAAAGAAAATATAGTTAATTATTCGCTTTGTCCGGGTACACGGGCAAAGGGAATAATTAACCCGGGCAAAGTGAATATCCCTATAACATTTTCACCTTTCTATTTAATTTCTATTCACTGATAATAAAATTAAATCAACACATAAACACGATGTTAATGAGTATAATTGATGTATTGAATATTTCGTCAATCTCTGAAGATGCCGACATCACAGAGGTGGTTGATTCTGAGTGAGCATTAACTGTTTCTTCAGCCGCTGAAGAAGCTGGCACCGCAGAATTTGTTACATCTGAGCCAGCTGTCGTTTCGCTGATTTCTGTCTCAAATGGGCGATCTGTAAGTTCATCTGGAGCAAAATCTTCATCAACAAACACATTATGGTAGTATGGCCAGATAGCAGAACCACTGATTGGAAGATTTTATTTCTTAAAGTGCTTTCTTCATGTCTTCTTCCGACCATTTGGCTTGCTCCGTCTTCCTCTTGAAAAATTAAACCATCTGAAAACACATTACGACCTTTTTAAGTAGAAATTAAGATCAGTGTTGCTGATTTATAATTTAATTAGTGTGACTTAATGCTTCGACTATGTAAAATGATCTAACACGCTTTATTACAATAGACAAATGTATACAAAAATACAGCTGACACTTATATAGTGAATAAGTTATCCACTTTGCCCTATTCACTTTGCCCGCAGATGCCACTTCGCTTTTCATTTAAGTTTATACAAACATAAATTCAATAATCTTCTTCGTAAGTACGGCATTTTACAGTAGAAATAATTCTATCGCCTATATATTACTATTACATAACAAAGAGTTTCTGTAGTACTGTATGTTGTACATATGTTTCTCTTACCTTCAAATATTTTAAGGAAACATTCAATTTTTTTCAAACTCAGGCTGACTTCTTCTCTTACCAGCTAGAATGACGACAAGTCAGTTCCAGCAGCAAAATTTGGTAGGGATTCTTCCCCAACATATAGTAGAGAGCGCTACCTGTTGGCGTTTCTAAGAAATAGGCATTATTCTCTTTGCCCTGGTTATTCGTTTTGCCCGGGTCTCCCCTACTCATTTCACTTCTTCTGCCTATTATCAACTTTCAATTTATTTTCATTTTATGCCACAAGTTCTGTATTTATCTTTCCTCACAATATCTTTTTTATTTAAATTACTAAAATAATAGTTGTTTATGATATGAGTATTGTAATATGAAGTTATGATAAGTATATCGTACAACGTTTTATCCACTTTGATAAAAATTAATTTTTAAATAAAAGTAATTGTATTATTTTATTAGTTTTAGACATGCCTACTGTGGAAAGGCGATTGCATTATTATTAGTTTCTTCCTGCGAGAGACGATTCGTTTAAGTTGGTTTTATTGTTTAGTTTAGTCATACAATAGGTGCTAAAATAATGGAGAAAGTACCAATATTTCGACTATTCAGTCATCTGTAGCATCAACTGCATGAATTAGTATAACAAATTGTGAACATATTATTGTTAATGTTTTTAATAAATAGAAATCAATTCCATTTTATTTTATTCAATGTGTGATTCACATTATGCAACCCCTTGGGTAATAGCAGGAGTTCAATATTCACGCATTACAGTCTTCAATGCACTGCCTAATTATCTTAAAGTTTTAAAGGATCATGAGAAAAGGTTTAGAACAGTATCAACCAAATTTCTACAGACCCATATCTTCTACACAAAGGTTGAATTGTTTATGCTTGTAAATTGAATTATTCTACTTGATATGATATGTATAATTTTGTATAGCTCAACTACAATATAAATTTATTTAGGATGTTTACTACTGCGTGTTCAGTTCAAAGTGTGTCACGGCTCGCTGTATGCCGTCATGTGGCTAGCCTATGAGCCTAAGAATTCAATCTTCCTACACTTCTGCAGAGGCGTATTACCTATGTGCCAGAGAAGTTGCCTGGCAATTACGGCGTTCATTCAGAAGAGTACTTACCGATACGTACGGTAACACCGGTAGTGGCAGGAATGTGAACTGTTTGGAAACACATACTGAGGTGAGTTTTTCCTTACTGTCGGGATATGGGGAAAGGTTAAGACGATTACTTACGTACACTATTTGTTGACATTAACTTCGACGGTCAACATGGACACGGAGCATTTGATTTGTGTTGTGGAATGTTGCCGTACGCAACCGATGATAACAAATACCCTGCGTACGACTTGCCCGCGGAAAATACAGTTCGAAAGAGGTTATGGTAGCACACAGACCGTACAGACCGCCATCTGTTGCTACGACGTTCAAGTTATACCGTACACGTTCTCAAGTTCAGATTGAACGCCTTGATTAATAGGCAACTTATCTGACATAAAAGCTGAAACTCGCTTCAAATCGCTGACTCACAAACAGTGACGTCATGACACACTTTGAAATGAACTCCCAGTATATATTGTACATTGTATATTTTTGTGTAGCTTATCTGATTAATTGTATATGCTTTAAACTGAATAGTAATCTGTACAGCTCAACGCATTAATTGTTTATGCTTATAAATTGAATTAATTTACTTGATATGAATTGTACATTTCTGTATAGCTTAACTAAAGTATGCTTGTAAAGTGAATGTCTTTTACTATATATTGTATATTTTTGTATAGCTTGGATGATGAATTGTTTATGCTTGTAATTTGAAGTAATTTGTATGATATGTATTATCAATTGTTGTATATCTCAAATGATCGACATATATTCTTTTAAATTGAATTAACTTACTCCCTATGTATTATATTTTATAGCTCAACGGATGAATAATTATTTATGTTTGTAAATGTAATCATATGATTGCTATGTACTGTATATTTTTTGTAGAGCCACCAACGTAGCACAGTCGATAGACTCGCTAGCCTGCTGATTCGAAGCTGCGCTCGGGCTTGGGTTAGTTCCCAGTTTGGTCTGATTACCTGGTTGGTTTTTTTCCGGGATGTTCCCCAACCATAAGGCAAATGCCAGGGAATTTATGGCGAATCCTCGGCTTCATCTCATCTCAATTGTAATCATGTAAAATTTTTTACTTTTTCCACATCTTAAAGCTTCAGAGCTATGAATGAAATGAAATATAATTACCTAGCTATTAGCATAATAGCAGTATTATGACCTAACTAGTTTCGTAATAGATATATCATTTACCTAACTAGTTGCGTAATGAATGTGTTTACAACAATTTTATTGGTGATGTGAAGCTCACATTACATAATCAAATTGGATAATATTTGTTTATATATTTATTTATTTCCTTTTTAATTAAGTTTATTATTCCTGTTTGTGCTAGTATACTCGTCTTCGTTAATAAATTCTTGTTTTTCTATTAGTTTTTGCTTTTAATTTCCTTTCTTCCCTATCTTTCCTGCATATTTACTCTTTTCTCCGTTCCTCTACATTTTCTTCCTTACCTCTTTCTCATTTTTACTTCCTTCACTCCTGTTGCTTTCTGTTTTGTTAATTTTGTATTTCGCTTCTCTTTCTACTGACGCTTCCTCTTCTGTATTTCTCCCCTGCTTTCACATGTATCTCTATATTAATTTAGCTTTTAAGACTTTCTTTTCCAAAACTTGTCTTCTTTCTCTTCTTTCCTTTACTTCTGACATTATTTCGGTTCTCTTTCCTTCATACTTCTTTCTTATATTCCTCTCAATTTTTTACCATATACTTGTCGTTCGTCGGACTTTTCTTTGTTTATTTCTTTTACATTTCTATCTTACTCATTTATTTCCTTCTTCCTTGCTACCTGTCACCTTTTATTTTATCTTAGTTTTGATTTTTCCTTTCCTTCCTTTATTTCTTTCACGCTTTCTTTCCTTGTACTATTTTCCCACTAAGTGTACGCTCTTTAACGATCACATGAATGAATTAAAATCGAACCTCAGCCGTGTTTCACGCAACGCCGCACAGCGCTGTTGATGTTAGCACTCGTAATTTCCAACAAAGGAACCAAGGCTAGAGAGCAAATAATTATAGCGCTGCTGTGCTGTCAATCAAGGCAAAAATGTGTTTCCTAAGAACTCCACCCATTTTCTATCCAGCTCCCCCGTCATAATATCTTTATTCCATAACATGACTCTGAGTCACGTCACGTGGAACACAACTTACAAACAAACTTGTCTATCTCATCGTTCAGCTCGCAGGTGACGCCGCTACTGCTTGCTTGCTGCTCTGATAGCTTTCTGAAGATTGTATACAGCCATTCCCATTTGCATTAAGAGAAGTATGAATCAAGTATTATTGTGGTGCAGAAGCAACTTGAAAATTTTTACACAAGAATACACTTTCATCATTTAATTAGGCGAGTTACCTCATTAAATCACTTTGTACGTCAATTTATTGTTAGTCGTAAGTTCAGTTACAATTAGTCATTCAGTTGTCAGTTCAGTTATAGTCAGTCATTCAGTTGTCAGTTCGGTTATAGTCAGTCAGTTGTCAGTTCAGTTATAATCATTCAGTTGTCAGTTCAGTTATAGTCATTCAGTAGTCAGTTCAGTTATAGTCAGTCATTCAGTTGTCAATTCAATTATAGTCTGTCATTCAGTTGTCAGTTCAGTTACAATTTGTCATTCAGTTGTCAGTTCAGTTACAATTTGTCATTCAGCTGTTATTTTAGTTGTAGTCAGTCATTCAGTTGTCAGTTCAGTTTTAGTCAGTCATTCAGTTGTCAGTTCAGTTATAGTAATTCAGTTATCAGTTCAGCTTTAGTCGGTCATTCAGTTGTCAGTTCATTTATAGTCAGTCATACAGTTGTCAGTTTAGTTATAGTCATTCAGTTATCAGTTCAGTTATAGTCATTCAGTATTCAGTTCAGTTATAGTCAGTCATTCAGTTGTCAGTTCAATATAGTCTGTCATTCAGTTGTCAGTTCAATTATAGTCTGTCATTCAGTTGTCAGTTCAGTTATAGTCTGTCATTCAGTTGTCAGTTCAGTTACAATTTGTCACTGAGTTGTTATTTTAGTTATAGTCAGTCATTCAGTTCTCAGTTCAGTTTTAGTCAGTCATTCAGTTGTCATTCCAACTACAGTCATTCAAATATCAGGTCAATTACAGCCATTCAGTTATTAGTTCAATTATAGTCAGTCGTTCAGTTGTCAGTTCAATTATAGTCAGTCATTCAGTTGTTAGTTCAATTATAGTCAGTCATTCAGTTGTTAGTTCAATTATAGTCAGTCATTCAGTTGTTAGTTCAATTATAGTCAGTCATTCAGTTGTTAGTTCAATTATAGTCAGTCATTCAGTTGTCAGTTCAGTTAGGCCTATAGTCAATCGATTGCTAGTGTTTAAGTTCCTCCTATGTATTTGTCTGAGTACAGAGTCTATTCTACCAATTTTGTCCATATATATCAACTCAGACGGTTGGGGTGATCATGGTGCTAATCACACGATACCTCCATGCTGGTTGGATAATCGTGTACCTCTGCTTCGGCATGTGGATGTGAGGTAATCAGCCGGCTGGTTGGTCTGAGCCCTTAAAGGGCTGTAGCGCCACGGGGAAAAAATATAGCTACTTACAAGGGAAGTGTACGAGGTGTACCTTGAGTTTCTTAATGAGTCATAGAAAGCAGGCAGATGGTCGGCTCCAAAACTGAAATCTGTTTCGGTTGATATTCATGCGTTTAAGATTTATGAGGCTTAAATAGTCTCACAGAGAGTTACGATAATCTGGATAGTCTATCTATCGCTTGAGAGTTTCTGATGAAGGTTTTTATTTTTTTAATGCAGGAAAAGAACGTTCAACCGAAGCACTATTTGTAGAAATTGCAAAAATCACTTCGCATAATTTTTAAGTTGAAATAGCGCACTGTGAATTTTCATTGCTTTTAAGTAACACAAAAGTTCACTCGCATTTTTATTCTGCAAGTCTTCATTGCAATAACACGCACAGAAATAATGTGTTAAACGAGGAGAATCGAAGTGTTGACCATAAACTGATTTCAATAATGAAAAAGCAATTTTTGTCACGATTCGGTTTTATTATTTCAAGAAATTTTAACTTCTCTAGGTTCCGGAACCTCATAAAAATTTGGTTGAAAACATTAACCAGTATTACAAAATATACTATTCTAAGACATTTTTCTACGTCTTCTACATTATATAGCAGTGATCGTTTCCTCTGCTGTTCAGTTGTTTGTGCATCAGAAAAAGTTTCGGAAAATAGTTCCTGGAACTTCCCTCTTCTGTCGGCTATTTTTCTTTAGCTTCGGCCACTTTATGGATATAAAACGAGATGTGGTTTGATTTTGTTTGTAAAATTTCAAAAATGACAGTAGTTACTGAAAACAAATGTTTAAATAAATACATTAAGTAGAAAATTGGAGGTAAAATATTTTAGATTATAAAGAAACCCTCGAGCAGCTATGTAGGTTTCGGTATCCCAAACATCTGGATTTTCAATTATAGAGTGTCCACATGAAATCTTTCCAATTTCACATGTAGGCTAAATAACAAATTATTGAGGCATGTTATCTGGATGCGTTTCCTGCATGTTAATCATGAGCTGTCAAATTCCTATGGGGATTTTGTTGGATTGCTGAAGTGCGTTTCTTGGTTGCAGATGTGAATTTTGGTGAAATCTGAAATCTGACCTAAAGAAGATATGTACACCTCAGGATATGGCACAATGTGTATCCTGATTTATCGAGACACGATCAGATACATAGGTACAACGTCACGTCCGGACCCAATATTGAACAGAACCGCCATCATGGCAAAAAATCCGGGAGTGGCACCGAAAATTTACAGAGACTGGGAGTGTGCTGCAGAAAAGGACAGTGGGCGACAGAACACAAGTGTGGAGGACATTGAACGTGTGCGAGGTGCATTTGTTCCCGAAGGAATCGTTCCTCAGTGTCAATAATTCTACCTATCATGTCGACAGCAAGTGTTGTGCGGCGTGGACGATTATCTGGCTGAAGAGCTTGCACTAGCTGAACTTTGTACGCGTACAGCCTCAGATTCTTGTAAAGGACTTTGTGGACAGTCTAACACGACAAGTTCAATTTCCTGGTGGCACTGCAAATGGATTTATTAGGGCTTACTGATCATGTGCCGTCTCCTGAGGTGCCCATATCTCCTTCACTGCCAGATTTCAGAGTTCACAAAAATTCACACTTGCAGCCAAAAAACGCATTTCAGCAATCCCATAAAATTCCAATAAAAACTTAACATGGTAGAAAACCGTATCCAGATATCATGTAACAATAATTTGTTATTTACATCTGAAGTCATAAAGGTTTCATGTATACACCCTATTTTCAAATATTGTGAATAATTCTGATTTATACTCATAAACGGTCTCTATAAGACGACTGTTGTGGTTCCACCTTGTTGGTGCGACTTTTGGAGACCTCTTTTTAACTGCTCGGTATGAATAATAAGCTCTCTTTGACGATTCTGAGAAAAAAGAAGATAAACCGTTCTGTTTTTTGAAAAATACATTA
Organism: Periplaneta americana; assembly: GCA_025594305.2. Classification (NCBI taxonomy): domain Eukaryota; kingdom Metazoa; phylum Arthropoda; class Insecta; order Blattodea; family Blattidae; genus Periplaneta; species Periplaneta americana. The sequence goes on along the minus strand of JAJSOF020000015.1, from coordinate 15,422,261 downwards.
CACTCTTTAATGCATGACACAGACTGAAAGCACAAGATGGAGTTTATGAGCCACACAATGAATGAATATGGCATCCGGAAACTTGTCTCTTACTTTAGTTTGTAGCCCGTTAATTTCATTAGACATGACCGCCACACCGTCATATGTTTGAACTACTATTTTACTACCCACTAAACTATACAGTCAATAACCTGATAGGCTAATGCCGAAGTAGTTCGTTTAGCACTCACATCCGATAATTCTATAAATCGTTGTTGTACTACTCCGTCATTAATTACATATCTAAATACAATTGAGAGATGCGATTGGCTTCGAATATCAGTCGTCTCATCCACCATTCCTGCAACAAATGGGACATTGTGGACTTATTATCTAATTTCTTCTATAAATACATTATTTATTGATTCAATCAGATCGTTTTGAATTTGATTAGACAAACCTGTAAATGCATTATTATCCTTAATGTTGGCATTCAATATAGAGTCGTTTCTTTAATAAATGAACTAATTCAACATAATTTCCTCTGTCAACTGAATTATCGCTTGCTTCATGACCACGGGGTGTCAGTTCTCTCCTTTCTAAATGACAGACAATATCAATTGAGCGTTTAACTATCTCTTTGTTTTCCTTCACCTTCTGTTTATGTTGCAATGTTGCGAGGTGCTTTCATTGTCAAGTTGAAAATCAACTGTATATTTGCCAAACGTTGCAAATTGTGTTGTTGAAACAATGTGGTAATGAAAGCTTTCATGTCGTTTCAATGCTTTATGCAGATTGATGTTTGCCAGTCTTGTTCTATACATTTGTTTCGTTATTAAACAAAAGACTTTACCAACAAAACAATTTCCCTATAATACAGCAACCGCAGAGCCAATCTGGTTTACTGTACTTCTCTAAATTTTAAGTCTTCTCAAGTATGATTTTTTTGTACTTTAAACTCTTTCAGATCGCACATTGGTCGTCCAGTTTCAATAATTCTTTTCTTTTCAGAAATTATTATTTATTTATTAATTTTACTTTAACTGAGAATCAGATATGTAAGTTGTAGGTGAGATTGTGAAAAATAAAAAATATTTGCTTGCGCATAATTCCCCACCCATTAGGATAATGGTGCGCAGAGGTTGAGTAATGGTCCACATAAAAAAACTTTTTTCTCAATTACACGCAAATCATAAGTCTTATACATTTAATTACTTAATTATTTATTTGTCGACCTCGGTAGCGTAGTTCATATAGCTCTGGCCTTCTATGCTCGAGGTTGCTCCCGGCCCAGGTCGATGGCATTTAAGTGTGTTTAAATGTGACAGGCTCGTGTCAGTAGATTTACTGGTATGTAAAAGAACTCCTACGGGACAAAATTCCGGCACACCGGCAATGCTGATATAACCTCTGCAGTTGCGAGCGTCGTTAAATAAACCATAATTACTTTAATTATTTATGCTGAAGTAATTAATAAAAATTATGACAAGTTACTCAAAATGACGTCATATATTATTTTATTAACAGGAAAAAAAACTTCTACTAACATATAGAAATTACAAAAATTAAACTTTCTCAAGCATAATTTTTTTCGTTATTAAACAAAAGACATGGCCAACAAAACAATTTCCCTATAATGCAGGAACGGGAGTGCCACCCTGTTTTATTATATAAATTACTAAATTAATGACAGAAACATAGTTGAAAAGACAAAATGACTCGCTTATGACATTACTTTTCGTGGTAAGCAAGTGACCCACATGTAATTTTTAGAGAAGTCCACACCAGCACACTCAACGTGATTCAAACATGAACATACAGTACAACACATCTGCACAACAACTAATCCTTGACAACTTCATCACAAATACAACACAACTCATGAGGTTCGATCTCAGTTTAAGGTAGGATTACCTCCAAATCATCCATCTCGTCATCATCAGAAATATTTGAAACGTCTGAATCCGAAACTTCAAACGATTCTGGTGTTAGCTATTTCTCTTCTTTCCTTTAGTGGTCTTCGATTCGGAATATTTCGCAAAACATCCCAGATGATTATTTTCTTTTGTATTTCTAGCATTTGCTTCTTTCCCTTTTGTTCTTTTCTTTTCCTCGGCTTCCTCTAATCTTCTCTTACTGATGTGTTGGTTAGTATTTCAGAATGTTGTTTCTGACCAGTGTTTCTAACTTTGTTAGAAATTGTCTTTTCAATAGGGACAAAGTTTAAGAACGAATTTTCTTCTAATGCTTACAGTTGACTCTCTGCTGATGATGTTGAAGGTTGATCAGAACACTTTTCACTGTTCCCAGTTGGCCTTGGAGTAGGGGAGAAGCAGGCAATGGCGGTCACCTAAGCAAAATGTGACTGTATCAGACAACTAATAATCCAATTTGAATTTTAGTGAAGGCATTAGAACTGCTGAACTATCCACTTTCAACTGCATCTATTTACAGTTTATAAACAGTTGCTAATTTTTATATAAATTCCTTAATTAAAGACCACTGCACTGACCGGCATTCCCAGCACATGAAGGTAATAACGGTAATGAAATTTACAATTGAATTTAAAGGGAACAACCTATTATATGATTTATTTAATATTTTCTACGTTACAATGTGTGTACCAATCAATGGAATTACACAAAAACGATGTTATAATGAATATGTAAATTAAAAATCTTATGTTTATATCTGTCTTTCTTCAAAACAGTTAGAAATTATATTAAAAAAAAAACAAAATAACTGCATACAATATTTTATTAGCTACAAATCCGCCTAAGGAAGTTACATGAAACACAGTCTTATATTTTTTTCAGTTACAGATATAGTTAAAAGTTTTTCTTAGGTCTCTGAACGGAATTTAATCAGTCATGTTAAGACACTAGTTTCATTCATACCCCTTGGCACTATCACAACCACTACACTTCGCAGGTACCCACTTTCAGCAGCTTGATACAATAATCATTGCACAGAGAGTACTTCTTTGTGTCACTCTCAGTTCATCATCACTGTTATCACACATGACTAGATCATTATCCTCTGATGAAGATCTCTTCGCAGCAGACCTTTTAGGATCGTATTTCTTTTCTTCTTTCTGCGACAGTTTCTTCTGTTTTTAGCCTCAAACGTTTTCTTCATAGGTGTAGAAGTGAGTACTTCAGAGTGCTGCTTTTTTGTTCCTCCTGATCTTCTACTGTTTGATGTAATAGGTCCAGCTGATACCGCTTTCAAAATTTCGGAAAAACTGATTTGTATGTAATTGTGTTTTTTCTTTTCTCCTGGTGTTTCACTGACAGCTATAGAAACGGTTGACTGCAACATTGCACTCAGGTGGAGCAGAAACAGGATCAGATGAGCAGATATTTGGCTGATTAGAGGGATTACTCTGTGATGTGGCTGGGTGAAGATCAGGGTTATAATAAGCAGAATCTGGAGACAAATTGGGAATTAAGGCGAAATGTCCTGTTGCTTCAAAATCTGACAAAAAACATTTGCTATGTTTGCAACTCTGGCAAGATCATCAGGTCTGATACACTTTTACTTGGTCATTTTCATATAGATGTCACACTCCTTATTAAATGCCGTCTTGAGAGCTCCAAAGAATGTCACATCAAGTGACTCGGTTCTTTGAGAAGTGTGGGGTGACAATGAAACCCTAACAGTACTTTTTATCTTGCAGAATTCATATGCCTCTAAGGTGCAATGTTAGTAATGGTTGTCAAGGATCAGAAGGTTAGGGTTTTCTGGAGTAGGACGGGAGTGGTGAGCAAAATGTTCCAACCACTTCAAGAAAACTCATTGGACCATCCATTTTTGGAACAGCTGTACAGTACATCAGGAGGTCCGCCTTTTTCAAGAGTTGGACACATTCCTTTCCGACCAAATATAAACATCGGGCAAATATAGTTCCCAGCAGCACTCATGGCACACATCACAGTGACGTTTGTGCCACGATCTGCCCTTGTAGATGCTCCTACTTGTTTTTGGCCCTTGGGTGCCAAAATAGTTTCAGGTTCCATTCCCTCTTTCGTCTACATTGTAGACATGTGATGGCGAGAATCCATATTTTAGAAAAACATCCTCAAGATTAGTGTAAAATTTCGAATTTCTTCCTTATTGAAACCTTTAATGCGGTTAATACTTACTGCCTCTGATTTTCTCAAAGACAAAGAAAGGTTTCGCTTCAGGAAACCTTCAAGCCAATAACGTCCTGCCATTTTTGTTTCTTTGGAGAATGTATGTTCATGTTCTATTTTATTTGCTTAGCAAACTCAAAGGCTGCACGCTTTACATCGTTTGGCGTAAGACCATAGAAGGAATTTGCCAAAACTTTTAACTGGTTGCACATCTCTGCTTCTTGGTCAGGAGTAAAAATTCACTTTTTTTCCTAATTTAGGATCATTATAGTTCTGTTTACTTATCCTCTCCTAAAGTGTGCTGAAGGAGATTCCAGTAGACTTCGACACTGACCTGATGGACTTTCCAGCCTGCATAGCTCTTAGGGCTCTCTGAAGTTCTTCTGCTGTCAAGCTGCCTCTGTTTGTCTTACGCCTGTATTTGCTAACCATCTCAAGGAAATGCAAAAATAAATAAATAGACGACTAGATACACAGATACATAATTAATTAATTAACTAATGAATAAATAATTAATAAAAATAAATAAGTAATATTAAACGCATGAACTATTAAGAATGAAACTATATCACTTGACATAATGCATTAGCTGCATTTCGAAATGTTATATTCACATGAAGGTAATGCCGGTATAGTGAAGGTAATGGCGGTCAGTTGACCGGTACTGCCTTCATTGCAGACAGTTTGTAAAAATGCAACCATAAATTAATGAATGTAGGTACCAATATCAAACTGCTATTCATTGACTAGCAACATGTATGGGTATATTCCTAGTGTGAAAGTATTAAATAAAACAAGATTAATTACTTACAGCAGCAACCTGAAGTTCCTTTTGATTTACAAGAATATCAATGAAAACATACAAGCACTCCTCGTAATAGCTAGGCTTCAACTACTACAAAAAAGTCTTGCACATAGTTAATGTCATCCTTCCAAAAGTGCAGCACCAGTCGGAAGACAAAATCTAATTATTGTTTTGGAGATAAAGAGGTGACCGGCATTCCCAACTGACCGGGCTTACCTGCAGCTCCCCTACAGGATCTTCAACGGTTGGTGCACGTTGGACAGCTTCAGTTGATTATTGTTGAGGTATTTCATTTGTAGTGGTTTGCCTCGCTGTAAAGGTTGACGCTCACTGGCACGAACCGACCGGAACGGAACGAACCGGAAATATTCTGCGAGAGACGTATGTATGTATTTTAAACGGCAAACGCTCACTTGTCCGAACGGAAGCAACCGGCTGCTGGTCCTGACGGACAGGGTTCTCGCGACACGACCCTAGCGGAATATCCGATGACGATCGTGAGCATTCGTATGTCTTCGCTGGTCTTCGGAGAAAAGTGTGTTGGCTGTTCTCAGTACTTTCCCACTCAACATGTGCTGGTGCGTTGTCCAGACAGATTATTATTAAAATGGGTGATGAAAAGTTAATTTTAACAGTGCTAATCGCGCTTCTGTGCTGATTGGCCTTCGAAATGTGATGTTTCCCTTCATTATTTCAGGTGCTAATAACAGATGAAGTTTTAAACATTTTTCTTCGCTCATACGAAAGTACTAAAAAAACCATTACTCGATCTTTACACAAATGTGGGCAAAGATGGTTAAATTAATCAAAACACTTTTTTATATTGTTATGACTAGAGCCCGGATTTTATGTAATTACATATTCCGTTCCTACATACGTAGCTATAAGGAAAGCTAAAAATCCGCGAATCGTATTAAATTTAAATTTAAATACACAGAATAAAGAATATAATTACAAACAAACAAGGCAAATAGAAATAAAATAATACAATCAATATAAAAAAGGAGATACAGTAGTATTAACAAAATTTGAGACCGAATGAGCAGCGCTCGTGTTCGGTCGCAGTTCAGATATAATATTAATAGGCCTATAAGAGAATATAAAATAACATAAAATAGGAAATAAAATTAAAATTACAGTTACAGAAATTATATAAAACAATATTAATATAAGAGAAATATAGAAACAAATAATAAAAATAAATAAGTAAAATAAAATAGGAACTAAAATTTAAATTACAGCGACAATGGAATTATATAATATAATATTAACACTAGAGAAGAATAATATCGCACGCAAATTATAGAATACAAATATAATATAGGCTGATTAATTCATACACATAGGCTATAAATTTATTTAATCAATTTGAAGATATTAACACGTTTCTAATTTTCTTGTTATATGTTAGTGGATTACATTTTAGAAGTTCTGGGTGTAATTTAGTTAAAGCATTGTACAACCGAGGGCCAAAATTAATGCTATGCTTTAGACCAGCAGATGTGAGACATTTAGTTTCTATTAATGTTGAATTAATATTTCGTCTTGTGTCATAATTATGTGTCTGTAATACAAACTTATTACGATTTTTATGATAAAATTTTAACAGCCTATACTTATAAATTTGTTCAATATTAAATACATTAAATTCAGAATAAATTAATTTAGTTGGCTAATCGAAACGTTTCTTCAAACAAATTTTAATTATTCGTTTTTGTAGTAAATTTAACGAACTAAGATTAATGTTTGTACTTCAACCCCAAACAATTATTGAATGGTAGACTGAATAATGGCCAAATAAACATTTCGTAGAACTCTAATGGGTAAGTAGCATCGAAGATTAACGAAAGGGATCATTATTCCGAAGTTTTAAATGTTTTTACATATTTTGGTGCATAACGAATATTTTGGCATATATGATATATTTTTAAATATTTTGAAGGATATTGTATATTTTGAAAGAATATATACATTTTTTCACTAATTTTCTCTCTACGTAATGCTTAAGTTATTTTTTAAAATTGTTTATAAAGCTTAGCCCTTCGTCTCTACTGCATAAATATGATTTGATAATTGAAAATAATAACGTATTCTGTCAAAAAATGGACATCTCTTTGCAATGCTAATAGTTTGTAGGCTATATCCCTTGAGAAGTAACGGTAAAGTAGGTACAAATACCAATGCGAATGGTAGTAGTGAAGGAAAGAATGAAAATTACCCTGTGGGTATGACCGTTTTGCACAAACACCCCCAATCAGTTGCTCTAAAAGAAAACAATAGTTTTTTCTGTTTTCTTTTTAAGAAACTTATTTTGACATCAGGTAATAGCCTACTGCCATTCGCATCCAAGTTAAAAGACTGGATTTCAATTGACGATTCCTTTACTAAAATGGTAAAATCGTGCAGTCCTAAGTGTGTGACAAACGCATTGGGTGCTCCATGAAGTCACAATTAGAATAGCATTTAAAAATTGGACTTCATGTGAGAAATAAAAAACGTGCTCCGTCGAAAAGAAAAAGTTCTTCTTACACAAGTGGTGCTGAAACATTTGTCTTCTACAAGTGAATTTAATAAAAATTTGTGTATGGCAATGGTTGCTGCAAACATATACAATGGTATAAACTTGGAGTTCCAAAGTTCCAAGCATTCCTACGCAAATACTGCAACTTCAATATTTCGCATGAATCAACACTCCGGAAAAAATATTTGAACTCCTGCTACACTGACACAATGGAAACGATTAGAGATGGACTTGATGATTCCTACGTATGGGTTGCCATTGACGAGACGATCAATAACCGCAGAAAATGTGTAAAATATTTAATTATTAATTGCGCCTCCAAACACTGAGGTTCAATCACATGTGCACCTGTAATGTTTTATTAGTGTGCAAAAATACATCTAATAAAGCTTAGATTTTAAATTACCAAAGTTTTTTTTATTTATTACATATTTATCTACATACTTAGTCATTTTTAGCTTCATATTTATGTAGTCTACATAGTTCTCATTTTCACATTACATAAAATCCGGGCTCTAGTTATGGACCCATATTTTCTTTTTTCTTTTCTTTTTTTCTTCCTCATCAGCTAAAGACTTAGTAAAATAAAATAATCTTCGGAACTACTATCCCACTCCATGTTTAAACGAGACTGCCTGTCGACTGTACCGGAATATTCTGAGCAGTGAGCGTCAGAGCTTCCGCGGAAGACGGACGGTTGTAGATTTCCGTTCCGGTCGGTTCGTGCCAGTGAGCGTCAACCTTAAGGAACAAAGTCGTTTTAATTGAACCTCCATGGGTTGAGTGGAAATATTCCAGCGGGCTGGAATCCAGAAAAGCCCTTCTCCATTGTTGTAAATTTTATGAATGCTCTGTTATCAGTTCTGCTACGTTATACTCCGTGATTTTCTCGTGTCCAGTGGTAGCCAGGTAGATTTCATATTCCATGTAAAGACCATTCTTTAAGGGACCGAAGAAAGTCAGGTCAAGAGGCTGCAGATGGTTTTAGGTGCAAGAGAGAACATTGAATGAGGTTATTTTAGCAGAAATCATAAGCCTTTATTGAAATGTGACTTGAATAGTTCTCAAGTGTAAGAAGCGCAGGGTCACCTTTAGAACGCTTTACATATTTCTGAAAATATTGCAACCATTCAATAAAGAACTCGGAATTTATCCATCCATTTTCGAGCGCTTGTATGAAGTACCAATGGGTCTATTTTTTTAAGTGTAGGTGCCATTCTCTATCTCGAATATATCACCACAGGTGGGATGTAGTTTCCCGATGTACTTACACAAAGAACGCCTGTTATGGTCCGCCCACGTTCATCTGTGGTAGGAGGTCCTATTTTCTTGACACCTCTAGGAGCATATACTTTTGAAAATTTTTTTGCACCGTAGTGATGCCCGTCTTATCCATATTAAAAATTTTGTTTTGAGAAGAATTACATTTTCCACTTCCTCCAAATTTGAATAAAACACATTAACCTCCCCAGAACTGAATGTATTAATCATATTCAGACTCATTCCCAGAGGCTGCCTCAGTGATATTTCAGCATTACGCTTCAGGAGCCGTAAAGTCAGTCTTTTCCAGCTATGCTAGTATCTTTATTAAAGTTATCGGGTATGTTATTTTCTTCAGCGTATTTAAAGAGCATCCTCTTGAGGCCTACGTTAGGCAACAAAAGAGATTACTTTGGAATATGTATTATAGGACTTTCTTGTGTTAAATTGTATCGTACTGCTTGGTTTACAAGTTTCTACCTGTTATTGGCTTTCTTCACAACTGGTCGTTGCTGGTCTTGGCGCCTCTTGTTTTGTTTCCTGTGGGGGTGTGTTTGTTTGGTGTAATGTGGAGTCAAAGAGTGTGTGTGTTCTGTAATTTATTTGTGTGTTGAGAATTTCATTAGGCTGTGTTTTTGTGTGTCTGTACATTTCATATTGTTCTAGTGTGTTTAGTTTCTGGCTTTTTGGTTGGATGTGTAGAATTTTCATGTCTGTCTTGATGTCTCTGTAGTGTGGTTAACATTTGTGATATGTTCTGCATATGTGGAAGTGTTTTGTAATTTTGTTATGGCTGTGATTTTTTCTTTGTAACGTATTTGACAAGATCTGCCTGTCTGTCCTATGTAGAAATTGTTGTAGGTGTTACATTTGAGATTGTATACGCCTGTGTGGTTGTATTTGTTTGTTTGTGTTGTTTGTGTGTTGAGATGTTTTGTAGAGTGTTATTTGTTCTGTATGAGATGTTGTAATTTAATTTCTTGAATGAGGTTTCAATCTTGTGTGTGTTTTTGTTTTCGTATGTTAGTGTGATATATTTTTTGTGTTCTTTTGTTTGTGTTGTATTCTTATGTTTTTTGTGATTACATTTCGTCTTTCTTATTATGTTGTCTATTATGTTGGGGTTGTATCTGTTTTCTTGTGCTATATATTTGATTGTGTTTAGCTCTTCTTTGTAATCATGTTGGTTCATTGGTACGTTGAGTAGTCTGTGTACCATTGTTCGGAATGCAGCTTGTTTGTGTTGTGTGGGGTGGTTGGATGTGTTGTGTATGTGTGTTGTTGTTGTTATGGGTTTTCTGTATACTTTGAATGTGTGTTTGTTGCCGACTTTTGTTATTGTGGTATCTAGAAAATTTATGGATTTGTTGTTTTCAATTTCTAATGTGTAGTGTACTTTGGGTATATTTTGTTTATGTGTTGATGCAGGTTTTGGATCTGTCTTTTGTTTCCTTTGTACAGTATTAGTATGTCATCTACGTATCTGTGCCAATATATGTCTGCGTGTTTGTTGTTGTTTTTGTTTAGTATGTATGTCTGTTCTATGTGGTGTAAGAATATTTCTGCTAGTATGCTGGAAATGGGTGATCCCATGGGTAGACCTTCGGTTTGAGTGTAATATTTGTTATTGTATGTGAAATAGTTTTGTTTTGTGATGATGTCTGTCGTGTGTATGATTTCTTCAATGTGTTCTTGTGGCGTGTTGTTGTTTTTGAGCATTTGTTCTAGTATCTGTAGTGTATTTTTTATGGGTATGTTTGTGTAAAGGTTAGTTATGTCGAAAGTTGCTAATGTTGTACTGTGTGGGATATGTTTGTATTTTATTTTATTCACTAAGACTATGTTGGCTTTTATTGTTGTTTGTTTTTCGGATATCATATTATTTCTAATGATTTTGTCCATGTACAGTATGTGGCTAGTTTGTGTGGTGGTGCATTTCGATGATTGACTAATGGTCTGATGGGTATGTTTTCCTTTTTGTATTTTCGGTAGTGCGTTTAGTTTAGGTGCTTCTGGTTTGATTGGTTTTAGTTCTTGTTTCATTTTGCTTGGAATTTGTGTTTGTTTTTGTTTATTGTGTTTTTTTACTATGTTGTGGTATTGTGTAGTGGGGTCGTTTTTGAGTTCTTTGATGTTGTTTTCCTTGAAATATGTTTCCATTTTGTTGTGTAAGTCTTGTTTGTTTAGGATTACTGTGCAAGTTCCTTTGTCTGATTTGATGAAAGTTATGTTCTTGTTGTTTTGTCTGCAAGGTGCTTATTGTTTTATGTTCTTGTGTGTTTGTTGTGGGTTTGTTTATTTTGTTTATGCTTTTTATTATGTCTTGTCTTATGTATTCGTGATGTTGACTTTGTGTGTTTTGTATTGCTGTTTCTTTGTTTATGATGTTTTGTGTTTGTTGTTTTGTACCTGTATTGTTTTGGTGTATGTTGTGTCTTAATCCTTTTTCTAGTACGTAGTTTAGTTTCGTTGTGGTTGAATGTTATGTTGGTTGTGTTGATTATTCTTGGGTGGAATTTGTGTTTCGTGTTGTGTGTTGTTGTCTGTTGTGTCTTTAGCATTGCTAGTTTATTTTTGTGTCTTTTTTATCTGGCTTATTTCTCTTATTATTGTGTTTGTGTGTGTTATAACCTCTTCAAATTCTGTGTAGTGTAGAGTGTGTGCTAATTGTAAGTATAGTTGGTATGCATTTGTGTTATGTTGATTTTTTGTGTAGTTTAGGTGTTTAATGTTATTTTGTATGTATGTTCCTTGTGCTGTGGTTTTTGTCTTTTGTGCTGGATATATTGTTTTTTTTATATTGATTTGTGCGTATTTCGGTGTTAGTTGTTGGTTTAGGCATTCGTGGTTAAAGTGTATGTGGTGTGATGTTTTTATGAATATTATCCGCTCTGACCTGTATTTGTGTATTAAATGACTTGCATTGTCTTGATTATACATCTTGATTACACAAGCTTTTAACACTATATCACTTCGGAATATGTATTATATGACTTTCTTGTGTTAAATTCTATCGTACCTGGTTTACATGTTTTCGTATGTTAGTGTTATGTATTTTTTGAGGTCTTGTGTTCGTGTTGTATCCTTATATCTTTTGTGATTACGTTTTGTCTTACGTATTATGTTGTCTATTATATTGGGGTTGTATCCGTTTTTTTTTGTGCTATGTATTTCGTTGTGTTTAGCTCTTCTTTGTAATCATGTTGGGTCATTGGTATGTTGAGTAAGCTGTGTACCATGGTTCCGTACACAGGCAGTTATCTGTGATGGGTTGCCTGATCAGATTTAGATTTCTTCTTTCTCTAAATCTTCAACGTCTGTTCGGAAACGTATGTGTAAGGAAGAATGGGAGAAACAGTATTTGTTGTGCATACTATATAGTAACAAAGTAGACGCCTCTTGTGTTCTAAAATTCTAATAGGCACTTATAAATCAAACATCTAGCTACATTATGACACGTCATTAGATTTTCACGAAATCATAGGTAAGCAAGAACATATCCGATGTAATTGTAAACGGAAATCTATACAGTATACAATAAGAAATAAGTATAAATAGAATTTTCCTTTCGTAGGGCTGGACAGGGCGAAACAATTAAAACATAAGAAATTCAAATAACAGTTCGGTACTAAAATATGATGAAACAAGCTACGAGTGTAAGGGAACTCCGTGCAAGTTATGTTATTGCTTTGGAAATCGCAATATCATTAAAACATGTCTGAATAAAGATGTTAACATTATTTGTCCCGAATAATCTGATGTTTTAACAGTATACAATTATCCACATGAACAATACAAGGGAGGATAAGGGATATTGAAATACTAGCTGAACGAGAAATAAAATCAGAGATACGTAAACAGTGATCTAATCTCTGGTCTAATCTCTCGCTTTAGGTGGAAACACAAAATAGTAGAATAGGTAATCTTCACCCCGGAGTTACAAAGGATCTTTGTGTATAAGAATATATTCTCGACGTCATTGCACCTAATGGGAATACAACAGGAGAGGAGTTACTTCAAGAATGAAGAAAATATATAGAAGAAATGAATCTGATAAACAACTTGTATCTGTAGTAACATACGGGACTCGAAATACGATTTTTAAAAAGTCTACTAAGTGGAGTAACGTGTTATTAAGAGAGCTGGAAATAAGTGAGGGCATAAAAGTATTACCATTGTATAATACACCAGACTGGCTGAGATGTATTTAAAATGCTCTCCATATAAAATATGTGTAGTCCTATTGTAGGTCACTTGCCGCTACCCTACAGAGCTGTTATGTTTGGCTCTATATTCAATATATTTCGGAACACTTATTTTCTGAACAAAAACTTGTAATATCTAAACAAAAATGGTGACAAGCAGACGAAAATTTACGAGTTGCATTAAAAGTGACAATTTGTGACGTATTTTGCCAGGTTGTTGTAGCACAGTAAAAATGAATATGAAATAAAATATAATCTGTCCATCTATAAATCAATATTGCGTAGTCTACGTCAGATACTTGTGTTGAGAGTCCGCCACTGGGATCCGAATGGAGTACTCTATACTCCTCGATTGATATTACATCTTATGTGTTGCGGCTTGCGTCCAGTGATGTCATCGTGAGTACAAATTTGACGACGGCAGGTTTAAACAGTGAATGTTGTAACATAAACATCTTATACGGCATAACAGGTTCTCAAGTGGAGTGCCACCATTGCTCGTTACAATGCCATTCTGACTGCAGTAGTAACTCTCAGCGTAGTGATATAGCGTTAGTTAAGTGTTCATAAGGTTGCAAGTTCAGATCTTCATGGAGCTACTAACTTTTTTTTTTCGTTTTTTTTTTTTTTTGTTTTTAAATGCATCAGTGAAAATATAACAAGTTTTCGTCATTTTTTAAATCCTTAGAATTCTTTTAGCTTTATATTTTTTTCGTGTTAATAGAAACTTTTGACGCCAGATGGAAGTAACACTAAAGACGACAATTAGGGGCTTTCATATTAAAATGCTGTGTTAATTATTTTATTAATCCCTGCTGCTTTGCACTCTATTGCCTAAGGAACATTCAGTAAATAATATGTTGACGGTTAAATTATTGGCAATAATTAATTTGCAAGTTGTACTACAGGGAGTATGATTATTATACTAACCTAAGTCCGTGGTCATCAGGCCCTAAACGTAGTAATTGCAAACAAGAAGAAAACCATAATTCTGATGACAAAATATATCCTGATTTCCTGGAATTATAACTACAAATTTTCACTAATTTTGTAATTATCTGTAAGTAACATGAATTAAACATTGGACTTGGAAAATTTTAATAGCTCAATAGACCGGCCAGTTTCATTTTGACCAAGTGTAAGTACAATTGGGTTAAAAAAGAATGAGCCGACCTTGGTAGTTTAAATGTAAAGTTTCTAACATGGGAAGGGTTTCGGCTCGAACAGGAATTTTTGGTTAAAAATTTATATAGACGCTTACCTCACAATGGTGGTGAAGACCGTAAAAATATTCATTTGCGTAACTCTCCGTTTGGTTAATATTTGTCAATACATTTCTTTAAAAATGTAGCCTACATGAGGATTCTCTACAAAATGCATGAAACAGCATGGAGCAGAGCAATAAGCACAACACACAGAAACAACACCTGAACAATCTTCTGAACCACGCTCCAGTGCTGAAAAATCAAATGCTACCTGAATTACATTTTTGAAGTCCGAGACTTCTTCAGGATTCACGTAACCAGTTGACTGCCAAGAACACTGAAGCATAGGGCGGTATACTGGAGCAGACAACTGGTTATGAATAACAGAGTGTATTTTCTTTATAAACACTCGATTTCCCAAGTTAAGTTCTGGATTCTCAGCAAGAGTCCTTATGTAATCTGTTATCCTCCGAGCACATATTGTGTATTGTCTAAGGAAATAGATATTCAGAGGCTGGATATATTTAGTCTTTTAGGTGGAATGATCATACATTCCATGTCCTAGCCTTGGAATGATTCATTTATTAAGGTTGCGTCTTTGTGCGCATTCAATGACTCACACAACATTATATACTTTTGATTAGCTGCAATATTTTCAGACAGAACGTTGGAGAAAAATGTTCTTAAATGGGCTTTAAATATTTTACCACTCGCACTAGCTTCTAGGCTAGGCTAGGCTTACGGGTAAGGTGTCCCATCCCCTTAACTTATACACTGCTTTCCCCACCCCCTCAACTTGTGCAGTGTTGTAACAGACAAACCACACATTACACAAACGAATGCTTTTGGGAGCTTTACAGAGTTGTAAAGATGGGCCTGTATACAAATTTTGGATACGAAATTCCTGTTCGAGCCGAAACCCTTCCCTTGTAAGTCAGGTTCACACGAGTAAACTCATTGCGTTGGAAGACAATGCTGTGAAAGTTTGTTCCGGTTGATTCTTTGATAGTGATACGTCTACAATGGAGCAAATTTTACGAGGTTGTGTAGCGTAGGGGTAAGGTTTCTGATTTCCAAAATTTAATACATTAAGTCAGCTCAAAGCTTACTGTGGTGCGCAAAATTACAAGAAAAGTGTCAGGAGCAATGTTGTTTCGTAGAGTTCTCTCACATGAGCAACTTTAAGAAATTGAACTGTCTATCTATGTTGGACAACCCTTACTCCGGCGAATTATTTCTCAGTTGCGTGGTAATTACAAATATCGCCTACATATCTCGCTGCTTTCTGCTATTCCAATATCATTCTCCTGTTTGCATTGCAGAGGACATACAATTACTACTTCTACTGTGCAACCACGCTCCACGCCATGTTATTTGGACATCCGAAACGCCCTGTAATTCGAGTCCTTCAGCGCCACCCGCAAGTTCTTGCAAATTAGAGCTGGCGAGAAGGCGCATCGATAATGACTGATCCGCGGTGCACCGAATATTGTAGACGGTCACGCCAGGCTGGCGTGTTAGGGATGTCCCTGGCACTCTAATTAATTTCAGCCATGCCGTGCTGCTCGCCTGGAAAATACTTCCACTTATTACGCAGCTCTCCGTGTATCAAATGAAATAGTACAGCTGTCGTCATCAATGGATAAGCCTCCTGAGCCCTTCCGCATTTTACAATAATTTGAAACTTCAGTGAAAAAGTGATCTAACCGAATAATACATTTTTATGACAACTTCTTTCCTTGTAAGAACACCTTCCTCCACCCTCCTCCACCGAGTTTAAGATGAAGAAAATATTAATAATTAATGGGGCATTTTTTGATGAAATAAAATGGCTGATTTCGATGTTAAACAAGCCATTTTGTCGGTGGGTATTTCGTGAAATAAGTTTTTAATTCGGTATGTGTTCCCTAAAAACAAACGATTAGGGAAAACGCGGAAATTGTACTTGAAGCAAGTAAAGAGGTAGGGTTGGAAGTAAATCCCGAAAAGACTAAGTATATGATTATGTCTCGTGGTCAGAATATTGTACGAAATGGAACTATAAAAGTTGGAGATTTATCCTTCGAAGAGGTGAAAAATTCAAATATCTTGGAGCAACAGTAACAAATGTAAATGACACTCGGGAGGAAATTAAACGCAGAATAAATATATGAAATGCCTGTTATTATTCGGTTGAGAAGCTTTTGTCATCTAGTCTGCTATTAGAATTTATAAAACAGTTATATTACCGGTTGTTCTGTATGGCTGTGAAACTTGGACTCTCACTTTGAGAGAGGAACAGAGATTGGGAGTTTTTGAGAATAAGGTTCTTAGGAAAATATTTGGGGCTAAGAAGGATGAAGTTACAGGAGAATGGAGAAAGTTATACAACGCAGAGCTGCACGCACTGTATACTTCACCTGACATAATTAGGAACATTAAATCCAGACGTTTGAGATGGGCAGGGCATGTAGCACGTATGGGCGAATCCAGAAACGCATATAGAGTGTTAGTTGGGAGGCCAGAGGGGAAAAGACGTTTGGAGAGGCCGAGACGCAGATGGGATGATAATATTAAAATGGATTTGAGGGAGGTGGGATATGATGGTAGGGACTGGATTAATCTTGCTCAGAATAGGGACCAATGGCGGGCTTATATGCGAGGGTGGCAATGAACTTTCGGGTTCCTTAAAAGCCAGTAAGTAAGTAAGTAAGTAAGTAAGTAATAAGTAAGTAAGTAAGTAAGTTAGTAAGTATGTGTTCCCTAAAAATAATAATTGCCACATTTAATTTTATTAGAGCCTATGTTACGTTTAATATAAAGTTTTTTGTTACTATTTTCGTGAATTTTATATATTCAATTCACACCAAATTTACTATAGTCCTCTGTTAGTTCTCCACAAAACATATTTGCATCAAAATATAACCCCCGTTACATAATATACTACAGCAATCTATCTTTTCTCGATTGCCATAAAGATAGCAAAAATTAAGGGGCTGAACTTACACAGTATTCATAGAGAAAATACAGAAATATTGGCGTTACCAAGGTATATTAAGAAATTAACTGAAACAAAAGTCACAAACATGCTTCTCAACAATACTGAATACAATTTCGGTGCAGATTTGTAGTTTTTGAGGTAGAGAAGTATATTTCGTAGTTACTGACATATTTCGCACAATGATCCTAATTTAGCGTTACCTAGCTAGTTTGGGTTGCTTAAATATATTTTAGATACGTAGAAGGGAAAACATGTTATAAGTCTATATAGAACAGGAGGGGTAACATTAGTAGCAAAAGAACTAGCTAGATATAGAATAGACTTCGTGGGAGTACAGGAGATTAGGATAAATGGGAACGGCATAATATAAATAGGAGATCACTTGTTGTATACCTAATGGGGAAGGAAACGATAATCACCAATTAGGGACAGGATTATTTATCCATAAAAGGATAAAATCAGCAGTAAAAAAAGGTCGAATTTATCTTCTATTGGGAAATGGAACACATTTTTGATCAATTACCTAGACATCACATGAAAATTTTATTGGGAGATTTCAATGCTAAAGTAGGACGGGAGGATATTTTTAAACCGACTATTGGAAAAGAGAGCCTACACGTAACTAGTAATGATAATAGAGTTAGGTTAGCCAACTTCGCCACATCAAAAAATATAACTGACAAAAGTAGAACATTCCCCCATAAGGATATATATATAAATATACTTGGACTTCTCCAGATGGATTGACCCATAACCAGATAGATCACATCTTGATAGATAAAAGAATACATACTAGTATAGTAGACATTCGAACATTCAGGGGGGCACACTGTAATTCTGACCATTATTTGGTAATTGGAGAACTAAGAGAAAGACTATCAGTAGCCAAGCGACTAGAGCAACAAATTAATATTAGTATATTCCATATTCCGAAATTAAAGGACGAAGAAACAAAGCAACATTATCAGGTCGAAATTTCAAATAGGTTTGCCGTATTAGCAAATTCCGACGAAGTTGAGGAAGAGTTAGATATTAATGGCGTGTGGGAAAATATCCTAGATAATATCAAAATTACAGCTGAACAGAGCATAGGTTATTATGAAACTAAGAAAAAGGAACCGTGGTTTGATGAAGATTGTTGCATGGTAGTAGAAAGGAGGAAACAGAAAAAATTGAAATTCTTACATGATCCAATTGAGGCGAACAGAGGTAATTATTTCAATGAAAGACGGCAAGCAAATCGTACAATTAGGAATAAAGGAAGGAAAAACTGAATAAGGTAAAAACAAATAGTAAAAATAAAAACATTACAGATTTATATAAGGTCATAAAAGAATTTAAGAATGGATATCAGCCAAGAGTAAACGTGATCAAGGATGAGAATGGTGACTTGCTTGCAGACTCCCATTCAATCCTGAACAGATGGAAAAACTATTTTGGACAACTACTAAATATACATAGGCGAAATAGAAATGATCGGGACGAAATTGAAATACAAACTGCTGCGCCATTTATACCCGAACCCACACTTTATGAAGTCGAAGTTACGATAGAAAATCTGAAAGAAACAAGTCTTCAGGTATCGATCACATTCCAGCAGAATTAGTACAAGAGAGTGGAAGCGCATTATCTAACGAAATTTACAAGCTTGTACTTGCTATTTGGGAAAATGAAATTGTACTAGAACAGTGGAAGGAGTCCATAATCGTACCTATCTTTAAGAAGGGGGACAAGACTAACCGTAGTAACTTTCGAGGAATATCACTTTTGTTGACGTCGTACAAAATTTTGTCCAATGTTCGTTTGACAGGTTTAACTCCATATGTAGATGAAATCATTAGGGACCATCGGTGTGGTTTTAGGCGTAATAGGTAAACTATTGATAAGATATTTTATATTCGACAGATAATGGAGAAAAAATGGGAGTATGAGAGTACAGTGCATCAGTTATTCATAGATTTCAAAAAGGCATATGACTCGGTTAAGAGAGAAGTTTTATATGATATTCTTATTGAATTTGGTATTCCCAAGAAACTGAGTCTCAGTGAAACGTACAGCAGAGTCGGTATAGGCCAGTTTCTATCAGACGCGTTTCCTATTGTCTGTTGGCTAAAGCAAGGAGATGCACAATCACCTTTACTTTTTAACTTTGCTCTAGAATATGCCATTAGTAAAGTCCAGGATATCAGATAGGGTTTGGAATTGAACGGGTTACATCAGCTGCTTGTATATGCGGATGATGTGAATATGTTAGGAGAAAATCCACAAACGATTAGGGAAAATACGGAAATTTTACTAGAAGCAAGAAAAGAGATAAGTTTGGAAGTAAATCCCGAAAAGGCAAAGTATATGATTATGTCTCGTCATGAGAATATAGTACGAAATGGAACTATAAAAATTGGAAATTTATCCTTTGAAGAGGTGGAAAAATTCAAATACGTGAGAGCAACAGTAACAAAATATAAATGATACTCAGGAAGAAATTAAACACCGCATAAATATGGTAAATGCGTGTTATTATTCGGTTGAGAAACTTTCATCATCGAGTCTGCTGTCAAAAAATCTGAAAGTTAGAATTTATAAAACAGTTATATTACCGGTTGTTCTTTATGGTTGTGAAATTTGGGCTCTCACTTGAGAGAGGAGCATAGGGTTTGAGAATAAGGTGCTTAGGAAAATATTTGGGGCTAAGAGGGAAGAAATTACAGGAGAATGGAGAAAGTCACACAACACAGAACAGCACGCATTGTATTCTTCACCTGACATAATTAGGAACATTAAATCCAGACATTTGAGATGGGCAGGGCATGTAGCACGTATGGGCGATTCCAGAAATGCATATAGAGTGTTAGTTGGGAGGCCGGAGGGAAAAAGACACTTTGGGAAGCCGAGACGTAGATGGGAAGATAATATTAAAATGGATCTGAGGAATGTGGGATATGATAATAGAGAGCAGATTAATCTTGCTCAGGATAGGGACCAATGGCGGGCTTATGTGAGGGCGGCAATGAAGCTCCGGGTTCCTTAAAAAACCAGTAAGTAAATAAGAAGGGAACTCATAACTAAGGAATTAATTGTGGAAAATTTCGCGTTAATCGAAATTATATAAAAAAACACGATTCCTAATAATTGAGTAGTGTTACTATAAAAATATGTGAGAACTGTACTTTTAATATTAGAATATTCCACATTTATTTAAAAATGTTTACGAAATAAAAAGATGCTACTTAATGACTCTGCCTAAATGAAACCAAGGCGTTAACCTTTGCTATATTAGTGGTTGTTACCTATTGTAAATAAAATAACAGTTACTTGTATTAATTGTAATTAAAATTTCCATATCGATAAAACTGTTTGCTCATTTGTTCGCACTTGTGTCATAGTAACAGCAAGTGTATGTAAATTAGTATCCTGTAATTAGGGTAAGAAGTTAAAAATTGGACCCATGTATGAAAACTGGACATGTAGTGTAAAAGGGTAAACTTGAGAATGAAATAAAATCATTAAACCTATCAGCCCTAATGATAATGTAAAATAATTTTAAAATGCTTCAGAGATAGAAAAATAAAGAACTTCAAAAAATATGACATCATGGCCTAAAACCTATTTTTTATTTTTTCCTCTAACAAGGAAGATTTTCCAGTATGACACGATGGATTTGGCTGATAGTATTAATGTAGAAGGATTTTAGGTTCCTGCAAACGATGGTGAAGGTCTCTCGTTTTCGGAATTGCATATTTGTGAAAATACAGCAAATTTAAAAATCTGGATTGCATGTCGTTCTTACGCGCAGCTCGCTCGTAACCTACTTGCAGGGAGAACTAGAGGCGAGGAAACTACTTTCTTCCATCCCTAGATGGATAATATTTAGGATATACTCACCTATTATGTTCACGCACGATAACACGGATTCACCTAGAAATGTTCAGGACACAGCATCTTTCCACAATACAGGCATAGCTGCTTCTTCACACTCATCGACACAACAAACACTCTTTCCCACACGTAACAGTATTTGAAGTACATTTTGGAAGGAGTTCATTTTAGTTTTTTTCGTGATATATTTTCTATTGAGGAAGTAAAAAATACTCATGGTAATTCACTTTAGATTGAAATCAAGCCGCCAAAAACCACACGATTTGTTCAGTCTTTGGACGTCTATTTCTTCCGACACTGCAAGTTAGTCGTTCGACGACTGGAGGACTATTTTAGGTATAAATGTGTCATGGAACATTGGGATACTAACCATCACGACAGAATTTTTATATTAAAGTTATATTCAGTTGTTTACCATCAGTTCTGCTTTCCTCTTCTACAATACATGTTAATATATACAGGGCAAAAATGTGGATACAGTACAGGAAAAAAAATAACTCCTTTAAAAAATGTGCTTCAAACAGTGTTACGTGTGGGATCCAGATTTTTAAAATTGCTGTATTTTCACAAATATGCCATTCCGAAACGAGAGACCTTCATCAATGCTTTCAAGACCATTAAATCAGTCTATATTAGCACTTTCAGCCAAATCCATCGCGTCATACAGGAAACCTTCCTTGTAAGTTTACCCCAGTTTACTGCATAGAAAATAGTTCATTTCAGAGGAAAGGGAGGACATACGCCACTCGCTAACCATATAAGGTCTTTCCTAAAAAATTTGCTCCCCCCACCACCAAGAAGAACTGAAATGACGCTCCTGAGGCACACGCTGACTTCTTTACTTGTCGAATCATGAAATGTTAAGAGTGTTAAAATGTAACACCTTTATACATAAATAATGAAAGTTACTTACAC
Organism: Periplaneta americana; assembly: GCA_025594305.2. NCBI lineage: Eukaryota > Metazoa > Arthropoda > Insecta > Blattodea > Blattidae > Periplaneta > Periplaneta americana. The sequence goes on along the minus strand of JAJSOF020000015.1, from coordinate 15,400,379 downwards.
GAGAAGTCAATCAAGAGCACAAATCTTAAGTAAAATTGAATAAGTGAATTTCCCTACTTTCTCTTCCATCCATCTCACATTTCTTTTTTCTCTCCTTTGATTACTATGTATTTAAATATTTTTCTTTCTTTAATTATTGTCATTTCTTTCTTTAATTGTCCTTCTTTCTTTTTTATTTGTTCTTCCTTTTCTCTCTCTTTACTTTTTTACTCTTCCTTTAGTTTTTTTCTCTTCCTCTTTTTCGTCTGTCTATCTAGCTGTATTTTTGTTCATAACAAGTTCTGCACTATGTCAATTTTTGTGAAAATATGTGGATCACACTTGACACACCTTATGATAACAAAACACAAAACAATTAATCAAAACAAAAGAAATTAGCTGGAAATTGTTTATGTGTTAATCGTCGAAATCAAATCTTCTTCTGGAGGACTCTAGCATCGTGTTACTCCACCCCTTGCTTTGGAGCATGCTTGGATTCTCCTCGACATGGCGTCCACAAGATAGTCGAGGCGTTGCAGATCAAGCAAGTCCCACTCTTCTACAGTGGCTCTCCTGTGGGCTTGTAGAGGGCGTCATGGGTTCCTGCAGCGTCCTACTGCACGTTTCAACTTAACCCAAGCATGTTGAATTGGGTTCAAGTCTGGTGACATCGAAGGTCATTCCATTCTTTGTATGCCAGCCACCTGGAGGAAGTATTGACGAGACTGGTGCGGTGCACTTGCGCGTTGTCGTCTTGGAAGACAAGCCTATGACTTATATATTGGCTATAGTGCTGAATAATGAGCTGGAAAATCCTGTCTCGGAACTGGGCAGCTCTCGAAGTATTCTCGACGCCGATGAGCAGCGTCCGGCGTCCGTACATAATGCCTGCTCAAATCATTACTAATCAACCTCCCTGGTGAATCCGATGGACAATATGCCTGAGTCGTGAATGGTACCTGGTTCTCTTCACACTCTCCTACGAAACGATTGTCAGGCGTCAGAGGAATCCCGCACTCCTCGGTAAAGAGGACCTTACGCCATTGATCCAGGTCGCATTGCAGGTGTTCTCTTGCCCATCTGTCTCTGGAGCCACGGTGGTGAGGTTGTAGTAATGGTCTTCGTATAGGACGCCTGGAGGCTAAATTGTCTGTGTGAAGTCTGTTTCTTATAGTTTGGGTCGATACAGCCGTCCCAGTTGCCTCCAAGAAGGCATTGAACAGTTCCGTGGCGTTCTCCTCTCTGTTCCTACGAGCCATAATTCGTAGCTATCGGTCTTCAACTGCTGTTGTTGATCGAAGGTGATCACTGCGCGGCATGTCTTGAACGTTTTGAATAACGCGATATCGTTGACGTGTTCTAATGATGTCGCTATGGTGTACGCCGACCTGACGGGCAACTTCCCGCACTGACAACCCTTCCTGTCACAAAGTAACGAAGCTCGCACAAGTAAACGTGATGATGAATCTTCTAGGCATGTTGACAAACTGAACAGAGCACTCTAATACAGTTCATGATTCTATTGACATACCGAGGCTAGAAGCTTTAGTTCGACCCTCAATGGACAGGTGGCAATCTACTATGGCAATATCAGTGTCTACTGATCAAGAGAACATAAATATTAACAAACAAAAAACACGCAAGATATGTGAGTGGTGCAAAACGTTTTTTGATTAGTATACTTACCTACCTACCTAACTATCTACCTTTCTATCTGTCTGTCTCTATGTCTATCTGCCTGTCTGTCTTTCATTCTTCCTTCCTTTCTTCCGTCCTTTCTATCCTTTTAAATTGCTACATTTCATTCGTCTTTTTTCATCCTCTTTATGAATGTTGTCTCCTTTAGTGCAATTTATTTCTTTTTTATCTCTTTAATTTAATCTTCTTGTTTAATTTTCTTTCGTTGTTATTTTTGTTTCTTTCATTCATTTTGTTCTCTTCCCTTTACTTCATTTTTCTTAGTCTCTTTTTTGTTATCCTTTTTTTCTATTTCTAACCCTCTTATCATCTTCCTCTTCATTTTTTTCTCGCCGGTCACTTGACCACAACCCTGCTCATTGAGGCTGTGCTGAACAGGGACTCGGAACGGAGCTCCTGTCGTGACCCACCGACAGAGTTCCAGCTGTTATAACGAGACGAAACAGTAAAAGTAGAGATAAACGATCAAAGTGGAAGCGATGTGGAACGGGAGATGCTCATCTTGATATACGAATGCGTCAACTGTAAGTCGTGACCCCTGAGATGCCACAGGCTCGTCCGTCTGAACCAGATCTACTTCTAAGTAGCCTACCATTTACAAGTAAAGTGCTATATTTTAGGTTGATAAAGAAATTGATTAGCGAGTAAAAGAATATGCATTATTAATTAGCTAAATAAATTTAAAAAATGAATGGATTACAGACGTAAAACTGCATACTTTACAAAATTCAACAAAACAGGAGATGATGTTGATGATGATGATGATGATGATGATGATGATGATATTACTACTACTACTACTACTAATAGTCTAATAATAATACATTCAAATTATCCTTTCAGGAGTTATTTTCCATCCGAGTTGGCAGAAAATAATAAATAAACCAAATTAATTATCTATCAAAAATTAAAAAAATGTAATCTACTAAGAATCGAACCACAACCGTCCAATTCCATATTCCTCTGCGTTGATTGTGTAAAGTTATAGGCCTACAGCATAGCAAACCGAAATACTCGAGCGCCATCGTACCAAATAGTTGGTAATTAATCATCTGCGTGCAAGCTCATTGTTCCCTTTGTATTATTTAACGTTCGTGTAACAAGTGTCGTTGTGGAGCTCTAGTACTGGAGTGAGGCTTGCCCATGCTGCGCAAATATTTCGTAGAACAACCCCTTTGTGGACAAGGGATATTTAATCCAGCATTGGAGACATTGATTCAAAATCCATCTGGAATCTATGTGTATTTAGGTAAGTTTTCCCTGCTCACTCCAGTTTGTCCCTGCCACTTTGACTTTGATGATGACGATGATGATGATGATGATGATGATGATGATGATGATGATGATGATGAATCGGTGAACCCAATGCAGATTGGGTGAAAACGCAAATCTAGATGGACAAAATTAATAACTTATATTCTATCTAACAGCTTTTCATGAAAATTTACACAGGAGTTACAGGTAGCATATATTTTTTTATGTACCAACTCTCATTACATTTTTAATCGGTACTACCTCTTTATAGAGGTGGTATGACACAAAATTAGTAACTTTTCTCCTTTTAAAGAGATTTTAATGAAACTTTGTAAAGGAGCTACTGGTAGCAGATACTGATATACATTTTATGTCAAAACTTTCATTATGTATTTATAAGAGGAACTACCCTCTTATACGGGTGATTGAAGATAAAATTATTTCTCTCTTATCTATCAGATTTTTATGAACATTTATACAGAAGTTACAGGGAGCATGTATTGTTTCTGTACAAACTCTAATTACGTTTGTGTTAGAGGAACTATCCCTTTAGAGGCGTGGTTTTAGAGAAAATTAATAAATTTTCTTCTACGTAACATATTTTCATAGGACTTACAGGTAGCATAAAGTTTTGTGTACAAGTTCTCATTACGTTTGTGAGGGAGGAACTATCCTTTTATAGGGGTATATTTAGACAAAATTGATAATTTTTTTCCTGTTTAAGAGATTTTCTTGTACAGGAGTAAAAGTAGCATATACATACTCTCAATTATACTAACTTCCCTTCTCGTCAATTAGGTAGTTTCCTTTTCAAAGAAATTTAACTGCATTAATTCTTGTTATGAGTGTGCAGAGACAAGAAGTTGAGTTTCCCTTCTTTTAGGTCTACTACTATTTTCCACGGAATAGCTTCCTGGGTCTTCCTAGAGATGAGATGGATGGGGTAGACACAGCTTCTATTTTTCTAGCGAGAATTGCATCATATACCGATTTAGAAAATTTTATTATTTTTTTATCAGTCAATGAGAATATTTTATACGGAATTTTGTTTACTTCTATGAATCTGCTTCCACTAACGGCTGAAATTGACTACAATACTGCCAAACAATCTCACAATTGCAGCCTTCAGCAGTTAAGGAAACATTTATTCATACTTACCATAAGGTAGATTAAGATAAGAAGATGTGATTAAGGTAAGAAACTTAATTTTTGTGATATTGTGTGATGGTCACGTCTGGCTTGAAACTCTTCAATTCAGCGTCCTCATTTTTTTAACTGTTGGACACTGTGAACAGATATGGTAAACAAAGGTAAGTTTCCGGAGTGCAATAATAGTACATTATGCAACGAGCCTATAATGGTTAGTAATTAAGACGCGAGTATGTTTATGAAACGAGCGCAAGCGAGTTTCATAATTTTCATACGAGCGTCTTAATTACCATTATAGGCAAGTTTCATACGACTTTTTATGCTCGCCCATATTTCTAACTTTAAATTATTCACAAGCATTCATGTTATTCTTATCTGACTGGGGAGCGGAACTGTGCAATATCTCGTAAATTGTGACATGTGCGCAGACGCGAAAGTATTGATTTTTTCCGAGACACAAATGTCATTGACCTCGATATAATCTGGAGAGTAAAATAAACATTAATCTCGATATAACCTTGAAATTGATTTAGACATTGAAAAATGAGATGACAAATTGAATTTATTTGAATATTATTTATTATTAACGCTAATATTATTATAGTAACAGAACATAAACTTCTGCGACAGTATTGGATTTCCAGATACCGTGACGTTTCGCTAGTTGTCTTTCGATTGCATATCCGAGAATAATCGATACTTCATGTTATTCTAATCTGACTGGGGAGCGTAACTGACCTTGTGCAATACCTCGTAAATTGTGACATGTGCGCAGACGCGAAAGTATTGATTTTTTCCGAGACACAAATGTCATTGACCTCGATATAATCTGGAGAGTAAAATAAACACTAATCTTGATATAACTTTGAAATTGATTTAGACAATGAAAAATGAGATGACAAATTGAATTTATTTGAATATTATTTATTATTAACGCTAATATTATTATAGTAACAGAACATAACCTTCTGCGACAGTATTGGATTTCCAGATACCGTGACGTTTCGCTAGTTGTCTTTCGATTGCATATCCGAGAATAATCGATACTTGCGCTTTCATATTGCTACAATGGTGTTTCTGATTGTTGGAACACCTGAACTTTAATGAATAGGTGTACTTTAATGAGGTCCATTAAAGGGCTGCTACCAGGTGTATAATTACTACATTTCGGCATGGTCAAGCATAAATGTTGTTATAATACTGCTGGTACGAAATTCTAACTTAAAATAACAAAGTATTCAATGATAATAATGTAATGTTGTTCTGATGTTGTCATTATTCAAATTAAGTAATAGCAGCCCCATGTAATAGAAATTGCGTCATATTATCACTATCTTTCGCTCTACAAAGTTGTTCCTTTCATTTGCGGATAGACATTTCTGCTTGCCAACATTTCGTCGAAAACTGGAGAACTCGTTAAAGTGTAAGGTCTCCAGCGAAAACTATCGACTTATGAGTGGAAAACATTGCTGCGGTCGCAATTCGCAATAACCTGCAATAAAAAGAGGACGGACATTTTAAACAATAGGCCTAATGAAAAGTCTATTATTGTAATAAAAGCTTTGCGAAAGCACTCTATCGTGTCCTATTTCCTACGCGATCGACTTCATGGCAAAGGTGAGGCATCCAGCATTTTTCTGTCACAGTTCTGAACTTTGATCATTGATCATACATTAGTTACACTACCTATTAAGCGTATGCATATGTTGGGTATTATCAAGCAAGAATTTTATTTCATATAACACTATAGCCTAATTATTTTGTAAGTTATAGACTATGCAGTGGTGTAAATAATGTTTGATAATTGTAATACGGTACTTTGTCGGGTAATAAAACCTTTCTAAAACACAACAAACATCCGTACTATTATCAACAAGTTCAATGTCTTAGTATCCGAGATTATGAACCGCGGATTTTTTAATTACGTATTCTTTGACAGATGAAGTGTGTTTCAGAAGAAGTGGAATTATCAATTTACTGTACATAACAACCATGTGTGATCCACATGCAATAGGTAAGCTCTCTTTCAAGAATGTTTGCTATTAATCTTTGGGCAAGAACTGGAGATTATATTTGGACTTTCGTTCTTCGTCCTAACGGCACAGTGGACCTTAATTTTGTATAGAATGCACTGCCCGACACATGAAATTATTTCACTCTACAAACCAGGCAGATGTGGAGGAAATTCTAGAGAAATAAGATTTTATCCGGGGTGGTGTAAAATGGCTTCGTATATAATGTAATGTAGAGTATGTGTACGTGTAAATGGAGACTAATGTTTACATATATTATGCTTTTAATTACTTCAATAACAACCATAGTAGTATGAATAATTTAGAGGGAAAAATTGTTCCGGGGCCGGGTATCGAACCCGGGACCTTTGGTTAAACGTACCAACGCTCTCCCACTGAGCTACCCGGGAACTCTACCCGACACCGATCCAATTTTTCCCTCTATACCCACAGACCTCATAGTGGGCTGACAACAGTCAAGCAACCAACTTTTGAGTGCACACTAACTCTGTGTGAATTTAAATTGTGGTTTTCTGTTACGTACAGTGACGTGTATTATGCAAATTAAGCTTAAAGGAATAACTCCCTGTAAAGTTAATTTGAATAATTTCGAGGGAAAAATTGTTCCTGAAAGCTTAATTTGCAACCATAGTAGTAGTAGTAGCAGTAATATTAATAATTCTCAGAAAACTTAAAATTGTGCCACCACCATCATCATCACGTTATAACTAAAAAATTTATCACCATCAATATCAATAATGCCAAGTTACCATCAGAACACAATCACCACCACCATCACTGCCATCATCGTTATTTTCAAGTCGTCTTTAACTTCAACAACACATCACCACCACAATCATTAATTTCGACATCATTAGCACATCAATAGAGCACCATTACATTCAACATCGATATCATCACAGTCACCATCACCATCGTCATCATTATCGCCACAATCATGAAAGTAATCATTATTAACACCATCATTATCGCAGTAATCGTCTTCATTAACGTCTCCGTCTTCATAATCTTCACCATAATCATAATTGAAGAGTCCATTGCAAGAATGATGGATGTCACTTTCTTGTCGAAAATGAACCAAGACTGTCAATGCATAGCTTAAGACATATAGAATGTACATAGAGAGTTATATGGCATTAACACTGATAGTCATTGTCCAGTAATGATCGGAAAATCACAGTTAAGCTTTGAGCGCTGAGCATTTTAAACTTTCAATTGCTTCTCATGCAAAATGTATTCCAAATGACATCCATCATTCTTGCAGTGGACTCTTCAATTATGATCAATGATGTCATAATTTCCATTAGACACTATAATTATGGAAATGATTATCATTATTGTCAGTGTCATCATAAAGAACGTCGAGATGCAAGGTGTCGCGGATTACAAATCATTGTCCAATCATGATTATCATTGTCACCACCAGTATTGACATTAAAATTACGAGTAATGGATATCGATTTTGAAGCTATTTTGACTTCCTCCTCTCTCTTATGGTCATTAGCACTAACAATACACTGTGCAGACAGAGTTTTCACAGAGAATCTGAGAGTCAAAAGGGAGTATCAAATTATGTAAGTGTTTTGAGGAGAGGCACAGGGGGTTGCAGGCTTCGTTACGGCTATATATCCATCGACGTACAGTATGTCAACTTCAAAGCTGCAATTGGAAAATGTATTTATGGCTGGAAAGAAAACTCACTCACTTAAGCAGATGTTTGCGTTTAATGCACAACATGCCTCAGTAAATATCCAAAATTAGCATCTCTGATATTATAGCATGCAACACAGTGGCACAGTAAGTATTGACGAGTCTCTGGAAGGTGTCAAGAATGGTATGGATCAATTATATTGCCAACCATAATGCGCTACACTAATATTTTTTCCATCTCCAACTGTTGTGTTGTAAATTACGTCCTTCATCTTACCGCATAGAAAAAAGTCGCCCAGTGTCAAATTACATGAACGTGGAGGTCAATGAGCGGCTAGTGGTTAGGCTTACGAGTTTGACGGTGTCTGCGAGAGTGAGTTTTGTTTACTAACCTCAAATACAGTTTACAAATGTAGTCTGAAGATAATGCATGTAGCGCAGCCTAGAAACGTCTAAGGCCCCTATTAATATCAACAAAATACTTAATTCTGTACACTCGTTTCACTCTCAAATTTTCTTTACATATCTTTTCTGCTCCCTCTAGAACAGCGGCGACCAAAGCGAGTGTCGTGATTACATCGTGTAGTCACAAACATTCAAACGGGTACGAGGAGTTTCCTGTACATTGCTTGTGTTTCATTCACGTACTGAAGGCAAGCAGTGGCGGTATCATGTCGCTCTATAAACTCTGTCTCTACCAGCAGTGGTTCCGTAAGGTTTGAGAAGGACAAATTTTTTTGTTGTTCTGTCGGAGAAAATGTAATATGTTTACTTTGTTCAACGATTCAATTAGGAGTATCTAGAAACATTAATTGCCACGCTGAATAATCTACTGCTGCTGCTGTTGCTGCTACTGCTACTGCTACTGCTACTACTACTACTACTACTACTACTACTACTACTACTACTACTACTACTACTACTACTACTGACCACGAAGTATGTGTTTGTGTAATTCTTCTGTACGTGCATAAATATTAACATTTTTAGATTTCCTCCCTAGAAGGATAAAATTATTAGGTTTTATCTCAATTCTAATCTTCTTAATCTTCAGATGAGGGTAACTATTTATTAGTTATTAATTTAATAATAATATTGTAGAAAAACTGATTCAATATTATGTGACAACGAACTGTTAAACACCAGGAACTGCCATGTCTTAAATTATAGCCAGGAAGAGAAAGATGAAATAAATAAACGTAAGGAAGTCAGCTACCTAATGGGGTTTGAATTATCTCGTGCTATAAAGCCTTTTAATAGAACAGAATTTCTCAAAAGAGTAATGATTAAAATAGCTTAAATAACTTGTCCATATGAAGTTTTTAATTTTGAAAAACTACGAATTTCTCGAACAAGTATCGAGAGAAGAATTTAGAAAATTCCTGATTATATGCAAGAGGAAGATTAAGAAAGAAGCAAGAAAATTTGTATATTATTCAATGACTCTTGATGACAGCAGTAACATTACTGATACAGCAAAGTTGAGATTTTTATCCGCGGGATTGATCAAGATATTAGTGCAGGAATCACCACTGGTTATATAGGAACATCATTTTATTTTTACTAACATTTTTAATATTAACCTGGCTGTACCTTTGGATTAATGGTTCATAGCCGGAAACACCGTTTGCTACCCCCTTCCACGATTGAAGTTCGATGATTCTGGCATAAAATACAAACAAATCACTTTACTAAGTATAGGAGGGAAGAAAAGTAGTTCATCCATTTACGTAAACTAGGAGATATCGTAATTTTGAGTTCGATAATTTTCATTAGGTTTTTGTTTAATCAAAATACAGTACAATATTAACAATAAGTGTTTTTACTCACGAACTCAGTTATCCATGCGAACATATTTATTATGCTGTGTATATTATACTGTCTACAGCACATTAACGTAAATATAAAGAATGAAGTTAATTGAAAAATAACCATAATATGGATATTTAAACACATTCTTGAAAATGGTGGCTGTCAGTTCTTTTGTGTATATTATCGCACTATAGACTATTACATCTAATTCCAATTACCAATTTCGTCCTTCGTACTAGTAACTCATGCTGAAATAATTCTATACCTATTATATAAAAGAGTACCTTGCGTACTGTAAATTCAATCTTCACCTCTGTCCAACCCGCACAGATAACATTACTCAGACATGCTATCTACTGTCCGTCCAAGTGGTTATGTCGCAGGATCGTAGAAAGGGGGGAAATCACGTGACAGTTAATTACTCTTATTTAAGTTATTTTAAACAGTTGCGGTGAGGTAAATCGGGATGCGACGTAGGCAAACGGACGACAGTACACTTAGCGGCAAAAAGAATGGGCCGGCCGACAATTTCTAAGTTCCAGAGACATACATTGCGCATGCTCGTCTCGTCAACGCTTTAGTTCACTAGGTAACACATAATTAAACCATTTAAATTTGCTGTATTTTGTTTAAGAGTCTAAAATATGTAATAAAATCGAATGGCGAGTTGATTCCAGATACATCAGGGCCCTTGAAGAGTGAAATAGTAATAAAATTGATAAATACAAAATAAACCGGAGCGAATATGAACAGGAAAACCATGTATTATGCCGAAGTGATATAAACAGTTACTGTAGCGTAAGTTGTTACGGCATTGGTATATTGAACAAGTTAGTAGTAGTAGCTCAAGGTTTGAATCTCACCAAATCTTCTTTTTTTTATTAGAAAATTGCCATCATATGTGTCTCGCAAAGCTATAATTATGTGGCGAAATCACTTAGAATATGCCCAAACTCTAATAAATAATAAACCTCCCTCTCTCTTTCAAGCAATACTGCTATCTGTTAATATAACGTTCTGTCTCGTCATTACGCTTGAAGATGGCACAGAAACAATAACTCATTGCCCTGATTAGCATAGGTTATTCTGCGTATGCTACTCTCCGACAGGACTTTGATTGGAGAAATGTCATTTTCTCCGACGAGGTAATTGTCTCCAATAGCAACGATAGTACTGCCCTAGTTTATTGTATGAATCACCACCGATACGCTTCGCGTGAGGGTCGCGTGTTGGGCGTGAATGTCATACGATGGGGCAGGACTTCTGGAACGCATCCACGGTCTGTTTACGGCAGAAGTCGACGAACACATTTTGGCAAATGTAATGATCCCTTCCGCCCGAAAACGATATCCAGAAGGAACACTTTTTCTCCAGCAGGATAATCATCCGATAGACTACACACCGCCAACCGGATTCAAAGATGGCTTACGAGGAGGCGTGATGTCGACCCAGTCGACTGGCCTCCAAATTCACCAGATATGAATTCGTTTCAAAAATAGTGGGCTGCAGTCAAAAGGATCCTAAGCTCTAATTGGGCAGAACAACCACCCGTTCGGACACCTGAGGAATTGTGGGACAGAGTTCTAGATGCGTGGGAGAAGATGGCCAAGAATTTAGACCTGTTCCATAATCTTGTGGACTCCATGCCGCGCAGAATGAGGGCAGATGTTGACGCAGGTGGTTTGTGGACGAGATACTAGTCCCCACTACGGCCTTGTTTTGTTAATATATTAAAAATAGTTTGTTTTTGTTAATTTAATTATTTGTGTTTGATATGCGTCCGTTTTTTTAGGATGTAAAACAAGTATTTTTGTTTATACAGACCAGGCCTCACCTACTAATAGCCCACAGGTGATGAACAATAATATTTTTAAAACGCAGGCATAACGAAGTTTGTTAACAAATGCCATTTCACATTAAACTAATAAATTAAGTAAAAGTTAAAATAAAAAAAATAATAATTTTACGGTACCGGAAGGCGAACTCACAATCTCTGGCACGGATGTCAGACTTCTTACCACTGGGCCACACACTGCTCGTAAGGTTTATTACATTATAGACGGATGACTTTCAATGAAAAGACACCACAGCAATGCCTTGCAGTGCGTTACGTTTACACGAGTGAACCGCGCGATAGAACTTAGCATTTCTCTCGACCAAGAGTCGGCCCATGCCGCTAAGTGTACCTGTGCGAAAATATGATTCAATATTGAAAGCTCTTTCGTCACTGGAAAACGCGAACATATTTCTGGAACGTATTATACTCACTAACTCAAAAGTGTTTGTGTTTACTACGACCAATGTGACTTTCACTGTATACGCTTGGTTCTTTGTTCAGGAGAACAGTTGAAAGTTTACTAGTCGAGGGGGTAGGAGTGAAGTACATTCAAAAACTCAGGTACAATAAAAATTGAAGTAAAAATAAAATGATATCCCTGTAGTTTTCATGTCAAGTACCATTCCTCCGTCTCCTTACTTCATAGGCTGTTTGTCGCATGTAATCACTACAGTTCGAGTTTTGGTCACCGCTGCTCTATAATAACGCATACTTTCTGCTCCTCATCGAATCCGACACCGCTGGAGGTCTCTTTTTACCAGAAATAAAATAGCGCCGGACTCTAAGTTGTTTTTAGTTGGACAGCCCTGCAGTAAAGTGCTCTACAAGTTAGAAACTCTTCAGCTGCAATTAAAAAGGACGCGCAATATGTGGTTAGTTAACTGAACCACAATTACAAGAATCGCGTGTTTGTGTATGAGCAGGATTTCGGTCGCGCAGCGGGGGCCCAATTTAGTGTATCGGTAAACCATTACGCGATGAGGTCAGTCCGGCAGGTCACACGTTACATATAGTTGATGAAATTAATTCCCCGGGCTCGTAGTTGCTGTGCAATATCAGTGCACGTGTCTCTTCAATGCAAGCATCTTTCTGCAAGTGAAGTGTAAACTTTTCTCTCATTTTATATCCGCTAATTAAGAAAATGTTCGTTATTGGGTTCCAAACTGCGGAACGAACTACTGCAATTCTGATTTAAATAATTTTTATGAACTGTAAAAAGATATATTGCACAGAATTTAATAAATATTACAATATTTAAGGATTGTAATATAGAATTATTAAATCGAAAAAATTGTGTGCTTTTAATTTTGTAGCATTTTATAAATAAAACTGAAATATATTTAAATGCTTAAAACCACTCAAAATGTGACGATAAAATTACAAACTACCTCATGATATAGACATAGTTTCAACTCGCCAACTTTTCTCTTGCGATCTTCGCCAATAAAATCATCATACATACCTTTATATGTGATGTGGTAGTGGCGCATTATATTATGTTTTCGTCTTCCTTTATAATGTTCTGACTTATAAGGCACTGTGAATGTTCTCCAGCTGCTACAAAGAATAACAGCTTTCCCATAACATATGAAAAGAACATGGTTGGTGATGAAGTTTCTTTCGTTTCCCTACGTCCATTATACACTACAGGTAATTACAACTCAAGAGACAAGAGAATATTGAAGAATACTGGGTGTACAGTTCAAAGTGTGTCATGGCTCGCTGTATGCCGTCACGTGGCTAGTCGATGAGCCTAGAGAATTCAATCTTCCTACACTTCCGCAGAGGTGTATTACATATCTGCCAGAGAAGTTGCCTAGCAAACACGGCGTTCATTCTGAAGAGTACTTACCTATACGTACGGTAATGCCGGTAGTGGCAGGAATGTGAACTGTTTCGAAACATGTACTGAGGTGAGTTTTTTCTTACTGTCGGGATATGGGGAGAGGGTTAAGACGATTGCTTACGTATTTGTTGACATTAACTTCGACGGTCAACATGGACACGGAGCATTTGATTTGTATTGTGGAATGTTGCCGTACGCAATCGATGATAACAAATACCCTGCGTACGACTTGCCCGCGCAAATCACAGTTCGAAAGAGGTTATGGTAGCACACAGACTTTACAGACCGCCATCTGTTGCTACGACGTTCAAGTTATACCGTACACGTTCTCAAGTTCAGATTGAACGCCTTGATTAATAGGCAACTTCTGAGACACAAAAGCTGAAACTCGCTTCAAATCGCTGACTCATCAACAGTGACGTCATGACACACTTTCAAATGAACATCCAGTACTGAACAGTTAACTAGACACCCCACTCCTTCTCCTCCATCGCGACGATACCACCCCTTCAGCAGAGTGCTCGCCTTCAATAAGCGTTTGGACAGGATTGGTCTATAGTGTCCTTGAATACCTCTACAAGATGTCCGTTTTTTTTTAAATATAGAACTAAGTGGACGTATTACAGTAAGAATTAGGGATGGAAATTCGGACACCGCACCTATGAAGTTAACTACATTCTGTGTTATACAAGTCGTGTTTTTTACATCAACTCAGGTTAGTAAAAGAACTTATATTGAGTACTGCTATGCTTGAATCAAAACACTGCTCCGTATAGTTAGGTGTCTAAAACAAATAGATTATAACATACATTTACGAAAACGACTTACCTCATTCACTTCGTTGTAGAAAATGGTGATATATTTTAAATAAAAATGAGTTTTGTACTTTAAATGTTACTGATACTAATTGTATTGCAATTACAACTGCGTACATTCGTAAATTGTCAAATATAAACCTGTTAGATTGTCACTGAAACAATGTTTGTACTAAAAGTAAATATTATTTCGACATCACACGATGTTAGTGGTACGAATTTGAAATAGTTTAAATTGATTATAATGTTATTGTGTATTATCTTGTGCATGTTCACTATTTCCTTCACATTGCACTTCACAGTGTTTCGAATATGCAAGATTTTTTCAACAACAGAGCTCAATTTTAGTTTAACACTTTTATTGTTATCAACAGCTGGTTGTACAGAATTTAAGATTGTTTCATAACATGAGGGTAAGTATCGTGGACGCATGGTTTTTGGAGTCGGCAATTTCTTAGACTATTCTTTTCAATCAAATGTTTAAAATCTAGAATCCCAAGTTTATGGAACGGAATATTAGCACATATCAGCATCAGATACAAGTCATAATAAAAAGTGCACTGATCCCAAATCGAATCACTAAACAAATTGTGATGTTCGATGTGTATTTTAGAGTCATAATGTTTTTGTAAATCATGACGCTTATTAACACCAGCGCGTTTGATATAATTTAAATGTCTTTTATGCCATGTCACATTGTAAGATCCTCTAATTGAGGTTATGGCTGATAGGTACAGTTACCCTTAAAAGGAATGAGACGACTCTTGGTAGTCGGAAGTTAAAGTTCTACAGCGCGGTTCACTCGATATCGACGTAACAATAAGTACAATGCGAAACATAACAAGAATTGTTACAAGGACCACAAGGACAAGGACCAGAATAAGGATCACGAAGAAGACAGTCATTTAAGGCCACGATTTCACGGCATAACTCGAGTCACAAAATATCATTGCTTTTCTGTACCGAAAGGCAAATGCCTCCTATGGGATCTACATTCTGGACTGCTGCTGTCACTGTCTTGTCACGGTAGCTCATATAGTAGCCTATCGGTTCCACTGTATAACCGAAACGTCTCGTGTTCGATCCCAGGTAAAACTTTTTTTATTGAGGGGTAATTAATTTCTTTAGAGTTCCTCGACTGTCTAATTTGTCGAAAAATATGGAATAATTTATGCCCAATTTCTGGGTTTTACAAGTGGGCTGAACCACGTCAAAAAATAAATCCTCAAACAAAAATCATAAGAAACAAAAAGAGACCTGTCGCCTTAAAATATTGTCCACATGCCATCAGCTTCTATTACAACTCTAAGTCCATCCGGCATGGATGTAATAACATTGTGGAATAAGTTCTGATCCCCGGCGAGATCTTCCCAGGTGTCAACAACTTGATTCCACAATTAGTCTCGATTTTGAGGGCGTCGGTGGGCATAGGTGGCTATTCTTCTCTTTTCCAATTCCGCCCATAAATGTTCGAGGACATTCAAATCAGGTGACTTCGGAGGCCAATTAATGATTTATATCTCGGGTCTCCTTTGAAACCATCTTTGAATGCTTGCGGCATAGTGCACGGGATGGTTATCCTGCTGGAACAGCAATATTTCTTCGGGAAAACATTCTCGGGCGAAAGGAAGGAATATATTTTCCAGAATGTGCTCGTAAGTTCCCGCATTAAACCGGCCATCGATACGTTCTATAACGCCAGGTCCATCGTTAGACATCCACCCCAACACGATATGCTAAAGCGCCCTGATCTTTCACGTCGGTGCACATAGCCCTGATCATGTCGGAGACCGTCCTCACGATAGACACTGACAGGACCTTCGTAATCACTCGCGATTGTTGTTTCGTTGGAGAAAATTACATTTCTCCAATCGAAATCCACTCGATTGGTAGCGAAGGCAAGACGGTCGAAATCTTGTGCTTCCCCCAATATTTCCATTTGCGCAGCCCTTCGGCTCCTAACACCGCGGTTCCTGCTGATCACAGTCTGTGAAGAACCGGGAAAGTTAGATGCTGCTCTTATTTCGTTAGCAGTCCGAAAGGGGTCCTGTCGAACTGTCTCGAATAAGAGAGCATCCTCTTCCAATGAAGAAATCCGCGGACGCCCAGGAATAGGGCGATTTTCGACCTCCCCTAAATTTTGGTAACGATGAACCCACCTCGTGGCTGTACTTCCAGGAACACCGACCAAACGGCCAGCAGATCTAGCCCCATATCCAGCCTCAACTAGAGCTATAACGATGAGAAATGAGGGATGATGATAATACTTTAGTGTAGACAATGACTATTTAACGTGATATAGAATTATTGAAATAAGGGGCATCTTGCACAGTAAGAGTTAATAACTCAACTCTAACTTAAATATTTAAATGACAGGATATAACAGAATGTCCAATTATTTCGAAACTAATCAAATTAAATCTAATTACATTAAGTAAACAAACCCCAAGTTTTGACACAACATTGCTACAGCTAAATTGTAGGTTATTAACATAAGCATTGAATAGGTCCGTACTTAAGCGTTGAACGACAAAACCAAACATCGAAAGTTCGAATCTTCCCGGGGAATGTAACTTCTTGCTTTTTATAATATAAATCACACTTATAACTACAATCACTCATATTTCTTTCATCATTTATTAATATTTATAACCAACATTGAATTTGTAAAGAAAAAACTTTAGAAATCTCAAATGGAATTTGTGATCTGTAGTGACATACCTACACATAGATTATCTCTCGGAACTTTTCCGTAAAAGTAAATTAAATTCACTCCTTGAAACTGAAAACCTTAGTCGTAGAGTAATTTTCTCACCAGCATACAAGCTGAAGTAGCACAGCATTGATAAAAGTTTTGTACACAGAATTAGACTGAATTTCTATTCGACAGAATCTATAACCAATGGTTTGTCTGAACATGATAAACAAATCCTAAGTGTTTCCAATGTCACTGAACAATTTCAAAATATTAATTTAAAAAATAAAAAGGGTCGTAAATGCTGTAGCCTAACTAGTGATTATTTACATTTATGTCTACAAAATGAATCTTGGAAAGATGTATATGATACTGGTACTACTGATATTAAGAGTAAATGTATTGTATTTTTCACTTAATCTCAGAATCATTTCAGTGGATGTTCTCCACTCAATGTTGTGAAAAAATTCAAAAGTAAAAAAAAAAAAATGTAGATAATGCAGGGACTTAAAAATCTCATTTTTTTTAAAAAAGAAGAATCTATATGCAATGAGTTGCAATGTAATGATCCTCATGTTCTTAAATACTACAAGAAGTACAGTGTAATTTATAAAAAAAAATATGAAAGAGGGAAATAGAATACATTTGTGTAGAAAAGTACAAAATTTAGATAATGCAATTAAAGCTATTCGGAATATTATTAAAGTTAAACTTGTAAATATCCTAAGAAAGAAAATATTTTTTCATTAAAATTAGCGATTATAAAGTAGAGGTTCCCAAATCTATTGCAAATTCTTTTAACGTCTTATAGTATATAATACAGAAATATTATTGACAACTTAAACATTCAAGATTTTGCAAAAGATACTCCAATTGGTTATTTAAGAGATGCATATAATACTTAGTATTAATATATGTAATTAGTCAATAACTGCAACAGTGCTTTTTCATTCAATCATAACATGAATAAAATTAAATGAACATTAAATTAAACACTATTGCAAACACGTAGATAAAATAGTTAAAATCAACTGAAAATGTGACAATGAAATAAGCCAAAGCCACACTTTTAACAAAAATTGTTTTGTGCGAGTGCACTTCTTACATATATGGGAAAGCTACTAATAAAATATTGTAATAATTACTCAGCAAATGACATAACGTAAGGACTCTAAACTTTTGTAAACGTTTGTCTGTGTGGCTTAGGAATATTTTTTAATTTTATTTTAATTGTTAATTTTTAATATATATACACTTACATTGTATATGTGTATATAAATGTATTCATTAGATTAACGTTTATAATATTATGACTTGCAATTTTGTATTGTCTGTGATCATTAACACTTAATCTGAGGACTTCGTAAAACTCTATTTCAACGTTATTTAGACAAAAAAAAATCGTTGATGTAGACTAAGAATCGAACTCGCTCTCTTCTAGACTACATGCAGAAGTCTTACCGCCTGAGCTATTGAAACAACACGAAAGCTTTCCTTTCTGTGCGGAGTGTTGATCTAGTCATGATGGTCCGTTGTCGATTTAACTACACGATTTATGTATATACTTATCTTTTATTTACGTAATATTTATGTATTTTTGCAGTTTTTGAAGTAAATTTCGGAACGATGCTAGTAACAAACCAAATAGCCTGAATTTAAGTAACTCAATATTCGTTATCTTGTGTATCAGTGCTCTGGTCTCCGATCATGCGCAGTGTCTTACAGCTGAGACTTAGGAATATTCAATCGTCTCATTCTTTTCCAGGGAAACTGTACATCTATTATCAGGCAGTACATCTCACTTGACGATTTGTGTCAGACGAAGAACAACTGTTTGTATACATCTGAAGTCTGATTAGTGTAACATGTAGCTAATCAGTGATGTATGCAATGGAGGGAGAAATTAATTTGCCACCCTACCCCCCTACCCCATTATCTCTTGGCCTAGTTGCCTCATAAGTGGTGCTTTTTGGTATCACTTGTGAGGTACAGACCTGTCTTCGAACAGTTGACTAAACAACGACAACATTGCAAGCTGTGCAATCATTTTTTTTTCGACAAGCTCAAGGTCTCTCAATATCTCGATAACTCTTGGCCTAGTTGCCTCATAAGTAGTGCTTCTTGGTATCACTTGTGAGGTTCAGACCTGTCTTCGGACAGTTGACTAAACAACGAAACATTGCAAGCTGTGCAACCCTTTTCTTTCGACAAGCTCAAGGTCTCTCAATATCTTGATAACCGGTTGGTTCCGCGTTTTTACGAGGATTCTGATGATTGCCTGTACCAGCAGGATGGAGCATCATCCCATTTCAAAGTCAAGTTCATGCTGATCTCAACCACTCGCTTCTAGAACGTTGGATAGGACGAATAGGAAATGTGGCCACTGTCTGATTTAACTCCATGAGATTTTTCCTCGCGGGGTTAATAGAGGCTCGTGTTGTGTTCTGTCTCTTCCATATGATCTGCGCGAAATGTGAATGAGGATTGAAGAAGCTGCAGGCACGCTAACACCTGGCACGTTACCCGAAGTCTGACAGGAGTTCGAAAACCGCTCGATGTTTCTCGCGCCATATGCGACGCTCACATCGAGTCAACAACGTGAAACAAAACCTAGAACCTCTTGCTGCATAACACTTATGAAATATGACCTAATGTACCATAATATTACAAAAAAATAATTTGCACGGTATCTCACCATCATTTTTAACAAAGTTTAACTACTGCTCAACCACAGTGCTCGGCATATGCAACTTACCGGCATTTTAAACGTTGGTAACGCGAGTGTTTAGTGGGGAGATCCGGCCGCTCTCCCATATAGAAGGTAAACGAATCGGCCGATAATGAATGGCGGTGATTTAGGCCTATAGTTCCGTATAAATAATGCGCCGGTAAGAAGTAATAAGAAAAAGATATGTTCATCTTACCTTTCGTCAAAGCATATGCTGAAAATAATATCCATCTTTATCGATGCAAGAATTACATCGGTGCAGAAAATTCTGAACGCCGTCTGCAACTCTCTATTTCGAATTTCACTCGGCACTCGCCTGACTTCATTCTCCAGATCTTCAAGATCGTGTGGATTGTTCACATATAGACTTTCTGTTTTAAATACCCCCGCAGATAAAACCACAAACATTTAAATTAAGGGAACGAGCTGCAAACAGTGAATAAGTGTGGCCAGGAATAGGAAAGAAAATTAAAGATATGTTATGATCAGTACAGACTAGCTATAGATAATATAATATATATTGTGGAAGGTATTACACGAGTATCAGTGTAGGAACAGGTTAAGGTTAGAAAAGATTCTATGAGAACATTAGGTAAGTTGTTCAATCTACTGTCTGTGTATTTGTCTCAGCTCTCACCTAGTTTTAATTCATGCACAGGTTTGCAGCCTAGGATTATTGACGCTGTGTCAACTACAGATTGAGTTGCTTGAAAACGCTCGTATTCAAAACGATTTCAATACGCTAAGCGCGTGAACGATTGTCATTTGTTTGATGTGTCAGCTGTTTTACCAACAACAAGCGGAATAATTTTATTATGTGTGCTGAAAAGGCGTGTTGTAACACATAAAATTTTGTATTTTCTTGGAAGCCAAGATGACATGTTAACCGATATGACTACTTCCGAATCCTCAGCTTCCGTATTCAAATTGTTTTCAATATGTATGGAAAATTGTATGAAAACAGGAATCGGAGGAATGGTATTCAGTACCGTAAACGTATTCAAATAGATTTTAATACTCCATGAAAACGTACCTAATAATTGCGTATTAGCATTATTATTTTTGCAAACGTGCGCTATATGTATGATACAGAAATAAACGTCTTCCCTTATGATCGTAACAGTTTATTTTGTTAGAGTTGGTACCTTTCCAGCGGTGGCTGAGTGGTCAGATCTTCAGTCTGCCAAACAAGCGGTCGAGTCCCGGTCAGGCCCTGGATTTTCGTTGGCAACGTATCAGTTGAGGTTTTTCTTGAGGTTCTTCCGTTTCCCCATATTAGGCATCCACATCATTCCGTCAACATTTCTCAATTCCTTTATCATTCTCGAACATCGTTGGCGACTGCTTATTCGAAACGTGGGTACGCAGCAAGCTTAGTGTAGTCAGCTGATGGGGTATGTGAATGCGCTTAGCTTGACGGCTAGCGTATTAGGTATTAATAGGTCACAGAGCTGGTCGTAGTGTGTGTCCTTCAATTCCAAGGGGTAATACTGCTCGCTGTCATAATCAGTGTTGCCAAGTCAGCGGTTTTGTAGCTAAATCTGGTGTTTTCCGGACTATGGTCAGCTACAAAATTTTACAGTTAGCGGCTAGCTGTTTATTTGGCGTTTTTTGATGATTCCGGCAGATTTAATTTTTTTTCTGTAAAGATATAATTGTTTTTATGCTCGACCATGCCGAAATGTAGTAATTATACACCTGGTAGCAGTCCTTATGCATGTCATTAAAGTACACCTATTCATTAAAGTTCAGGTTTTCGATTATTCTCGGATATGCAATCGAAAGACGAGGGAAACTTCACGGAGGCTGGAAATCCAATACTATCGCAGAAGGTTATGTTCTGTTACTATAATAATTAGCGTTAATTGTAAATAATATTCATATAAATTCAATTTGTCATCTCGTTTTTCAATTCTAAATCAATTTCCAGATTATACATTCTCTGCATTACATCAAGGTCAATGACATTATTGTTCCTCGGAAAAAATCAATACTTTCGCGTCTGCGCATATCTCACAATTTCGAGCTATGAACAAGGTCACTTCCGATCTTCTGTCAGATACAAATAAAATGAATATTTCTGAATAATTTCAAGTTAGAAATATGATCGAGCATAAAGAGTCGTATGAAACTTGCCTATAATGGTAATTGAGACGCTCGTATGAAAATTATGAAACTCGCTTGCGCTCGTTTCATAAACAAACTTACTTGCGTCTTAATTACTATCATTATAGGCTCGTTGCATTATGTACTATTATATGTACTTGCAGACAACAAAATTAGTTGATCATAAACTAGAGTTTAATATGCTATTGTCACAATTTTTCATTGTGCGAGTATAAATATCAACATTTTATGTTAATTCGTCCATTTCCTGCCTCATCCATTGTTGTTGTACAAATAATATGCCACATTTTGTTAAACTCTTAGTCTAATCATGTATGCATTGTTTTTGTAAATGAATTGATGTGTATTTAATCATAAAGAGTAGATAATGAACTAAATTATTATTATTTTCATTTATGATAACTTATAGTATTATATATTATTTAATTTATGATTCCGCATTATACAGGGACATCATTTTATTTTTACTAACATTTTTAATATTAACCTGGCTATACCTTTGGATCAACACCGTTTGCTAGCCCCTTCCACGACTGGAGTTCGATGATACTGGCGTGATATACAAACAAATCACTTTACTAAGTGTAGGAGGGAAGAAAAGTATTTCATCCATTTACGTAAACTAGGAAATATCGCGATTTTGACTTTGATAATTTTCATTAGGTTTTTGTTTCATCAAAATACAGTACTGTATTAACACTTAGTGTTTTTACTCACGAATAGAGCTATCCATTCGGACGTATTCATTATGCGGTGTATATTGTATTCTTACAGCACATTAGCGTACAATATAGAGAATGAAGTTAAATTGAAAAATAATCATAATATGGATAGTTAAACACATTTTTGAAAATGGTGGCCGTTCATTTCGATACAGGCATCATTTCTTTTGTGCATATTATCGCACTATAGACTATTGTACCTAATTCCAATTGCCAGTTTCGTCCTTCGTACTAGTAACTCATGTTGAAATAATTCTGTACCTACTCTATAAAAGAGTACCTTATGGACTGTAAATTCAATCTTCACTTCTGCCCGATCCGAAAAGATAAAATTACTCAGATATCCTATCTACTGTTCGTCCAAGTGGTTTTGTCGCAGGGTCGTAGAAAGGAGGGGGAATCACGTGACAGTTAATTACTTAACGAGGCCCTTTTATTTAAGTTATTTTAAACAGTTGTATAATATTACGTAGACGTCCAATTTATAACAGAAATTAATGTTTTCAGAAAAGAGCTAAGACAGCCCAGCTACTAGACTTTACAGAGGGGCGAACAGAAGCAGGTGGGGGAAACCGGGATGAGACGTAGGCAAACGGACGACAGTACCTGTGCGGAAATATGATTCAATATTGAAAACTCTTTCGTCACTGGAAAACGCGAACATATTTCTGGAACGTACTATACTCAGTAACGCAGTACTGCACACGGGTCCTCTGTTCTGTGTGGAGAACCATTGGAAGTTTACTAGTAGAGGGGGTGGGAATGAAGTACATTCAAAAATTCAGATACAATAAAAATTGAAGTAAAAATAAAATGATGTCCCTGTATATATATAAACCATGTCTTGAAAGATTAGGTGGTAGTTGGAAAGCTCGGTATAAATGGTTAAGGTGATATATTGAATGCAAAATATTCAGATTTAATTGTCCACACGATTTTGCACAGAACATAGAGCCTATAAAGTGATACAAACTTTCTATAATTTAGTCCACATTTTTATAAAATTGTCCAGTTCCTAAAACTGTATAGTTTGTATTTCAAATTTGCAAGTGATGTGTTAAGAGAAATCTGGAGTTTTTCAACTACAGTCTAGCGGGTTTTTAAGCTTGTGCAGCGGTAAATGGAATTCTGAGTTGGCAACACTGGTCATAATACAGTTACTAGCGAATGTACAGGATTTACGAAAAGAGGAACAGAAAACGCTTGACTCTTGCATGAGAGCCGTCGCTCTTGAACGAAATCCCAGAACAAAACTAGGACAGAAGGCTGCTGTCCTCTTTCACTTTGAGTCGTGTTTAAAGAGGAGATCCGGTGTGTAACGTGGCAACTTGAGATCTCTGCTTACAGTCTTAATGAATAATAAATGAAAATGTGGCTGCTGCACGGCCCGCAGACTGACGCAGAACCACACAACCAAACACGTGTCAACTCGTGTGCTGCAGTCATTCGAACTCTGGGATGTGTTGCTCTGCTTGAGTTATATCTTTACGAGTGTTTATCTTTGAACGAAAGTACGCAAGCCCGTATTTATTTTACAAATAAAGTGCACGGAGTTATGAACACATAAAACAGCACATCCCTCAACTCAACGGTTGGCTTAAATCTCCCGATAGCAGACAGAGATACATACTCTACGTATTCTGACTCCTTTTTGACAACTGGCAATAAGATTTAAATGTATATTTTCAATGTGTCACAAACATTGGAATGAAAAAAGTATATTTTATATTATAATAATTAGGGCTGTGATTTTGTGGTAATTATTCTGTCCTGATTTCGGTGATTAAAATGGTTTAATTTCGGTGAATATATAGTAAAAAATGAAGTAAACAATTTCGTGCATTTTTGTACCCTAAAGAAATTTTAAAATAATAAACAACATTTTCAAAATTATTATTGACTACTTCGTTTATATGACGTCATTCCATTTTCGACCAATGAAGTGTAATGAAATTTTGAATTCCAACCAATCCCAGTCACACTTTGCAATAATTTTGCAGCTAGATTTATCGCTATCATTTATCGCATGGTCGTTCTTTTGTTTAGTCGTTGTCGCCAACTGTTTCCCCGTAAATTGATCATCATCAATATATTAAGCTGCAACTATACGGTTAAAGTTTTCTTTCAACTTTAAAGCAATTAATGCAAGATTGATATTTGATATTAATTAATATATTTACGCAGTGAAGACGACGTTCAAAACGGCGCAACATGTAGACACAAAATCTTTAAACATCTTAATTGAAGTACCTTTTAAACTTGAATCTTTCAATATTCTTCCCAGACTGCACGCATACGCGATTGGAATATTGAACTGTGTAGATGCAGCGAGAATGCGTTTGTCGAGCTATAAAAAATGCTTTCGTGTAGCACTGATTGTAAGCAACGGTCGAAATAAGGCACAGCTGACATTGGTCCAGCTCCCACAGGTAACTTAACCTATATTGTAGCCTATAAAATTTGTGTTTTGTGAATGAAATTAAACAATTAATAAAAGGTCTAATGTTCAAATTTATGTAACATCAAACCCAAAGACCTTGCATAGTAATAATAAGGTCTTTGATCAAACTGCCTTCCGTATGGCGTAATAAAATTCGTGTTTTAATTAGGCCTATCTATACAGAGATAGCTTCACTGTGTACCAACATGTCTCGCTGTGAATACATAAGCATTGGTATATAGCCGTCCCCACCGTTACTGTTAAATTAAATTATGATTTCAGCAGATAATGGAAATGTATCATTGGTATAATAATAAGAGAAAAATGCAGTACATGTAATTAACATTGTTAAACCTGTATTTCGCTTTTCGCAATTGGCATTACTGAATAGTAACACTGAATTTCTTTATTGCAGTAATCGATATTCATCTACGAGTATTTCAACTTCGCAATGACTGAATAGGTTAGGCCTAAGTATTCGTTAATATACAATTATTAACATTTTGTGATCGAATTTATATTTACATTTTTATTTTATTCACAAAATAGTCCTAATAAATGTCACTCGAGGTCTCAGATTTCCCAGATAAATCCACGAGCGAAGTAGTAATAAGTAGTCGTAACTAGTAATAACTAGTCGTGTCTAATAATATCTAGTTGTAACTGCTAATAGGTAGTAGTGACTAGTAATAACTATTCGCAACTAATATCTAGTAGTAACTAATAATATTTAGTAGTTATTAGTAATAGGTGGTAGTACCGGTAACTAGTAATAGGAGTAATAATATAATAAGTAGTCGTAACTACTAATAACCAATAATATCTTATAGTTGCGAGTAATGTGTAGTAGTAACTAGTAATAAGTAGTGGTAACTAGTAATTATTAGCCGTAACTAGTAATAACTAGTCGTAATTAATAATATTTAGTGGTAACTAATAATATCTAGTTGTAACTAATAATACCTAGTAGTAACTAATGATATCTAGTAGTTAGTAGTAATGAGTGCTAGTAACTAGTGATAAGGAGTAGTAACGAGTAATAAATAGTCGTAACTAATATTAGCTATTCGTAACTAGTAATAAATAGCCGCAACTAATAATATCTTGCAGTAACCAGTAATAGGTACCGGTAGTTAAGAATTAAAAGTAGCCACTAATTCCCGTGAAGGACAATGACCTCCTGACTGTGCAGGGTGGCTTGTAAAGCAGTTCCCTCTTAGCCACTCCGGGAATGATGGTCACTTTTGTAATGTAATAGTGTTTAAGATGCTGCCTAGGTAGTAGTAAGTAGTAATAACTAGACGTATTTAGTAATAACTCTTCATAATAATATCTAGTGGTTGCTAGTAATAGGTGATGGTAACTATAATGAGTAGTAGTAGTAGTAGTAGTAGTAGTAGTAGTAGTGGTGGTAATGAGTAGTAACTAGTAACTGATGATAACTATTGGTAACTAATAATGTCTTGTGGTGACTAGTAATATGTAGTAGTAACCAGTAATAAGTAGTAGTAACGAATAATAACTATTCGCAACTAATAATCTCTAGTACCTAGTAACTAGTAACAGGTAGTGGTAACTATTAATAGGTATTAGTAACTAGTAATGGATGTTAGTAACTAGTAATAACTAGTCGTAACTACTAATAACTATGAGTAGTATCTAATCTAGTAATAATAGTAGTAGCAGTTGTAGTAATAGCAGTAGTAGTAATAGTAGTTGTAGTAGCGTAGTAGTAGTAGTAGTAGTAGTAGTAGTAGTAGTAGTAGTAGTAGTAGTAGTAGTAGTAGTAGTAGTAGAGAACACTAACAGATATGAAATAAGTGCCGTTGATGAAGAAGAATGTTCGTTTCCTCCAAGAATAAGGCTGAAACTCAGTAGGCAAGTACACCTGTCGGCAGATGCCAAAAAAGTATGCGATATCATTCATTATCAACCGATTCAATGGACGTTTCCTGCAGTCACATATATGTGGCAGTTTTAATATACTTGATTCAAAGAAATTTGCTTCATATAGAAGTAAGTTCCCCACCGACCTGGCTAATATTTTCGTAAAAAATTACAGTCCTTTAATTTTGAAATAAAAATTGATCGAAATGATACATTTAAAGAAATTTTCTCTTTGTGATTTGTTCAACTGTTTATGGATTACTCCTTCGAAGATTCATTCTCTGAATTGGGCAAAGCCCTTCAAATCGCATTAAGAAGTCAACACCTGTTTCAACAGCCGAGTCAGAACGAAGTTTCAGCACATTAAGGTCTCCCCACACCAACGCGAAATATTCGCAGTCGTGGCGGCGACGAATATTTCGCGTATACAGCGGCAACGAAATTCGCACGTTACTCCACACCGACGCGAAATATTCGCAGCGCTGACGGAGACCAAATTTCGCGTATGCAGTGGAATATCATGTCGTAGCTCCTATGATAGTCAATCAATGGCACTGTTATTTTTATGATTGGCAGGTCAATGTTTGAGGAAAGCATGGAACAAATTTTGAAATCAAAATTGTTTTTAAAACGCCGGGGAAAAAAAAATATACTAATTTGGAAGTGATCTGTTCAAAATAGACATTTAGACCTTCAGAAGTGGTTAGCGGTAAACTTTTTTATTTTTCACGTTAGAGGGGGGGTCAAAGCGAATGAAATGTTGAGAAAGAATGGAAATTACTTTTAAAAGTTGCCGTTATTCAAAATCTTTACTGGTTTTCAAGTTACGGCGAGTTAAAGAAAAGAGTTTTTTATACTTGGCGAAGAACTCAAGACAACCTCTTGTTAGCTAATACAGAAATCTTTGCTCTGATTTCAAATCTGCTTACAAAATATTTCCATCGCTTAAATTGTTTTAATTACTCGTATGTCTTTTGAGATGTAATAGTAAATATTAAAATAAATGTAATTAAAAAAATAATGCAATTAAAAATAAATGTAATCACAATATTAAAATACATTTAATTAAATTATTAAAAGAAAAGAATCAAAATGGCGAACGATGATACATAGTATTTAGCCTTAGATGTTGTGCTTGCGGTTGCAAACGTTGTAAAAGAACTTAAAGCTCTGGAGGAGAGAACACATAGAAGAAAGAAAGAAGTGTGGGTGAGAAAGTGAAGTCCACATAGAAAAATACAAAAGTGCATCAGAAACAAGAAGTTAAAGATATCTGAAAAGATAAATTACCTATGAAACGAATATTCTGAGAATCCCTCATAACATGAATTACCATCCCAGGACATATAAATAATTGAAAATAGTGAAATGAAATAAAAGATCCTTTATCTATACTAATAATAAATCTGTAGCCGAAATTTTTCTGGTAATTTTCGATTTTCCAAAAAAATTGGTCCTAACATATATATAATTAACCACCCTGAAACCGCAAATCATTTTTTGAAATTTTTTTCTGTATGTTTGTTACCTTTTCACGCGATAATGGCTGAACCGATTTCGATGAAAATTGGAATATAAATTAAGTTCGTTGTAACTTAGATTTTAGGCTATATGGCATTCAAAATACATTATTTAAAAGGGGGGTTATAAGGGGGTCTGAATTAAATAAATCGAAATATCTCGCTTATTATTGATTTTTGTGAAAAATGTTACGTAACAAAAGCTTCTTTACAAATGATTTCTGATAAGGTTTATTCTTTGAAAAATTTTGATAGGACTGATATTTAATGAGATAAATGAGTTTTAAAGTTAAAATAACTGCCATCTAAGGCGGTGTATTGAAATAAAGAACAAATGACTTCGTCTATAAGGGGCCTTGGACACAACAATCGAAAACTATGAAACATAGGCTACAGACAAAGTTTCTGTGTTTTTATGAAGTAATATCGGAAGATAAATTAACCGATTTGTATAATTAATTATTATTTCATCATTGGAAAGTGCATTTTCTCTGGATGGACATAATGCTATAATGTTATTACAGTAACTTATGAGTGAATTGAGGACAGGTAAGATTAAAATAGCTTCTTATGCACAGAGAACTTGATAGGTTATTCTGTATATTCATTTCCTGTATTTCTTAAAGTAATGTTTATGAATATATTCATTTTTATCTCAGAGAATTAACGAACAACGAGACTGTATTGATTTCGTATGCAGTAATAGTATGTTAGCTTAGTAATCCATTGTTGTATAATTCAAATTTTTAACTATGCTCAATTGAATCGTGTTAAAATACATAAAATATATATGCAATAAATGCAATGCAAAAAAATTGGGTAATGAGCCAAGCAGATTATGTTGCGCTGTTGTAAAAGCTGTTCCTCCTGAGATTCAAGAGCTCCCACAACAAATTAAAAAAGTTTCTAATTCGAGTACATCCGTTATCAACACACTTGTTACATAATATAATATAATGTAATCTGTAGCCAAAATTTTTTGTTAATTTTCGCTTTCCCAAAAATAATTGGTAATAACAATTAAGAAACATGTTAAAGGAATAGTCATTGCACCAAATGAGTGGTCTCTGGATCAAAATGATCGCATTTTAATATTTTAAATACAATTTAAATTAAGTAACATATTAAACGATTTATCCTTCTATCAAACATGAATGTTCCCTGGATCAAAGGTCCTATTTTAATTATGTAATTACTTTATATTTATTTCTAACGGGTGCAGCGGAGCGCACGGGTACGGCTAGTTGGTAACATGAGAAATGACATTGGAAGATTCTCGGTCATTTAGAAATTTTCTAGGAATTGATGAGAGCACGTTCAACAAACTCCTCACACGATATAAATCATTTTAGTGCCGTGAAATCAATACATTCATATTTGGAAACAATTATTACACTTTAATTGTCCGCGTTTCTATTATAATATAATATAATACATCTAAACCCCTCAATAACATATTTTTCATATGTTTTTTTTCATCATTAGATACAAAAAGAAAACCATATGGAATTTTTTTAAACTTTTTAGCAAACTAAATAATGTATAATGGCTATATTCACTAAAATGCGCTCTCAACGCAGAAAGTATCATAAAATTCATACAGTATTTGCAGTTCTAAATATATGATCGTGCAAAAATAGTGTAAAATACACGTGTGTTAAGTGCGTAACAAAATCTCGAAAACAAAAGAGACTCTACTTCGTCTCGTCTTTTCTAACTTTTCTTTGATTCTGTTATAATGCGTCCTTCAAGAGAAGGAAGATAAGAGATGATGCCAAGTCTAAAATCTTGGAGGGGTTTGTCCCACAAGTAGTGATATTCCCGTATAATTAATAAAAGTATCCTGTTTATGTATAAGTGTAAGTGTGAAGCAGTATCTGCTAGGTGTAGATTTTTACTAATTTTTTCGGCTATGTATGAAATGGAGGGGGAAAGGAACTGGTAATCCTACTCCATTATCTCCTGGCCTAGTTGCCTTATAAGTGGTGTCTTCTTGGTATCATTTGTGAGGTTCAGACTTTTCTTCGGAAAATTGACTAAACAACAATCCTATAATATTGTATTTAATATTTAAAAATTAATTGCAAATCGGTTATTTTAACATTATGTAGACAAATATCGCATAATAAAATAAAAATATTAGCTTAAGTCCGAAACATTGATTATTACTGATTGAGCTGTAGTGACACCAAACGCGAGTACTAATATTGGGAGATACAGCGCGAATCCGTAAGGTTTAATGAAAATAATTAATAGGCCTATTTATGTTTATTGAAACAACTCTTCTGTACTAGCTAATACAAAAGTTCCTAGAGTATTTCGTAGGAATAAAATATGAATGAGATTAGTTTTGACAAAAAATTGCTATTAAATATAGGTCAGTCTCCTTTAAGCCAGGCTGCAACGCGGTCGATCACCTGAACCAGCCGTCGCACAGTGGTTCCAAATACAAATCTAGCAGGACAGATTTTCATAAAATTTTGTATACAGGTTACAAATGGCATTTTGCATTTGCGTGTAAACTCTGATTACGATTGGATAAAATAAACCACCCTTTTACAGGGGTTGAAATTTAAAGAATTACAATAATTTTACAAAACCGATTTTCGCAGGGATTGGAACGAAATCACAAAAGCATTATATACGTTCTATTTGATTTTAATGTGTGACAGATCCTAAAAATACGCAACAGTTGTACATACTGAGTCAAATATCATTTAATTTTTTAAATAAAATAGCTTACATATTAACACAATTTTAACAAAACCGCTAACTCTGGTTAAATAATCCTACATTTGAAATATTTACAGATATTTGAGAGAGTTGTAACTCTATTAATTTTCAAACATCATCATCTTGATCATCATCATCATCATCATCATCACCATCGTGATCCTGGAGCAGTCTCATTAGGTCTACATCAGAAGATACACTTTTTCTACTCTTTTGGCGTTAGTTACGAAGACTGCTTAACATCGGGCCAGAGGAAATTACATCAAATCGATCGTCGTATCGGCTCTACAAAATTTGCACGCGTGATAAGCTTGTTCCCTGAAATTTTTGTAATCTTTATATCGGACTGCTTGGGGTTCCTCGGACATCATCCCAACTGAAGTACGGCTTCCTTTATCAAATGCGCACCATGGGTAAGTATTTTATGCACACTTTGCCGCATGTAATGCCACTTATATTTCTGGATGTATAATTCTACAGTGCCCAAACAGTATTTTTTTCAAACTCTCCAATATTAATACTGTACCCACTGGCGATTGTTTTAAGCAGTGGTCGGCAAAGATTACGTCATATAAAATGGAGCCCGCAATACACAGCGAAGGGGAATGTAGGAGAGAAGGATATCCAGATTGCTTTACGTTGAACATTGAATCACTCCTTACCCCTCTCCCCTGCTTGTATATTAAGGGGCTAATTCGCGAGTTACGAAATGACGACGAAATGATGGTTCCAAATCACCGAATCAAGTCTTCATCTACGCCAATAGCTTCTGATGCCAAACCTGGATCTTCAAAGAACCTCCTCGCGCTAATCCCGTCATTAGTCGTACCAAATTCTGGTTTGGGAATGTCGACATAAAGTCCCATTTCTTTACGTAAGCGATCTTGTTTTCTTTTCTTTCATTCATTTTCGTGACCCTTTCTGTGTAAAAACTTAACACTTGCTTTATCATTTGTGCTGGATCAAGCCTGTATGTTGATCTCAAATCCATTTCTACGACAAGAGCAATCTCATCAACCGAGTGTGTTTCCAGCAAAGGCTTCAGATTTCTCTTCTGACTTTTCTCAGGATATTCATGAAACGGCTTTTGTGGACGATTTTTATTTTTTCTATGCTAGACACAGTCTATTTAAAAAAAAAAGTCATTTTAACACTTAACCAATCCTTGTATTTCCTTAAGAAAATTTTTTAATACGTAGAGGCAATTAGTCCATTGCCCTTTAAGTTTCATTCAGAATTCAGCACTTTTTTCTGCACTAATTTACGATCATGTCCCTCAGAATCTCCTAAACCATTTTAATTAATACATACTCACACACACACACACACACAGGCTAATCTTCTTAAAATATTATTTTCTTTTCACGAAATGTCAACTAGTTCTCTTCTTGGAATTCCGTCCACCATCACTAAAATATAAATAAAAGGAGAAGGTGGTTGAAGTTGGTTATAAAACCTTTATAATTACATACCTAAATGACTAATGTAAATGCTGAACCTGCCTTGACAGTGGCCTTTTGTGGCCTTTGCTTTTGCGGGCCTGCTATAGCAAATACAATTTTAAAAATTTTCATGTAACACTTCTCTGTGTATTAATGAGTATTATAACTAAATAACACAATGTTAAGTTCGAAAATGCACTAAAAATGTAGGGAAATACCTGTAGTTTTAGTCATCGAAACTCGAAGAGGATTGGCAACATATTATATCTTCATACATCGATGGTCCGAAGGTAACTTGCCGGGCGATGCTAACGAGAATAGAATGTCTGTGCTGAACACTTGACTTCTACCTGTTCCTGCGCAGAGTACAATAATTTTTATGGAAAACTGAATACGAATCGTAGGTCCATGACTATTTAGGATTATAGAACTGCAGTATTTATATTGTTTTGAAGTTCAAACTTTTATACCTTTTGTCCAGTCAGATTTGAGTTTGGAACCACTGTGCGTCGAGGTAAAGTCACTGAGGATGGAGAGGCAGTCTCCGAAACATGTCTGAATTTTATTAATTTTAATAATTATTTTATTTTAATAGTGTTCATACAACTGTGATATATATTTTATACGTTTCTTATAGGCTTATATGTTTGCTTTTAAGAATGAAACCTTTCCTAAACTAAAAAAATTATTAATTTTGAACTATTAAAGCTTAGTAAGATGTTAAATGATGCAAAGTTCATATAGGTAGGTTCTCTAGAAATATATTTCTGTACTAAGCAATGCTATGATATTCTGAAAGACTGATAAAAGTCAACAAAGATGCGAATATGAAATTATTCCTTATAGACATGTCGTATGTAGGCTAGAATTTTTCTCTTAAGATATGTTAAAGATGTGAATAACTTACTACTTTCATTAAATTCCAATTGGATTGCATCTGACATTGTCCTTTTTCCTTACTTACTTTAATCCTCTAGAATAAATCGTATAAAACTGGATGTTTCCTTACAATTTCTCACAGAACACTATCAAAAAATTCGCGGCGGCAGCGAAAAAAACCGCGCAGGCGGCGAATCTAAATTTCAACGCTGCAGATTCGCAGACGTCCGGCGATACTTTCGCGTCGGTGTGGGCACACTCATATACCGCAATGTACTCTAAGGCAGTGGCAACTCTGCGAAGCGAAACATTCGCCACCGGTGAGAATATTTCGCGTCGGTGTGGGGAGGCCTTTAAACAGGATAAAACATTTCTCAGAAACACCATGGGTCAAGATAGGCTGAATTAGTTGGCTTTCTGTTCTATTCATAAGGAGCATTTACATCAAATTCCAAACTTTAAGGACAGGTTCATCGAAAAGTATGCCAAGCAGAAGGACAGACGCGCACATCTTCTTTACAAATACTTCTGCAAATACAGTAGGTGAGTTTAATTTTGAATTTGCATTATTATGTACCTGGTAGTTTTAGTTAACTAAAATGAAATAACAAATATTGGTGCACTATTCAACATTATAACGTAAAATTTGTGAATATCTGGCCTCACCAACAAAAATGATCACCAACAGCCACTGCTCATAATGCTCATGTTAAGACTAAATGGGGAACTGCACCATTATTATATTTCTTAATTTATTTATTTAAGTATTTAAGAATAAATTATTATTATTTATTTTTTTTTAATTATAAGCCGCACAATTCTTTGAGCCTTATTCTTCTGAACAAGCTTTTTCACATATAATCAAAATAATGTTACTTCTCAGTTTCAGGCATGTCAACTGATGCCCACGCGCGCGCTTTAGAGCTCAGGAGAGCCTGAGCGCTTTACAGCGGAAAGGAAAGAGACAGACGAAAGAGGTGGTATGTTCCGCTTGGTCGAGCTATATTCAGGGATGGCTAGCACGGATTCAATAGATAAAGGGAAGAGAACTTATTAAAACTGTATCCATGTTAATTTTTAGATTTGCCTGAGAAGTATAAGTGCGTTATAAGAATGTAAGTTTTAATTTTAGTGCTCATTTTTCACAAGTTTGATTTTTTTTTATTCAAAAGAAATAACTTCAGGTATAGGCCTATTTATTTGGTAGCCTTACAGAATGTTTTCGTAAATCTAATATACCGTATATACTTATTACTGAAGATAGTGTATTGAAAATTTTGAAAATATTCGCATGAAAATTGTTTGTAAGGAAATGAATTAACAAATCAACTACTGTTACATCATAACCAATAGATACGTGCCCATGTGTTGTAAAAATGTCAGCTCTATAGCTTCAGCACATTTCGAGAGAAAAAAAAAAAAATATTCTGATGATAGGAAGTTGCTCACAAATATCACCTTAAAAGCATAATGCAATAAGAAATATGTTATGCAATATTAGTTACACTCGAAACATATACAGTACCTAGGTAACTTTGCTTTGTACTGTAATATTGTTTTGATTAGTTTATTGGTTAGTTTTGTTGGACTAAAGATACCATCAATATCAATTCCAACTTACCATGTCATACTCAATCTCTTTATTTGGAATATCACTTTCTTTATGAATGATGTGTTTCATTCACTTAATACAGTATAATTATACTACTATGGAATTTAAGTGAATAGTCCTTCTTAACTCTCTATTATGTTATTAAGATTTAAAACACAATTGCAATATTAAGAAATCAGTGTTAGTACTTTTGTTTTACAGGCAATATAGATAATATTAAACAGAAAGAAGCCATATAAAAATAACGACATAAAATTTCACGTTCCGTTTGAAGTTTGTGCACCACTGTTTTCTTAGTCCAACAGGCTGCTTATTCCTCCTAGCATACCTAGCGCTTGCTGCCCGCGCACGACGTCAAGGTCAGACAAATGCGCTTGTTTTGACATCACTCCCTATGTGATTATGATTACCATGAACTTCAGAGCCATACTTAATACAACACAATAACAGTGCATTCGACATACACACTGCTTCGGGTACCGAAACCGGACAGTAGTTGGGCAGCCAGAGCTACAACTGATGACGTAACTAATACTAATCCGTAACATAGATACCGGCATCCTCTGACTGAGGTACATCTATTATCGGAATAGCTCGTAACTTGGGGACTTGTGTCTTTGCACGTGACTAAGCGACCGGACTTCAATGTCAACATACTCCCGCTTCCAGCACGGAGGTACTGTCAGATCTGCTACAAAAGTGGTTTCTGGCTGCAACAACATATTGATAATATTATGGTATGTTGAAATACGTAATTTCATAGCATATATATATATATATATATATATATATATATATATATATAAACATGAGAAATATATCAAATTTACTGTTCTGGTGTACATTTTATTACAGTATATGACTACCCATATTCGAAGATTTTGCGGTAGCAGACTTAAAATACTGAATGTTTTCACTGTTACTGTTTTCTGTTAGATTTTCAGGAGTTGCTAGCTGATCTCGTATCTGATAAAGATAAGTATATCCTAAATTTTTCTCGAAAATAGTTTTCAATTAGTGTGTCACTACTAGGGCAGGCCCCTCTACGTCTCGATCCATGGTTATGGGCATATTTTCCACCAATTTAAGGGACTGCAATGTCTTTCAATGAATGTCCGTTTCCAGCCTCTAGTTTGTGTGTGGCACAACTTACAAAATATAAACACCGCATTCGAAAAAAATCATGTATCTCCTCCGAATTCCTCCACGAAATTCTGTATCTAAAATTAAAAAAAAAAAAATTATTTTCAAACTTCTATAATACCCATTCGAATAAGACGTATTTTCTAATTCCTCAAACAGACCGTTTACCTGTAATTCTCTCAATGTCATTGGCTTCGACACGACACTGTTTCCTCAACGGTTTTCCTATCATTCGAGGTGACCACTTTCTTAGTACATACGACTCTCCCTGAGTACTTGCAGCGTGAGCTTTGTGTACAGTAGTGGCAAAAAAACCGGACCGACCCTTGTAGTTCATTTCAGAGCCTTGTTCACTCCAGGGCACGATAGACTAGTAACTAAGACTTTCGTGGTTCGAATCCTGCCTGGGAAGGAATCTTTTTTGTTCCTTATTCAAATAAATTTATTCCCAATACTTTTCGATTGCTGGTAAAATTCATGTTCTG
The DNA here is from genome assembly GCA_025594305.2 of Periplaneta americana. NCBI lineage: Eukaryota > Metazoa > Arthropoda > Insecta > Blattodea > Blattidae > Periplaneta > Periplaneta americana. The sequence goes on along the minus strand of JAJSOF020000015.1, from coordinate 15,363,893 downwards.
GGAATAATAATTTAATTAAGTAGTAAAATATCGCTCCAATCGAAAAGTATTGGGAATAAATAGAATAAGAAACGAAAAAAGTTTCCTTCCCAGGCAGGATTCGAACCACGAAAGTCTTAGTTACCAGTCTATCGTGCTCTGAGTGAACAAGGCTCTGAAATCAGCTACAAGGGTCGGTCCGATTTTTTTTTGCCACTACTTACGTTGTACCTGTAACCTTACTCATGCACACGACACAAGTCCCCAAGTTCCGAGCTTTGATTATCAGGCAGTACATTTCACTTGACAATGTGTATCAGAGGAAAAACAATTGTTTGTATACATCTGAAGCCTGACTAGTGTAATATGCAACTAGTCGGCGATGGATGCAATGGAGGGGGAATGGAACTGGCCACCCTACCCATTATCTCCTGGCCTAGTTGCCTTATAAGTGGTGTTTTCTTGGTATCTCTTGTGAGGTACAGACCTGTCTTCGGACAATTGACTAAAAACATAGGCCTACCTCTAGTTCTACATTAAGATGGAACGACTAGAATGTCTTAAAAATGTGTAATGATGAACCCTAAGAGGAAGTGTAATATTGGCTTGAATTTTTCTGCCACATGACACACTGATAAAGCCGAATAATTATATTTATTCTTCATAACTGCATTGCGCTATTATTCCACTGTTAGAGGCTTTTCGGCAGCCATATACTCAAAATGCTGCGGTTTTTTGCACGCCGCAATTTGTTTTGTTGACATTTATGTTTTTGCGCATTTCTTTTGTCCACGTTGTAAAGTGTGGCCTGTGAAAAGTTGTAATTAGCGGCTTGAATGTGCCGTCCGTGAGTCACGCTTCCATAATATCTAGATGTGTCTAGCGAGAGGAAATTAAATATTCTCTAAAAACAGAAGAGGTACTAGAGTTGAGACTTTTTCCACCCGCACGCACGCACACACACAGTTTCTTACGACAGTTCACGTAACACCCCAAAATCAGGGTCAAGCTCGTTGTAACGTCGTTCATTATGTCATACGGGGATACGAGGAGTGGGAAAGATAGAGGATGAGTGGGAAGAGGAAAATAATATGATAACGTGAAAGAACAAAATGAAGAGAAGTGCAGAAGGAACAAAACATAAGGAGGATAGAATGGAGACGAAGGAAGGTTAGAATATGAGGAAGCAATGAAACAAAAGGAGAAAAAAGAGAACGAAACAGAAATGGAAGAGGAGAGTAAAGAACAGAAGAATAAAGATAATGGGAAAGGACAAGAGGAAGAAGGGAAGCAAGTTGAAAAAGAATAGGAGAAGAAGGAGAGAGAGGTGAAGCGAACAGAAAAATAAATATTTATAGAATAAGGCCCGTAACACACTTGAAGAGTTTTCGCTAGCGAGAAATGTGCTGCGAGAAAATTCAAAGATTGATAACATGGATTCAAATGGAAGAGATTCTCGTTCGAGGCAAAAACCTCGTTCGAGTTCCTCGCTGGAATCGGTAGCTCAGCGAATTTTCTTGACATATTTATCAAAGATGTTTGACATTTATACTCTTTATGACGATTGAATGTAGAATAAGATATCACAGGTGGCGATGAATTGTATTGTTTTTATTTGAAAATAAGGAAATATGGCTGATAATTGCAGTCAGAAACTTATCGAACTTGTACGATGTCACCCGTAGGCCTATTTATATGACACACGGGATGAAAACTATAAAAACACGAAACTTAAAGAAGAAATCTGGAGACAAATATCAGATTATCTGAAAATAAATAGGGCTATATTTTATTCTGATGAGATTTAATAGTATTAATTATAACATTTGAAATAATGTTTCTATATGCCTTAACAGTTTACGTAATTTTAATCAGAACATAGCAAAGAATTCTCTATCATATCATGAATGGCAAAAAACTGAGGTCCATTCAACCTGAGATAACGCCTAAACGTATCATCATTCAAATCGAAACCAGTGTCCAAAACTCGCTCTTATTTTCGTAAGATAAAATGTGATTTTCAGATATTTCTGGCTTTAATTTAAGGCCTACTTTTTCTTTTCATTAACAAAATATGTTCGTGTAACTCCATTTCCTCATCATCTGAATACTCAGATTCAAAATAGCGTTTGTACGTATTTTGTAAAGTACGACAATATACTTACAGGTTATATATTTAAGTACGACAATATACGTAAATACCAGTGGCGTAGCATGAAATTTTGAGTTGGGGAAGCTAACTCAAGTTGTCTTTCATGCAATATGAGAAAACGTATTACAAAAATACAGTCTTAAAATAAATAGTAGTCAATTTCAAGTCAGCAGTCGAAGATTGGTTGGAACATCGTAAGTAACGCCAATAAGGCATGACCTCAAATGATACGTAGTAAAATATGATTTCACGGTTTACACATCTCTTAACAAATAGACACGTATAAGTATAACATTAGCTCACTCCCTGTCATACTTAGAGAAATCACAATATTAACGGTCAATAGATACAGTACGTAAGTATGCGTCTGTCTTTTGATTGTGTCCTTCATTCACAGCAAGGGAGTCGGTCATTTGTTTTTTAAATCACACTTTTGTTCGTAAGTCAGTTTTGATTATACAATTGTCCTAAAAAAATTCAAGTAAATTAGTGTCAGGAACTTATTTCGCTCATTATTTATTATATCAGCCACAATGCACACTAACACTTCAACTGAACACAACTGACGAAAAGGGATAACTCGGAAACTACTTATTTTAAATGTTAAAGCTAGCTTCTTTGCGAGCCTTGCGACTAGAGTAGCTTAGGAAGGGATGGAAAATCTGCGGGGTGGATTACACAGAAGAAACCGGTCTGCTTGGAAGCTGGTGTGTGCAGGCTTCTTGTTTACTCCTGCATCACAAATCATCCTGAGCTGCCGCATCACAATATTTAATGCGTAAATATAAATTCTATTAAAATTAATAAATAATTGTCTTCATAAACTGCGGGTTTATTATGAAATTATTATTAACTGGGGAAGCTAAGCTTTTAGCTTACATTGACGCTACGCCACTGGTAAATACATAACCTATAATATTTCCCCCAAAGAGTTATTACTATAATCAGAAAAATGCTTTCTGCATGAAGGCAGTGCATAGATGATCATAGCGAGGTGTGATCTGTGATAGCGAGAGCTCGCCAAGTGTGTGGAGGAAGGCTCTTCGCCTCTTTCTCGCAACACATTTCTCGCTAGCGAAAACTCTTCAAGTGTTTTACGGGCCTAAAGCAGGAAAGTAAAGAAGAGAGAAGTGAACAAACTGTAACGAGGAGAAGGAATACAAGGATAAATAAGAAAAGTAAAATGAGGGGAATGGAAGGTGATGGAAGGGTAGATATAGAAGTTAAGAGTAGAGAGAAGAGGAAAAAAATTGAGTGGACAAGCTAGAAGAGAAGGAAAAGGTGAAAGGAGGAAGAAAGAAGAGGAAAGGAGATTGGGAAACCGTGGAGTGACAGATCAAGCGGTGAAGTTTTTTGTTAAGCTTATACTTAACGCTTGGCTGAACCCCGAGTTCACGCGGAAGAAACCGGATCCGTCAGTTCTCAGCAGGTATAACGGAACCACAAGTCGCAAAATATCTCGAAGCCTGGCCTACGTCACAGAGAAAGAAGGGCGAGATATTATGGAGTACAAACAAATGATTCTGAATTGCGGATTGTTATGCGTGTACAACAGTGATTCAATAGATAAAGGGAAGAGAACTTACTAAAACTGTATCCATGTTAATTTTTAGATTTGTCTGAGAAGTATAAGTGCATTATAAGAATGTAAGTTTTAATTTTAATGCTCATTTGTCACAAATTTGCTTTTTTATTCAAAAGGAATATTTTCTCAACTTTTTTACAGAAAAGCGAAATTTTCAGATATGTTTGTTTAGTAGCCTTACAGGTACTAAAACAATGTTTTCGTAAATCTAATATATCGTAAATACGTATTACTGGAGATAGTGTATTAAAATGTTTGAAAATATTCGCATGGAAAATGTTTGTAAGGAAATGAATTAACAAAGCAAATACTGCTACATCACAGACAAAAGATAGTGCCTATGTGTTGGTAAAACGTCAGCTCTATAGCTTCAGCAGATTTCGAGATAATATAAATTTCAATGAAATATGTAAAACATGAGACATAGATTTCTGCATTTGTTACATGGAATACAAAATGTTCTTCTTAATATACTGAAGGTAGTTGATTTTATATAATATTGCTATTTGTTACTCTGTAATTTGCCAATTATAGCTACATTTTACATTTTTGGCTGTGATATCCATATTTAACTATTTTTCATTTATTTTATGTTGTATTTTTCATTTATATCTATATTTGTATCTCTTATTTAGGTAGTACCTATTTAATTGTTCTTTTTTTCTTCTTCTTTCCTTTTCTCAATTTCCATTTTAATTTGTATTTACACTTGTATCTGTTTAATCTCTTTTTTTCATATTATCTATTTTTTTTTTGTAATCGAATATCTGTACTGTCTACTATAATTGGGGCTTTGCCCTGTTTTAGGCATAAATAAATAAATAAAAATAAAAATAAAAATAAATAATATTCTGATAACAGAAAGTTGCGTAGCCTACCAGTATCACCTAAAAGCATAATGCGATAAGAGTTTTATTATGTAATATCAGTTACAGTTAAAACATATACCTAGACAACTTTGCTTTGTACTATATACAGGGACATCATTTTATTTTTACTAACATTTTTAATATTAATCTGGCTATACCTTTCTATTAACGATTGAAACAGGAAACACCGTTTGCTACCCCTTCCACGACTGGAGTTCGATGATACTGGCGTAAAATATAAATCACTTTACTAGGTATAGGAGGGAAGAAAAGTAGTTCATCCATTTATGTAAAGTAGGAAATATCGCAATTTTGAGTTTGATAATTTTTATGAGGTTTTTGTTTAATCAAAATACAGTATTGTATTAACACAGTGTTTACTCACGAATTGAGCTATCCATTCGGACGTATTAATTATGCAATGTATATTGTACAGTTACAGCACATTAGCATACAATATAGAGAATGAAGTTAAATTGAAAAATAATCATAATATGGATTTTTAGACACATTTTAGAAAATGGTGGCCGTTCATTTCGATACAGGCTTCAGTTCTTTTGTGCATATTATCACCCTATAGACTATTGTACCTAATTCCAATTACCAGTTTCGTCCTTCGTACGAGTAACTCATGTTGAAATAATTCTGTACCTACTCTATAAAAGAGTACCTTATGTACTGTAAATTCAATCTTCACTTCTGCCCGATCCGAAAAGATAAAATTACTCAGAAATGCTATTTACTGTCCGTTCAAGTGGTTTTGTCGCAGGGTCGTAGAAAGGGGAGGGGGGAATCACGTTACAGTTAATTACTTAACGAGGCCCTTTTGATTTGAGTTATTTTAAACACTTGTATAATATTACGTAGACGTCCAATTCCTAACAGAAATTAATGTTTTCAGAAAAGAGTTAAGATAGCCCAGCTACTAGACTTTACAGAGGAGCGAACAGAAACAGGTGGGGGAAACCGGGATCCGACGTAGGCAAACGGACGACAGTACCTGTGCGAAAATATGATTCAATATTGAAAACTCTTTCGTCACTGGAAAACGCGAACATATTTCTGGAACGTACTATACTCACTAACTCAGTATTGCTTACGCGCCCTCGGCTCTGTGCCGTGAACGGTTGGAAGTTTACTAGTAGAAGGGGTGGGAGTGAGTACATTCAAAATCTCAGGTACAATTAAAATTGAAGTAAAATAAAATGATGTCCCTGTAGTTTTGATTACTTTTATAAGGCTAAGGATACCATAAATATCATTTTGAACTTATCATGTCATATTCAGTGTCATTCTTTGGGATAACACTTTCTTGATTAATGATGTGTTTAATTCACTTAGTACAGTATAGTTGTAGTTATTATGGAATTTGTGTGAATATTCCTTTTTTACTATTTATTATGTTAATAACGTTTAAAACACAGCTGCAATATCAGGCTAAGAAATTGGTATTAGTACTTTTGTTTTATAGACAATATAGAAAATAACGAACAGAAAGAAGCCATATAAAAATAACGACATAAAATTTGACATTCCTTTTGAATTTTGTGCACCACTATTTTCTTAATCCAACAGGCTGCTTATTCCTCCTAGCGCTTGATGCCCGCACTCGACGTCAAGGTCAGAAAAATGCGCTTGCTTTGACATTACTGGTGTACATTATGTTAAAACTAAAAACATCGACTACTCACAGCTCTCTATGTTGCTTCCCTGTCCCAATGAAGTAACTGAGTCTGACATTGAGAGTGAGCCGATGTTTTTAATTTCGGCATTGTGAAGAATTTGTTTTCATACAGATAATCTCGCCAAATCTGTCCCTTCCTCCCGCAAGTCCACTTCCAGGAATCGAAATTGTTATCGTAACGATCTTTCAACCTCGGAAATATCGGCACAGTTTCAACAAACTCGAGTAACTTTTTTGCTACCAGGACTGCTGAATCAAAAGTAAGTTTTACAATCTGTACTTAATCTCGAGTGGTTGCGCATTTCGTTAGCCCTTCAATCGTTGCAGACTAGTTATGCTTACTTAGGAGTTCACTATTCATGCATTACAGTTTTCAATGCACTGACTAATTATCTTAAAGGTTTTAAGGTCCATGAGGAAAGGTTTAGAACAAAATTAATCAAATTTCTACATACTCATACTTTCCACAAAACTGAGAGATTCCTTATGCTTGTAAATTGAATTAATCTACTTGGTAAGCATTGTACAAATCTGTATAGCTCAATTAAAATAATAATCATCGTCATCATCTTCCAAATATGTACAGTGCGTTCGTAACTCGGTCGAACCGTTCAGCGGCGACCTTGGACTGGGTGAAGATTGGCGTGCCTCCCGCCAGAGTTACAAGTAAATGACCGGCAAATCATGGGTACGGAACATTAACTATTCTACTAACATTAATTAGGCTTACCTGCATCACAACAGATGTTGAAAGTTATGACCTTCAACTCGAACACATTCCCTATATCTCCAAAAACAATTCTGGTTCTCTTGGAAAAGTTCATGTTGACTGATTGCCTATATTTCTCTCGTGATGTTGTCCTTCAATTCTTGTAACGTGTGCTGATTTTATGCTTACATTTTATTCTTTAACGTTCCCCATAAATAAAAATCGCATGGAGATAGGTCAGGGTAACGAGGTGGCCACAATCCTCGATTAATCCTGCTGAAACCAGCCACACAATCGTTCATTTCTTGTTAGATGTGGACAAAATTATTTAAAATTGAAGTTACATAAACGTGTGAATCAACTGTTGTGTCGAAAAATATAGGACTGATAAAATTCTACTCGCACTCACTGCACACCAAACCCCAACCTTTGCAGCGTGGTGAGGAACTTCATGAATAATATGGGGATTTTCGGTTGCCCAGTACCTATTGTTCTGAGTAGAAACGTGACCGTGAAGATGAAACCACGCTTCATAAGTGAAGAAAGTTAAAAGTGGGTCCACGTCGCCATTATGAACGGACTGCACAAACCAATTGCAATAATTAACCCTACTTACAGGATCCTGTGGTTGTAAAGCATGAACTACAGTTACCCTGTACGGCTTAAGTTTTAGAAGTTTCGTTGCCACAAAAGCTGACGTCTTGAAATGTTAACCTCTTGTGCTAAACGTGGCAGTGATTTGCGGGTTGAGTGCTCTATCCGGGCCCCTACTTCATCAAGCTCTCTTCTGTCAGTACACGGCATTGTTGAACACGTTTCTTGTTCAAAAAAGATCCTGTACGTCTCACTTTATTGACAAGGTCGTGAATAGTTGACCTGCTAGATATTCGAACACCTGCAAACCGATGTTCAAATTCTCTTTGACACCTTCTTGCAGAAGAGTATTTCACATACGCATCATGGAGAAAAATACGTTGTTCTAACGTGTACTCAACCATTAGTAATATACACTTTATCACCACGAGACATCACAATTTTACTCACAATAAGCGCACAGACGTCTTTCCCTCACGACAGATCCAACTCGACTGACTGGCACGTCAGCGGTAGCTACAGCGCTACTCTGGCGGCAGGCGCGCCAATCTTCACCCAGTCTAAGGCCGTCGCGGAACGGTCCGGCCGAGCTACGAACGCACAGTATTAGGCCATATGGCTGTTACGGACTCTATCCAGCTCTTTTTGCGGGACGTCTTATTGATCATTTCTTTGGCGGTTTTTAACGGAGGTGCATTTTAGGTGTTCTGCTATTCATCTAGCTTGTAAATTGAATTATTCTGTTTACTATGTATTGTATATTTTTGTATAGTTTAACTGATGAATTGTTTATACTTTTGAATGGAACTAATCTGCATGGTAAGTAATATCTATTTTTGTATACTATCTCAACTGATTGAACTGTTTATGTTTTTAAATTGAAATACTTTACTTGCTATGTATTATATTTTACAGCTCAAGTGATGAATAATGTTTAGGTTACGAAATTCAATCATCTGATTTTTATGTACTGCATAACTTTTTGTAAAGCCACCAACGTAGCTCAGTCGGCAGACTTCGCAGCCTGCTGATCCAGACCTGCTCTCGAGCATTGGTTAGATTCCCGTTTGGGCTGATTATCTGGTTGGGATTTTCCGAGGTTTTCCCCAATCATAAAGCAAATGCCAGGAGTAACCTATGGCGAAACCTCGGCCTCACTTCACTTCATCTCGCCAAATAATTGTAATCATCAATCTTGACTTGTTCAACATCTTAAAACTTCAATGCTAATTTGAGATCTATGGAATACAATACATGAAATGAAAAAATGAATGAAACTCCGCGTAATTTTTTGTATTTTTGGAAATTGTAAATATGTATATCCAGAAGTACTAATCAAGAACTTTTGATAATCAAAACTGTCATCAACATAACATATTTATTGTGTGAGAGCCGCGTATGTCACCTCATAGAATACATACCTATTTATTATTAGTTCACCGTCCTATACAAACAACTAAGGCTACTCGGATTAATTAAAGAAATACGCAGACACTCGGCTGACACTAGATTACAGACTTTCAAAGGGCGTACGCACATATTTCATTGATGTTTTCACAAGACCTTATGATGTTCCTAATCTAAACATACTATTTGATTTTTATCTCCAGGTCATTTTTAAAAACTGGAGAACTTTCAACACCAAGGAACGAAGAGCTTCGTTTTCATAAGAGTTCTTTCATTTGTGCAACATGCTGTATTACAGAACGCTGATCCAGGAATATGATGCAGCAATGCTACAAGCAATGTAAATTTGTATAAGATACTCCATAGAGTAAAACTCGTTGCTGTTGTGAAGTTACAATAAGATACAAGTTTGAATTTTATTATTCATCACTAAAGCTGATGTTAGTACTTTCGTTTTGTTTGCAACTCAATTCTATCAATACCTCTCCAAATGTTGCAACCGCTTTGTTGGTTCAAATTAAACAGTAAAATAAAAAATAACATGCAAATAAAAATCTTTCTCTGTGATCTACCCGGCCAATGGCGATGGATTTCAAAGGACGACGAAATACCATGTTGTTCAATATATAGGCCTACCCGCAATTTTGTTATACCATTTTTTCCCTTTCTGGACACACTAATTTTATCGACGGTCACATTTGTATTGCAACATTCTATTGCCTAATAGATCGTCATTTTAGTAATGTAGTTCCCTATCCCACAAAATTAAAAAAAAATTTTGGCTCCTAATCAATGTGAGTCCAGAAACTTAATTTCATATTTTCCAAATGTTCTATGCATGCCATTCATTAGAATTTTGAAAACCAGGAATGTTGTGAAAAGTCCTATAACACAAATAATCATTTGTTAATTGGTCTGTAAGTGACTTACAATTAGATCTATTCACAATTCTATGTTAACTGCAATGCTTGGAATCTTACAGGGTTGTGAAGAGACCTATACCACATCAAAACATTGACATTATTCTTGGAATTATATGCTACTATTACATTACTGAAAGTAAAGGAAGAAAGTAAAATAATTATGTAGGCGGTCCAGACTCGAGTCCCGGTCAGATCTATTGAAAAATCCATTTGACATTTGGTTGTAGACAAGTTCACAATTGTGATTTTTCTTGGGGTTCTCCCTTTACCCCACATTAGACATGAACATGTTTCTGTTCGAAGTCCATTCCGTTAGCATTCATTCCTCAGTCTCTGATTGGCGACGCACGGAGCGGGGATGTCTGCTTCGAAATCTAGTTACACAGAAAACCTTAGCGTAGTGAGCTGTTTTGGGTTAGGAATGCACCTAACCAAGGGAATAGCACAAAATTCTACAAAATGGCAGTGCTAGCCCGTAGTGACTCATGGTTTCGGCTGACAACCTTCCAATGGAATTATTATTATCAGTAAATGGGTCATTCCACGAAAATATCAACTTCCATGTCCATTTGCGAAACTATCCTAAGCGCATCATGTGATACATGTATAAAATCCGCAAACTCTCTACTTTTCGGATATGAAAACCACTTTTGATATGGGAAAACGAATATTGAAGTAAATTTGAAGAATTTTAGTGGAAATAATTTATATTGCGAAAGTTGACAAAAATGCATTTAGTTTCATTGATCATATAATGCTTAGGAATAATTATAATTTAATAACGGGACCAAGTTAACAAGGAACTTTAAAGCTTTCCTTGTCATTAGAGTGTCCGTTTCATTCGAAAATCTTATAGACTGCAATTTAAGTCGTTGACACCTGAAGGTTACTCTACTCTGTCATGTCCGGAACGAAATTGACGTTTCTTCTCTATAAAAAAGTTAACCGTTGGATTTTTTCTTTAAACTTTATTTCCTCTTAGAAAATGTAATTTGTCATCAAAAACTATATAGGCGACTTTTTCGATTCGTTTCATTTAAGGGCACTTTTTGTGAATTGAAAGTGCGTCATGTACGGAACGAAAATTCTTCATTAATTTTCGAGACAAAATAATTGCGTCGTACTAACATATTTACTTAAATGAAGTAATATAAATAAAATCATAATAATGCTGCAATAATATCACTTCTTACCTTCCCTTATCCACCACTTGTTCATTCAAGGAACGCAGTGTTCAAGTAAATAAGGCAGGATCAATAGTCGCTTGGGTTGTTTCTAGCGTGTCATTATCGAAATCAATAAAGAAATACAAAGAAAATTGTATTTAAAGAGGAATGGGAGGAGAGATACTCCTGTTGTGAGTTATCTATCATGAATAATACGTAGGCCTAATATTTAAATCGAGTATCAGGAACAGAGAAAGAAATCAAATTAAATAAAAATTTAAAATAAACGAACCAATATAAAACACATTAAAATTATACGATGAAAGAGTAATGGAACGGAGAATAATTCTCTCCGGCGCCGGGATTTGAACCCGGGTTTTCAGCTCTACGTGCTGATGCTTTATCCACTAAGCAACACCGGATACAACCCCGGCGTCGGACAGAATTGTCTCTGATTGAGTTCCAACTCTTGGGTTCCCTCTAGTGGCCGCCCTCTGCACTACGTCATAGATGTCTATGAACATAGGACCGAAGTCCACACATGTGCTGAGGTGCACTCGTTATGAGTGACTAGATGGCCGGGGTCCGACGGAATAAGCGCCGTCTTAAATCACTTCGTGATTTACGCATATCATATATTATTTCAATGTACCGAAGTACATATGATATTTCCATGCAGATATTCTGCGTCATCATACGATGAAAGAGTAATGGAGCGGAGAAAAATTCCTTCCGGCGCCGGGATTTGAACCCGGGTTTTCAGCTCTACGTGCTGATGCTTTATCCACTAAGCCGGAGGGAATTTTTCTCCGTTCCATTACTCTTTCATCGTATGATGACGCAGAATATCTGCATGGAAATATCATATGTACTTCGGTACATTGAAATAACACATTAAAATTAGTTAAACTGATCTTTGCTTTAGTTTAGCCCACTATCCGTCTTTTGAACACGGAAACATTGAACATTTTTTAGTATCAATATAGTCAAATTCGTGTCGGTACATATGTGAATTAGAAAGAATTGCTAGGTATTTAAAGATGGAAAACAGTAAAAGCAGCAAGAAATGACGCTTTAATTGAGGCCGTGGATATATTAAAAACGTTGCTGCATAAGGTCATCATCATTCACTGGTTTGTGACAAAGCGACAGTCGTTACATTTAAAGAAAATTCGTAATTGTGCTGATGGTGGAAACGCGGTAATACAGGTAGATATCGCGGAAAATTTCACAGTCCGATACTAAGATGATGTACAAATCGCGCATTGGTGTCGGAAGCAAATTTCAATTTTCATGACCGTAGTGTGGCTGAATGATAGAAAGCAAATTATGCCATGGTATCGGATTATTTATTTTGTGACAAGCTTGCAGTAGCTATATTTGTTCTCTGACTATACAATCACAGAACTTGAATTCAAAATAATACAGGAACATTAAAATATTTCATTTCATCTCGATGGAGCTGCCTCACAATTAAAACATCGGTTCAATTTCATAACATCTAGGCACATTAGTGACTTGGAGTGCTGTAGACGGAATGGGGGAAATGGTGAAGAGGTTTACAAAGAACTGCCGTTGTTTTGAAGAAGCCAATGCTAGACTTGTGTCATCAGCAGGCTTCGAGACTTTGGACCCGATACAATAAGTTTACTGTGCATGCACTATAGGTTGTTGACTCGATGCAGGTAGATAGAGATATGTTGAGGTAACAACGTTGCTATTTAGAGTACAGTACGGTAGTATGGGAAAACACACATATGTACATTCTGAAAGTAAATATGCATTACACTTACACAATGACAATGTCAAAAGAATATGAAAAGCATTTATTCTCCTGTCTTTTATAAGCATTTGTGTTTAATTATACACACTGCTAATGGTCGAAATAAGCATGTAGCAATTTTAATTTTTTCATTTATCCTATTGGTCGTCTTTAGGAAGTGCAGTTACAGTACCGAATTGCAATGCACCTACTACAAGATACATTCTCAGTGTCTCAAACGTAAATATTTTTCGGCTATCTGCCAAAGTTTGTACTGTAGAAAGCTGCGCTCTACGTCGCATGACGTGATAGGGGCAAAACGAAAAAAAAACCTAACATCATTGCAGTCTCTAAGAGACAGTTCTTTATTCTCGGGTGACTCTCTGTCCACTAATTTGCTGTTTATGTTACACAATGTTCCATATCCGTTATTTTTACATAAAATTGATTTCCACTTCTGTTTACACGTTCAGTAACCGGTGTACTTGGTGCCTCATTAATTCTCTGTGTCATTTCCTCAATTTGAGGGCTTCCGGCATCTCTTGCTCTGACTTTTCTAACAGTGTAATAGTTTCAGATACAGTTTGAAAATAGGTTTGTATGAAAACCAAATTATTCGTCAGAACCTTCAAATTCAGAGCGTTTTCCTTTGCGTATTTGTTGTCATTCATTCTACAGTACCCCCACCCACTGTACGCTTTACCACTATACTCAGTACGCCGTTATGCGGATTTCTCACTGAACTGCTCTATCGGGTCCGAAGTCTCGAAGCCTGGTCATCAGAAACCAAAGGGACATACAGGGACATCATTTTATTCTTACTTAAATTTTTATTGTACCTAAGTTTTTTGAATGTTCTTTATTCCCACCCCTTCTGCTAATGAAGTTCCAACTGTTCTCCATACAGAACCAAGGCCGCATATAGTAAGCAGTACTGAGTTAGTGAGTATAGTACGTTCCAGAAATATGTTCGCGTTTTCCAGTGACGAAAGAGCTTTCAATATTGAGTCATATTTTCGCATAGTTCGTTTGCCTACGTCGCATCCCGATTTCCCCCACCTGCTTCTGTTCGCCCCTCTGTAAAAGCTGGGCTGTCTTAGCACTTTTCTGAAAACATTAATTTCTGTTAGGAATTGGACGTTTACGTAATATTATGCAACTGTTTAAAATAACTTAAATAAAAAGGCCTCGTTAAGTAATTAACTGTCACGTGATTTCCCCCCTTTCTACGATCCTGTGGCATAATCACTTGAACGGACAGTAGATAGCATGTCTGAGTAATTTAATGTGCGGGTAGGGCAGAAGTGAAGATTGAATTTACAGTACGTAAGATACTCTTTTATAGAGTAGGTAGAGAATTATTTTAACATGAGTTAGGTAGTAGTATGAAGGACGAAACTGGCAATTGGAATTAGATGCAATACTCTATAGTGCGATAATATGCACAAAAGAACTGAAGCCTATATCGAAATGAACGACCACCATTTTCAAAAATGTGTTTAAATATTCATATTATGTTTATTTTTCAATTTAATTTTTTTCTCTATATTGTACGTTAATGTGCTGTAGACGGTATAATATACACTGCATAATGAATATGCTGGCATGGATAACTCAGTGAAGATAATTGAGTCTTAGTATTTTAATGATAGATATAATTATAAAAAAATTAAGGCACTGTTTTGAATGGTGTAACGGACATGACATGGAGTAACAGATCTCACAGGTAACAGACATGGCAAATCAAACATAAGCATGTGCTAATCTAAAATTTTTTTGCTTAAAAATCTTCAAAATAGCAACTTAACCACTGTACACACGTACTATAATGTCCTCTTGATCTTGATTTTATATGTTGTTATTTGTGGTAAACACAACACAAACAGATCTGACAAAGTAAAAATGCACGCTAGACTAAAATACAAAGCAAGAGTATGACACACAAACTCGTCAAATCAAAATGGGTGAACATAGCTGCTCGTTGTGCATCGTCCTGGCTTATGCTGACATCTGTGGGATTTCTTTAGCAACTGTGTATACATAGGAACAAAATGGTGTAACAGACCTGACTGATTTACTGGACTACAGTAATGATGGAATCATATTTAAGAAAATATAAACTCAGACATAAATGAAGAACTTTTGATAATATGAAATGTTTCTTTAATTTTTTTCTCAATTGCATTATTAAACAAACTTTATCTGGACATAATCATCCTCCATTTTAAATACTTAACTAGTACGGACACGGCATTTTAGCTGTTACTATGAGAATTTTATTTTATTCTAGTGAAATATTTCACATGAAGGAAATAATTCTTGTGTCGTTTACTACATTAGCATTGAAACTACTCACTGTTAGGAATTTATAACTCTATCGCTATAAATGCAATAATGGAAAGTGTATGAATTGATGGACGTCATTTGTTGCACAAATTCTGCAAATGACCCATTAACATAGTGAAATAAAAAGGCTGATACTTGTCAATGTTATATTGGGTGTATTTTCTATAGACAGGAAATAAAAGTCTTTAAAATAGTGCAATATTTGTCTTTAAAAAAAGAAAATAATATCTTTAAATTTTTCTTTAGCAGATAGTTGTGTTTCGAAGTCAAAGGAGTGGCTTTCAACCACCCAAATGCTGAGGACTAACTTATCGTGATGATAAGCATGAGTTCAAACGAACGAAAGACACTGCGTTAACTCACCCCAACTCTGAGACGTGCTCAAAGTCAGAGGAGCACGAAGCGCACTGGTAGTATAACGGCATATATTTCTCAGGCCTATTAATTACTGTATGATATTGAGCTATTGAAAGTAATTGAAATTCATATGTCAATGAAGCATTTGAAATAGGCCTAACTAATTTGTTAAAAAAAAGTGTTCTTTTTAATTGTACGCACCCGAGTCAGGTTTATCACATTGTTAGTGTAATCTTTATGTGATATAACAGCATGTTAAGAAATATATGCAATTAAACTCATATAACTTTTGTAAGGGCGGACGTCATGTTCGGAACGAAGTTTTTCCGTCATGTTTTGACTTACATGGCTATAAAATACGTTAAAATAAATAAATATAATAAATCTGTTGGAATAGTGGCATATTTTAAAGATTATATTACCGTCTGCTCCAAGGATGTAGAATTTAATCACTGTAACTCTATTCATTTTGACTTTTCTATAAGCGATATTCCATTTTCTCTTACAGCAATTTACAGATCTCCAAATAACTGCAAAATTGATTTCCTGGATAGCTTTGAACAATCTCTGTATGAACTAAAAGACGTTAAAAATCATATTATTTTAGGTGACATTAATATTCAAAATTTAGAACACAATTTAGATAACTCTGGCAACAGATATTTGAATATTATGCATGAATATGGTTTTTTGAAATACTTAAATGCTCCTACTCGATATAATGCATGCCTTGGTCATACATTCTTCAAAACACTTATTAACTTAGATTTCAAATCAGGAGTATATAATAGTGCAATTACAGACCATTATATGGTATTTGGACTAGTCACTATCACTACTAAAAATATTATTAAGGATCCCATCATAAATTCACATAATAATTGCAAGCAACATATTAATTACAAAGACTTAGTCGCAAATATTAGCTTAGAGACCTGGGAAACGGTTTTTGATGCCAAAACGCTGAAGTTAGTTTTCAAAACTTTTACAAAATACTCCGCGATCTAATAACTAAATATACCTTTCATACTTGTAATGATATACTTGTAATAATGTCCGGAACGCACGTTTAAATTTATTTTCTGGAGAAGTTTTCTTGGTATAAAGTTCCGAAAAGCGTTAAAATAGACCTTGAAGAATGAGTAAAGTTCCATTTTGTTTTCATTTGAAAAATCTTAAAAATTTCGCAGAGATTTAGGATTTTCCAAAACGGAAAACGAGCGTGTCTGAAATGCGCCATGTCCGGAACGAAAGTTTGACCTCAATTATCGTCGCTACCTCATCATAAAAACAATTTTTTTGTTTCAATCGAAAGAGGGCAAATTCAAGAGCATCTGCCACGTTTTCCCTCGAAAAAATATCACAGAAATAAACATAATTAACGGGTTTAACCCAAAAAATGTAGTCCCAGCGTCAAGACCGGAACGATGGAATGTCCTAAATAAAGCAATTTATAAAAATAGAACAATAGCCTAAGCAAATGAGACTCAGGTAAATAAATAAATCAAATTATGTGATGGTATGTAAATGAATGTGTAGTATTAATGAAATAAACAGAAAAAATAAATAAATAAACAAATGAAATGTAAGGAAGTAAGTAAATGATTAAATGAACTAGTTTACAGGAAGTCGAATATATTCACACATTTTGTGCAAGGTGTGTTATATTCGTTGGAAGGATTTCTCCCAGACATTTTAAATATTTTAATTGGAAATTGAACGTATAATCAGTTTTTAAAGACAACATAGTATTACATTAATTACACATATAATGATCAAGTATCCAAGCATAGAGAAGATTCGAACACTACGATAGTCGCATCCGTGCAAAATGTCTACATCACAGGAGAACAAGTAAATTAAAAGTAATATAAAAATCAAAATAAAGACTGAACTTTTCTGATGTCATTCCAAATTTACTATGCACATCATCTATGTTGTGTAATCAACTATATATACTTCACATCTCATAATTAATAAACAAAACCTATGATGCAAATCTATTCAAAATTATTCAAAACGTATGATCTTCTGCAAATGTTTGTACAGCACTGTCGCCATCTTGTTGCTGCATCGTACGAAAGGAAGCTGCCCCGTATCTCGCGTGCCCCAAGGTGAAGGTCGGGGAATCCCCACGGAGCCGTTCAGGGCAGCCAAGTACATTACAATAAATTAAACACTTCATGCCTCACTTCTCCCTCGCCATCTTTCTTTGTTTTTTTTTTTTTTTTTTTTCAATTCTTGCAACTTGTAACCCACCTCTTGGAAGGATGTATTTCTTAGTGAATCCAAATTACCTATAGTGTAGCATTGATACTGCCTGGTACAAGATACTTTAAATTTGGCACACTGTAAACATAAATTAGACTCTAGAAAGAGTTAAATCTGTTATTAATAATAACTGTATTATTTATTATTATTATTATTATTATTATTATTATTATTATTATTATTATTATTATTATTATTTCTTCTACTAGTTAATTGCATTTATTTTTTTCTTGGCTGAGGTGATTTATTCTTCAGAATTATAAGTTTGAATCAAGGCCGAGAAAATATTTAAACTTAGTACACTAGAACACACTATCTTTAATATAAGCTTATACACTATAATAAAAATGTAGGCCTACATTGATCAAACATTATTTACATTATTAAGCTTATGTACATGTTCTGTATTAATGCAAGGTATTTTATTTCGTAATACTATAGCCTACTTATTTTGTAAACCGTGTACAATAGTGTAAATAATGTTTGATCAATGTAAGCCTTCATTCTTTGTGACATTGTAAATAGTGGAAATAGCGTAGTTTAGTGCACGGATATAAAATTAAAATTTGGAGCGAGTCTTGATGGGAGTCCACCTGTATGTAAGCAATAATTTCCACGATTGTCCACAAGCATATATACAGGGGTTCTTGTTTACTGCACATGTGCAATGTGTTGTAAACGACACTTAACTATAGGCCTACAATAAGGAACTCCAAATTTTATTTCTTTAACTGTACATAGTGTAAAGGGCTATCAGACTTTGACTACTTTCAAAAGCCGATTGTCAGAGAAGCTGCATTTCTTCTCTACGATGAGACCTTCCTTCAAATATAATTTTTATAGAATATTTATTTTCAATATATCAATTTCCTTTCATTACGTTAATCATTTCTTCGATAAATTATTTAAGTCTTAGAATTACATGTAACTAAACACAACTACAAGTTCCTCTTACTATTATTATTATTATTATTATTATTATTATTATTATTATTATTACTAGTAGTAGTAGTATCGTTATTATTATTATTATTATTATTATTATTATTATTATTATTATTATTATTAGTAGTAGTAGTAGTAGTAGTAGTAACAGTACTAGTAATATCGTTATTATTATTAGTTTTACCGTTATTATTGTTATTATTATTATTAGTAGTAGTAGTAGTAGTAGTATCGTTATTAGTATTAGCAGTAGTAGTAGTACTAGTAGTAACAGTAGTAGTAGTATCGTTATTATTATTATTATTAATTTTATCGTTATTATTGTTATTATTATTATTAGTAGTAATAGTACTAGTAGTATTGTTATTACTATTATTATTATTATTATTATTATTAGCAGTAGTAGTAGTAGTAGTAATACAAGTAGTAGTAGTAGTAACAGTAGTAGTAGTATCATTATTATTAGTTTTACCGTTATTATTGTTATTATTATTATCATTATTATTATTATTAGTAGTAGTGGTAGTAGTATTGTTATTATTATTATTATTATTATTATTATTATATTAGCAGTAGTAGTAGTACTAGTAGTAACAGTAGTAGTAGTATCGTTATTATTAGTTTTACCGTTATTATTGTTATTATTATTATTAGTAGTAGTAATAGTAGTAGTAGTAGTAGTAGTAGTAGTAGTAGTATCGTTATTATTATTAGTTTTACCGTTATTATTGTTATTATTATTACTATTATTATTATTATTATTATTATTATTATTATTATTAGCAGTAGTAGTAGTAGTATCGTTATTATTATTAGTTTTACCGTTATTATTGTTATTATTATTACTATTATTATTATTATTATTATTATTATTATTGTTTCATTTCACTGCCATTTTCTGTCATTCATTCTCATCATCATTTTTCTGTTTTGTATTGTTTTTTTTTTTTTTTTTTTTGTATCTTGTACTAAACTGTAATTGGCCTTTTGCACGTTAATATTCTAAATAAATAAATTATTATTATTATTATTATTATTATTATTATTATTATTGTTATTATTATTATTATTAGTAGTAGTAGTAGTAGTAGTAGTAGCAGCAGCAGTATTAGCAGTAATAGTAGTAGTAGTATCGTTATTATTATTAGTTTTACCGTTATTATTGTTATTATTATTACTATTATTATTATTATTATTATTATTAGTAGTAGTAGTAGTAGTAGTAGTAGTAGTAATAGTAGTAGTAGTAGTGGTGGTAGTAATAGTAGTAGTATCGTTATTATTATTAGTTTTACCGTTATTTTTATTATTATTATTATTATTATTATTATTATTATTATTATTATTATTATTATTACTATTATTATTGTTATTCCATTGTTTTCTACATTGATGTTATTTATATCTGACATGTATTTTCATACTGATTGAGTGGAAGAGAAAGCCTTATGGCCTTAACTCTGCCAGTATCAGTAAAAAAAATTCAAATAAATAAATGAACAAATAATTTGATTAATAGAGCATCAACTGCAGAGCAAACAAGATGCAAATGTTCCCTTATAGTACCTGTGTCACGCGCCAACATGACGTCACACCAATATAGTCTATGAACAACTAACCTTAACTCCTTACGCCCTGGGACAGAGTATACGGTCCCTACCAAATGCTATTGCAATTGGTTTCTATACTTCGCACGAAAACATGACGACCTTCCCTCATCCCCTTCACCAGTTAACTGCTGGCACGCGCAAGGGATAAACCCTTAGCCGAGTTGCCAATTCTTGAAGTCATTGCGATTTGCGAATGTTTTTCAAACTGTGTTCCGTGAAACCGCGATTTTCAGCGAGACTATATTATCTTTGTAAATATACCTTAATTTATAATTACTGAAACAAAATTGGTATAAAAATGAACAAACTTATTTTAAAAACACTCTATATTTATATTTTCACTAACATGTTTTGCCTAAATAAACAAAGAACTGCAGAATTATATAATAAGTGTTAAATTCTCATGTTATTGAAGTTCCAGAATTTTATACTTAATTAAGGATGTTGCGCTTGTAAAATTTTCGGAAACTGTGATCATTGAATAGCAATTTATAGTACAAGAGAGTAAAATTAGATTTTATCCGCTTCGCCTTGGGTGATAATTTCCACGAGCGCATAAAATCTGTTTACTCTAGTGTGCTATACAATATTTTATTCATTACGGATGTAAATTTAATTTTAAATTGTAGGTTTTTTCTTTGTAATGTGTTGTTGGCGAAGAAGTTCATATTTATTCATTTTAATTAATGCCAATATGTTGGTTGTCATGTAGAGAGTGATTTAAAAATATTTAATTCACTGCTGTAAGTTAGAAAACTTTTATTCACTGCTGTGAATAATGCCATTATTTAGGTTGCTAAGGACGGTGAAATAAAGACCAGTTTAGATACCAGTCATGGATAAATGTATTCCTTTTACATCATTTTTTCATAACACGAAAACCATATTAAAGCACGAAAGAATACATTTGTTTGTCTGCCAGTTTAGTTGCTGATTCGATGGAAATTTTCTGCAGGCCTAAGGAACGTTATAAGATACGAAATATGATTTAATTAATTAAGGGGGCATGTACACTTCTTATACCTTAAAATTCTGTTATATAAAATATAGGCCTAATATAAAATTTAAATTTCTACACCAACTATTGAAGTTCACTCAGGTAAAAACAACCTGTAGGCCTATTAGTTTTTTTTTTAGTTATTTAACGACACTATCAATTACTAGGTTATTTAGTGTCGATGGGATTGGTGATAGCAAAATGGTATTTGGCGAGATGAGGCGAGGATTCGCTATAGATTACCTGACATTCGACTTACTGTTCAGAAAAACCTCGGAAAACCCAAAATCAGATAAATCAGCCAAAGCGGGAACTGAACCCATGACCAAGTGCAACTTCAGATCGTTAGTTAACTTAGCCAACTGAGCTACGCCAGTGGCTCTGTATTAGTTCTGAAGTTATGATTTTTAATGTAAAGTGCGGCATTGGCTGTAATAGCTGTTAAGTGGAAAACGGCATGAGCTTTTCCTTCTTCTTCCCAAACTATATTCCTTAAAAACCCTTTTCCTGGCAATTCCGAAAGTGCTGGATAGAATCGAATGACATTTTTTCTGAATTCTTAAACGTAATGTACAAATCAGGCCAGAATATATTTCCGCAAGTTTATTTGCTGTTGGCGATATCTCTTTCGCGTACTGTTCACATACTGTTCGACGAAATAAATCACGCATAAAATCGTCTATCATACCGCATTCTGTTTTAATTTGTTTATTTTCTCTTTAGTTGGTGAACCGTAATTCTTAATTTCTATGCCCTATATATATTTTTTTACCAACTCCGCCGGTTGCGTCCGATGTTAAGTGATTAAGATTTGTACTTATCAAACTACCTCAACTTTCGATTACTCTATGCATAGAATTTCTAACGTTAGACACAATATTTTAACACTTTGTTTTCTTAGCTACGCTCCTCTGCAAATAAGATATTCTGTTTTCTTCGACGGTGTTATTTGTTCTTGTGATGGTCCTCGATCTTCAAGTGAATCAGAAGGCCTGGCTGCGGATCATCTGCTCCAACACTCATTAATCATGGCCGGAATAAATTAGATAAATTGAAGCGCACAACGGTATAAAACAACACATCGACAAATGTCTGAAAAGACACTGAGAACGGGTGAAACCCAACAGGTAGAGGCAATGACTGCTAGATTTGGCAATGCTGGGATCTATTGTATTTCTGCCACGCGGCTAGGGGTTGAGTAGAGGATGGGGGTTTATGAGGGATTACCAATTCCAAGAAGAGAGGCCGTCATGTTTCCGAGCCAAGTATAGCACTCAATTGGCTTAGGCCATATGCCTTCTTATTCTGAAACCGCTATAACAAGTGGTACATTTGTCGGTCCGCATCGCTAGAGTCGTGAAATACATGGATCTCCATGCTTGAGTAGCTCACACAACTCAATATCAGTGTTGGAAATAGGTTTACTTTATCCATTAAACTTATGTCACATCGATTTGAACTTCTATTCCTCGTTGTAGTCGTACTCAGTGGCTATAGTCGCAGGTTCGCGTGTTGAAGCTCGGCCGCTAGCAATAATAATAATAATAATTTTAGCTTGACTTGGTCCATAGGAGCAGTATAACTTAAAGATCCGTGTTGTACGTAATGGAAGCTGTCTCTGATAGACGACTTGAGATAAAAATTTGTGTCAGACAGCTGCTACTGCACTCGAAAATTGAGGAGAGGCTCCATTATGTGATAATTAGGGGACGGAATAATACGCCATAAAAACGGCAAAATGTGCATGCATGTATGCCAGCGGTGACCAAAACTCGAACTGCAGTGATTACAATGCGACAGACAGCCTATGAAGTAAGGAGAGGAAGGAAAGGTACTTGGGATGAAAACTACAACCAGTGGTGGTACCTGTACTAACATATTTATCAATCCCGCGGATAAAAAATTTCAAGCTTTCCTGTATCAGCAATGTCACTTCTGTCATCAAGAGCCAGTAAATAATATAAGATTTTTCTTGCTTCCTTTTTAATCTTCCTCTTGAATATAATCAGGAATTTTCTAAATTCTTCTCTCGATACTTGGTCGTGAAATTCGTACTTTTTAAAAATTAAAAACTTCTTATGGACAAGTTATTTAAGTTATTTTAATCATTATACTTTTGAGAAATTCTGTTCTATTAAAAAGCTTTAGAGCACGAGATATTTCATACCCCATGAGGCAGCTGACTTCCTTACTTTTATTTATGTAATCTTTCTTTTCCTGGCTATGATTTAAGACCTATCAATTCCTGGCGTCTAACAGTTCGCTGGCACATAATATTGAATCAGTTTTTCTACAATATTATTATTAAATCAATAACTAATAAATAGTTACCCTCATCTAGAGAATAGGAAGATTAAAATTGAGATAAAACCTAATAATTTTATCCTTCTAGGGAAAAGATCTAAAAATATCAATATTCATGCACGTACAGGAGAATTATAGAAACACATACTTAGTGGTCAGTAATAATAATAAAAATAATAATAATAATAATAATAATAATAATAATAATACATTATTCAGAGTGGAAAATAATGTTTCTATATACTCCTAATTGAACCGTTGAGCAAAGCAAACTTTTGTTCGACAGAACAAAAAAGCTCTTCTCATTCTTTACGAAACCTCTTACTACTTGTAGAGACAGAGTTTATAAATCGACATGATACTGCCACTGCTTGTTTACAGTACGTGACTGAAACACATAGCTATGTACAGGTCGTACCCGTTTGAATGTCTGTAATTACACGATGTAATTACGACACTCGTTTTGGTTACCGCTGTTGTATGCACTTAAAATCAGCATTTATGCACTCAAAATAACAAAATATGTACTGTCAAAATTAAAAAGAAATAAGAAAAACTTATTTTATTTTAAGCAAATGGCTTATTATTGATGTTACACATAAGAATATTGAGACACAACTTTATTTATTTCTGCTGGAGTTGCATATTTTTTCTTAATTCTCAGGCAGTAAGTTTTTCTATTGTCAAAAAAAAAATCCATGGCGCGACAGCTTTTAAATGCCCACCCAGACCGACCAGCCGGTTGCTGGCTTCGGGAGCGGTAAACTGCACACACGTTTCAGGTATATGGCCTAAAAGAAGGTAATTTACACACATGTAATTTGCACACACCGATTTTTGATATGTAATCTGCACACTCAAACAACCCGTTAATGAAAACAGGATGTAAATTGCACACAGCGCTACAATGGCATATATTTACTTTCAACATACTCACTATTACAATAGTAACATATTAACCAATAATTGATATTGGTAGGTGGTATTTTGCCCTCTTAATGAATTCCACTGGGGATATATGCCCCTCATTAAAATCCTTTATATTTTTCTCTATTCTTTCCCCTTTAAGGAGTACTTATTTTTAGTACTTATGTGTCTATTTGAAATTGAATTAACCTATTTGTAAAAGTATAAATATCTGCATGAGCAGAGTAAAATGTCTTGTTGAATCTAATATGAAAATACTCACAGACATTAATTAGTTATATGCTGCAATGAATTTTTCTCCGTTCCATTAGGCCTACTCTTTCATCGTATGATGACGCAGAATATCTGCATGGAAATATCATATGTACTTCGGTACATCAAAATAATATATATAAAATAATATATATATGCTGCAAGCTTTCTGTTCTAGCTGCCCAGATTGAAGGAGGAAAGGTAGCGTCATCGTATACACAGCTATCTACTAAATAGTCACAAAAGTTATCTAGTCTTTCATCTTGTGGCTTAATGACCACTAAATCAGATACAAAACAGTCGGCAATCTCATGAGGGTTTAAAAATGGTAGACTTGATACAAGTTTTAATCATCTGCCTATTTGAGAATCACGTTTATATTTGTTTATGAAAGCATATTTTTTTTTTATCTGACCAAGCCAAAATTGATTTAGGTGGATTCTACATCCAATGACATTGGCCTCACTCCATACAACGTTCATTGCAGCATGGATCGCACTTATAAACAACTGCGTTCAAGGGCCAATACTTTGTTGAACTATCCGTCCAAGACAGTCTAACTCATACAGTACCTCTCTCCTTCCATTACAAGCTGCGTAAGTCATTTGTGCTTGTCACCCGTAGCATTGCGTTCGATTTACATTTCATTTATTAAAAAGTAACTCGAGCCATGCTGTATGTGTAGTTTACATACGACCCCTACCACCTAGGTTTTGTTGCGTGTGCAGATTACATATCACAAGTGTATAGCAAAGGTATGGGAAAAATATACCTGAAAAGTGTGTGTAGTTTACCTCCGCCCGCTGGCTTCACGTCCAACCAGAATTGAGGTATCGTGAGGTTAGCAAGATGATCCCCCCAACCGTTATAGCTAGCTTTCGTAACCGGATTTCGCTACGTATCGTAGCTCCCCAAGTGCATCACGATGCTGGGTAGGCACAGGTCCCATACATTGGCCGAAATTTCATGACAAAACTTCTTCCCTCGTGAGGACTCGGATCAGCGCGCATTCCGTAACGCGAGTTCTAGGCAGAATGCCTTTATCATGGTGCGGGACTTCTATTGCCCACAAGAATATTTTAAGGGGAGTTGGTCATTATCGCATGCAAAATAATGGTAAAAATAGCCTATCTTCAAGCAGTCATAAATATAATACTATTTATCAGAGGTCTTTCATTTTTGTTAGCTATGTGTCTATGCATATTAAGCTTTAAAATGAAAAAGAATGGATACTCTAGAGTAAATCTTTATCCTTAAATTAATTTTTTTAATGAAGCACAATTTTTTTTATAAATTCACTATATATCTGTGATTAGGTACACTCTATTCACTTATTATAACACATATTGAATTGAAACTTTGACCACTTACTGCTAATAGATACTAAAACATACCCTACTAAAATTATTCATGTATCTGTAATATTATGGGCATATGACTTATAGAAATCATCACCGTGAATAAATTTAAAAACATTGAAGATTAGTATAAGCCCTATGCCCATAGTATTACAGATATTTTAATAATTTTAGTAGGGTATGTTTTAGTATCTATTAGCAGTAAGTGGCCAAAATTTTAATTCAATGTGTGCTATGGTAAGTGAATAGAGTGTACCTAATCTCAGATATGTAGTGAAATTATATAAAAAATATGTTTAAATTTAACAATTAATTTAAGGGTAGGATTTACACTAGATTAACCATTCCTTTTTCATTTTAAAGCTTAATATGTATACATGTATCACTAAAAGAAATGAAATAGCTGTGATAAATAGTATTACATTTATGACTGCTTGAAGATAGGCTATTTTTATCATTACTTTGCATGCGATAACGTCCAATTCCCCTTAAATAGATGAGAAGCTCCTTTCAACATCACAGGATCAGCAATGTATTTAATTATGTAGATTGCCCACAATGATTCATCGACAAAAGTGCACTATCTGAATGTTGTCAGATTGCAACAAATAAAATATAGCTAACTCTAATATGTTTAAATGTCAGATTTTCTTCTGTATTCCCCCCCCCCCGATTTTCCGTTTTCTTAATCTTGGTTTAAGCACTAGAATGCACAAAATATGCTTTTATATGCGCTAAAAGCTGAAATAGTTATTAATCCCTTAAATATGCATAAATATGCACTATAAAATCTTGACTTCGGTTACAAATAAGTTGAAACGCATTTATACTGTGGTAGCATATAATTTCCAGCTAAGAAATAAAAATGGAAATATGCTAAAATCCTAACCCTATTGATAATACAAACGTTCTTGGTCTCAAAGGATCTCTCCCAATGTAATATTGTGACGTGTAGTTAGGCCTACTGATAGGCAGATCATATCACCAGAGCTGAACTATCATACGCCTCGTAGCCGCGTCTGTGGCTCATGTGTTATCGCGCTGATTTTCCATGCCGGCGACTCGGGTTCGATCCCCAGCCAGGTCGTGATGGAATTTATGGCGGACAAGGCAGACGTTGCGAAGTGTTTTTCTCGGGTTACTTCCGTTTCCCTCTAGGCCTATCATTCCACCAACACTCTCTCCTTCCCCCTAATTTCATCTGTCATCTGTAATATTAAAAATTGAAGTCTTGAGGATAGTACGGGTTTCTGATATTGATGCAGGAAGGGCTTGGGGCTCATCAGGCCTAACGTATGCGGAACTGAGGTAGGATGGCCCGCCTGTCAGCGTCGGATTCACGAACGCAACCTGTCGGACTTGTACAATCATCGCATATATACGGCACACAATGGGCCAAACCGTGCCTAAGTGAACGGACCCATCTCTGGTCCAGCACCAGTAAAGCGAGTCAGCCATTATACCCCTCGTCCCGTACTTCACGTAACAAGCATGCTATTATGATTAGATAGTGGATGCGGGATGACTTCAGGAAGTTGTTTCGTATCGCAGTATATGGCACGTGCCGCGCCGTCCGCCTTTGTGTACCTGGCGAGTACAGCAGCGTACATAACGAAGGAACCCCGGTCCATATTGCAACGCAATGTGTGCAGTTGTGTTATCCTGCCAAAGTATTTAGTACGAGTTGAATAGTGTAGTGCTGATCCATTCATAATGTCGAAGTCAAAACGTTAAATTCGCTTAGAGATACGAAATGCAATTAAGAAGTATGAGAGTGACATTTTATGTATTAACGAAGACAATATCGTGTGTAATGTATGTAAAAATTGAAATAAAAACCAGAACAACTCAGGCTATAGAGAAACATTGCAACAGTACATTGCACAGGAAATGCGTTGAAATGAAATCTGGGCAACCATCATCATCATCATCATCATCATCA
Organism: Periplaneta americana; assembly: GCA_025594305.2. Classification (NCBI taxonomy): domain Eukaryota; kingdom Metazoa; phylum Arthropoda; class Insecta; order Blattodea; family Blattidae; genus Periplaneta; species Periplaneta americana. The sequence continues at coordinate 15,335,754 of JAJSOF020000015.1, read as the reverse complement.
TCATCATCATCATCATCATCATCATCATCATCAATTAGCTGTGCGAGTCTAAACGACACGTATAACATAATGCTCAGTGCAAATATTCCTCTAAACAAATTGAGTTTTAAAGTTTTTCGTCAGAAATTCTCTCGTTACAAACACTGTTTAAGCGATAGGCGAAGATGATTCAGCTTCGACAACTTACGAGAATATATCGTCGTTTACTGCAACGCTGGTAATTGCATCAATGATGACGAGGACTGAACTTGCAAGGTATGTGCTACACTACTACAGTACATTATTTTTCTCTTCCTTCTGACTGTACGGAGATTCAGTAGCATGTTGACGTCATCTGTTTACGTTTAAAACCTGTTGAACCAATGGTCTGAATGAAAAAAAAATGTAACATATAGTAAATGTGCACCTACATTCAACGATAAGTCATCCTGCATCCACTGTATAATTATGACCATTTTTTTTTTTGCTCAAATGACCTATAGAATTGATTCCTAAACTAACTGCGGGTCTTACTTCATTATTGTTTCTATATGTATGTATACAGGTTGAACCGGGTTTTTCATTGAGATATTTCGAACAAGAAAGTGTAGTAGGCTTACAATTTTTCTTGTTTTCGCTTCCTTTTCGAGATGAAAATTATTTTATATGAAACATTTCAGAGCGTGTTTCGGGAAAGCCATTGATTTAATTCCCAATATATTCAGACAATTTAAGAGAGCAGTGTATAATGATAATAAATGGTTGAAGGAATATTAATTTTGTCCTTAAAATGTGCAGAAATTTGATCCGAACAAATGTAATTTTTCGTTCTGGAAAGAAATTTTAAAAAGTTGCATTTCTTCGGTCAAATTTCTGCACATTTAGGCGGCAAAACTAAGCTTCTTTCAATGAGTTATTACCATAATACACTGCTCTCTTAAGCTGGGTCTACACTATATAACAAAACACGTTATATAACAACCTTTGTATGCAACATATTTCTTTAACTTGCTATATGTTATATTTGTGTTGGTATCAAAATAGCATTCTTGTAACAAATTATATAACTCGATAAATGAAATAAATGTCACGTTTGAAAATGGCGTCCAGAGCAGATGATGTAGTTCTTTCTGCTGCTGCTTGTGTGATTCTGGCAGGAAGTAGTAGGCCATGTAAACGAAAATGTTGGTTGCGACCATCTTTACAAGCTATAAAACAATAAAGTAGAAGTAACCTTTCAGCAGATCTTAAGAGAGATGCTAATGATTCCTTGGCAGAAGAACTTGGATGTGATGGAAGTTTCAAAAACTTTGCCGGAATGATCAGTTCTGATTTTGAATATCTTATAAACGTAATTGGACATAAGATAAGTAAGAAAGACACTTCATTTCGAGATGAAATACTGGCGAGAGAAACCGTTACTTTAAGATTTCTTCCAAGTGGAGATTCCTACAAAATTTAAAGCTAATTGTTCAAATTCTCCAATCAGAGCATATCCAAGATTGTGCTAGAGTATGTGAAGCTATCACTGACTTATTTTGTCTCTTAAAACACGAGCATCTTGAAGTACACCCATTTTGATTTGTAGTGAGCGTTTGCTCCATATCCACTTTTCCCATTCTTTAATTCTATCTGGAACTGACCAATAAGAATTCTCATTTTCTTTTCGACCTCTTGCACATCCATTTTCATATTAACACCCAATTCAGCCCATGCGTCGTGCTTTTTATTTGTCTTTTTAGTCCATATCAGTCGCGTATCCCATAATACCCGTTTTTCTCTGTAAAGCTCAATTAACTCATAAGTTGCAGTCTTGTTTCACTACATTATGCCAAATTTACTTCGGAACACAGATGAATAATCACGCCAAGCGCACAGAGAATGCATACAAGATACTACGCAATAATGCAAAACATATGACGTGATATTCCAGGAAGACTCAGCTCGTACCTTTTTGTGCAGCGGGTGTGTTTTATAACAAGTTACATGATGCGCAAACATGTTATATAACGATGTTTTATAACATCCTTTGATCTTTACCGACACCCGATGGATAACATATAACTTACAATATAACACAAAAAAACTCATGTTATATAACATTTTCTTCCCGTTTCTGCAACAAGTTATATAACGTTGTTATATAAAGTGTTTTGTTATATAGCGTGGACCCAGCTTTTATTGACCGAGCATTTGGGAATTAACCAATGACGTTCCCAAAGCATGCTATGAAATGTTTTATATAAAACAATTTTTATCTCGAAAAGGATGCAAAAAGGAGCAAAATTATATTAAACTTTTTTTAAGAAATATTCCAAAGAATAATCCATTGAATTAATGACTTACTTACGGTTTACTCTGTAGACTATATATCCATTGTTTGCAACACGAATAAATCTAGGAATGTTCATGTCTACTTATACAGGGACATCATTTTATTTTTACTTCAATTTTTATTGTACCTGAGTTTTGGAATGTACTTCACTCCCACCCCTTCTACTAGTAAACTTCCAACCGTTTACGACACAGAGCCGAGGGCGCGTAAGCAGTACTGAGTTACTGAGTATAGTACCTTTCAGAAATATGTTCGCGTTTTCCAGTGACGAAGGAGCTTTCAATATTGTATCATATTTTCGTACGGGTACTGTCGTCCGTTTCCCTATGACGCATCCCGGTTTCCCCCACCTGCTTCTGTTCGCCCCTCTGTTAAGTCTAGTAGCTGGGCTATCTTAGCTCTTTTCTGAAAACATTAATTTCTGTTAGGAATTGGACGTCTACGTAATATTATACAACTGTTTAAAATAACTTAAATAAAAGGGCCTCCTTAAGTAATTAACTGTCACGTGATTCCCACCCCGCTTTCTACGACCCTGCGACAAAACCACTGTAACGGACAGTAGATAGCATTTCTGAGTAATTTTATCTTTTCGGATCGGGCAGAAGTGAAGATTGAATTTAAGGTACTCTTTTATAGAGTAGGTACAGAATTATTTCAACATGATTACTCGTACGAAGGACGAAACTGGTAATTGGAATTAGGTACAATAGTCTATAGTGCGATAATATGCACAAAAGAACTGAAGCCTGTATCGAAATGAACGGCCACCATTTTCTAAAATGTGTTTAAATATCCATATTATGATTATTTTTCAATTTAACTTCATTCTCTATATTGTACGCTAATGTGCTGTAACAGTACAATATACACTGCATAATTAATACTTCCGAATGGATAGCTCAATTCGTGTGTAAAAACACTAAGTGTTAATACAGTACTGTATTTTGATTAAACAAAAACCTAATGAAAATTATCAAACTCAAAATTGCGATATTTCCTAGTTTACATAAATGGATGAACTACTTTTCTTCCTAGTAAAGTATACCTAGTAAAGTGATCTGTTTGTATTTTACGCCAGTATCATCGAACTCCGTTGTGGAAGGGGTAGCAAACGGTGTTTCCTGTTTCAATCGTTAATAGAAAGGTATAGCCAGGTTAATATTAAAAATGTTAGTAAAAATAAAATGATGTCCCTGTAGTTACATTCAAACAACAAGAATTCTGTGTGAAAATATACAGATAAACTTTTAAGAATACTGGCGAATTTTAGCGAGGTTTTCAGAGTATCTTAAGTATTTTCAAATGCTGACATTCACATTTTTTAATTAAATTTCACTAGTGACCAGTAATTCATTTCATCTGAAAAGTTCTTCTGAATTTAGACTGTCACTGTTACCACGATATCAATATCTCATAATCAGGCTTCGAGACTTTGGACCCGATACAATAAGTTTACTGTGCATGTACTACTCGTACGGTATAGGTTGTTGACTCGCTGCAGGTAGTGAAAGGTAGAGATGTGTTGAGGTAACAACGTAGTTATTTAGAATAGAGTACGGTAGTATGGGGAAACACACATATATGGACATTCTGAAAGTAAATATACATTACACAAAGATAATGTCAAAAGAATGTGAAAAGAATTCATTCTCCTGTCTTTCATAAGCATTTGTGTTTAATTATACACAGTGTTAATGGTGGAAATAAACATGTAGCAATTTTAATTTCTTCATTTATCCTATTGATCGTCTTTAGGAAGTGCAGTTATAGTACCGAATTGCAATGTACTACAAGATACATTTTCAGTGTCTCAAACGTAAATCTTCTTCAGTTGTCTACCAAACACAGTTTGTACTGAAAAAAGAAGCGCTCTACGTCGCATGACTTTATAGGAGCAAAACGAAAAAACCCAACATCATTGCAGTCTCTAAGAGACAGTCCTTCATTCTCGGGTGACTCTATGTCCACTAATTTGCTGTTTATATTACACAATGTTCCATATCAGTTATTTTTACATAAAATTGATTTCCACTTCTGTTTACACGTTCAGTAACCGGTGTACTTAGTGTCTCATTAATTCTCTGTGTCATTTCCTCAACTAATTTGAGGGCTTCCGGCGTCTCTTGCTCTGAATTTTGTAACCGTGTAATAGTTTCAGACACAGTTTAGAATAGGTTTGTATGAAAACCAAATTATTCACCAGAACCTTCAAAACCAGAGCGTTTTACTTTACGTATTTTTGTCATTCATTCTACAGTACCCCCACCCACTTTACCACTATACTCAGTACGCCGTTATGCAGATTTCCCAATGAACTGCTCTATCGGGTCCGAGGTCTCGAAGCGTACTCATAATATATAGAAATATAATGTGAAATTTATGTATATTATCAGTCTTAAATATCACGGAACGTGATTTCGTAGTTGTCAATGAAATGAAAGAATTTAGCAAACTATTTCAAGAACGTGCATGCGTTCTTGCTTATTTTGGTGAAGATCGTGTACATATTCTACAGTACTCTCTTGTGCACTGTTACGTTTATATTGTCATTGATGTCGACACAATTGAGGACCTCTTGAATTGGGAGCGGAATTTACATATGATTATTGATGACCGAACGGAATTCGCACTGAGAGGCTGCTCTCGAGTTACCGTATGTTTGGGACTCTTGATCTATTACCTCATTAGTAGAGCCCGGATTTTATGTAATTACATATTCTGTTCCTATATCTGTAGCTGTAAGAAAAGCTGAAGTGTTGGCGATTCACACCAAAGGGATCATTATTATTAAGTTTTAATTACACATTTTTACATATTTTGGTACATAATAAATATTTTGGCATTTATTACATACTTTGAAGGATATTGCATATTTTGAAAGAAAATACATTTATTTCACCAATTTTCTCTCGACTTAATTAATAAGTTATACGTTTGGAAATTGTTTATAAAGCCTGTCCCTTCGTCTCTAATGCATAAAATTAATTTAATAATTGAAAATAGTAACGTATCGTCCAAATGGGAATCGGTCACCTGGTCGACCTATGAAAAGATGGCAAGAAAATCGCTTTTTCAGGCCGTAACAGTTCTTTTTGGAACTAGTACTTGACAGCATGATGATGATGATGATGATGATGATAATAATAACATATTCTATCAAAAAATGGACATACCTTCTCCACGCTAACATTTTGTATATCCCTAAGGAAGTAACAATAAAGTAGGAACAAATATCTCTGCTAAGGGTGGGACATTGTACTATTATAGTGAAAATTACCCTGTGGGTATGACCATTTGGCACAAACACCCCCAATCTGTTGCTCTGAAAGAAAACAGTAGTTCTTTCAATTTTCTTTAGAAGCTTATTCTGTCATCGGATGATACAACTAGCTAGTCTATTGCTATGGCGCCAGTGGCATCCAAGTTAGCTTCCAAGTTAAAAGATTGGATTTCAATTGATGATGTCTTTACTAGTGACAGCAAAATCGTGCTGTACAAAGTGTGTGACAAATGCATTAAAAAACTGAAATTCATGTCACAAATAAAAAACGTGCTCCGACAAAGAAACAAGTTCTTCTTAGTCTTCTACCAGTGAATTTAATAAAGATATGTGCATGGCAATAGCTGCTGCAAACATACCGTGGTATAAACTTGGAGTGCAAAAGTTTCAAGCATTCCTACGCAAATATTACAACTTCAATGTTCCGAATAAATCAACACTCCGGAAAAATTATTTGAACTCCTGCTGCACTGACACAATGAAAACGATTAGACCTTAACTTGGCGAATCCTGCGTATAGGTTGCCGTTGAAGAGACAATCAATGACCGCAGAAAATATGCAAAAATATTTAATTATTAATTGCGCTTCCAAACAATAATTAAATGAGGTTGGGTCACATGTGCACCTGGAATTTTTTATCAGTGTGCAAAAATACATCTAATAAAGCTTAGATTTTAAGTTAGCCTACATGTATTTTATTTATTACACATTTATCTATGTACATATTTTCCATCATTTATAAAGAAAGTGATATCCCAAAGAAAGAGACTGAGTATGACATAATAAGTAGGAATTGATATTGGTGGTACATTTAGCATTATAAAAGTAATCAATAAACTAATCAAAGCAATGTTAGAGTGCATATTTATTTTCAATATACAGTACATAAAATCCGGGCTCTACTCATTGGGGTTTTCCGAGGTTTTTCGAGGCGGATGTCAAGTAACAACATGGCTGAATCCTTGAATTTACCTAGCTATTGCAAATTCTGTTTACGCTAGATATCGGTGCGGTTGTTAAATGACCGATGAAAAAGCAGGCTCTACATCAGGGATGTCGAACAGCGCTCTCAAACTCTAAAACGATTAATACTGTTTCCTATCATAGCTGAGTTGAAACGACAGTCGGTAATGTTAATCTGAGCTCGCTGTAGCAGTGTTCTGTAGCAGTGTGTTTATCAACTCTGGCAGCTGGTATGGTTATGGAACGACGATTCAATAGTAAGTGAATAGATAAATATTCCTTTTTCTTAAAGGACCGAAAGACACTTTGCTTAATATAATTCACAATCTAATCGAAGCCACAGGGGTGGCTCAGTCGGTTAAGGCGCTTGCCTGACGATCTGAAGTTGCGTTCGGGCGCGGGTTCGATCTCCGCTTGGGCTGATTACCTAATTGGATTTTTCCGAGGTTTTCCCCAACCGTAATGTGAATGCAAGGTAATCTATAGCGAATTCTCGGCCTCATCTCGCTATCACCAATCTCATCGACGTCGTTAAATAACCAAATAAGATAAAACATTTTTTGTCGCAACGGTCTCCTGATCAGTAGCATATCGAACAAGCATGTTATAATGTATATGCCTATTACTGGGGCCAGGAAATACATGTCCTAAAAACTTATTAATATGTATGCAAGTATGTTCTTATAAATCTCAAAATATGCCAATAAATATGCACTAAAATGCTGTATTGCCTGATATATTACTAATATAGGTAAAACAAGACGAGATTAAACTTACATTTGTTGTGGAGAGGTTGAAGTGTGCGAATCGCTGTAAAAAAAAAACAAGCAATGAGTTTTAGTTTACGATTATCAAATGGTGTATGCCAGTGGTGACCAACTAGTGCTCTTTGTGCAAGAGCAATCTTCGCTGCACACGAGCAATATGCGAGATCAGGTCGTTCCAATGCTTGCAATGCCAACGTTGTGCTTTTTTTTTCGCGTCTGTGCACATGAATGCATAAAGTGTTTCGTAAGAGCAGCTGAGTTGGTCACTAATGGCGTAGACCAGTGATGTCAAAGCAAGCGCATTTTTCTGACCTTGACGACGTGCGCGGGCGTCAAGCACTAGGTACGGAAGGAGGAAGGATTTTATATACGAATAAGCAGCATGTTGAATTAAGAAACCAGTGGTGTACAAACTTCAAACGGAACGTGAAATTTTATGTCGTTATTTTTATAGTTTATTTCTGTTCGATATTATATTATATTCTCTATAAAATAAAAGTACTAACACTGATTTCTTAATATTGCAATTGTGTTTTAAACGTTAATAACATAATAAAGAGTTAAGAAGGAATATTCACATAAATTTCATAGTAGTACAACTATGCTGTACTAAGTGAATGAAACACATCATTTATAAAGAAAGTGATATCCAAAGAAAGAGACTGAGTATGACAAAATAAGTTGGAATTGATATTGGTGGTATCTTTAGCATTACAAAAGTAATCAATAAACTAATCAAAACAATATTATAGTACAGAGAAAAGTTACGTAAGTACTGTATATGTTTTAAGTGTAACTAATATTATATAACAAATTTTTTATGCTCAACCATGCCGAAATGTAGTAATTATACACTTGGTAGCAGTCCTTTAATGCATATAATTAAAGTACACCTATTGATTAAAGTAAAGGTGTTTTCAGCCAATGACAACTCAGCTTACAGGTGTTCAGCCAATGACAAGTCAGCTTTGTATCGTTATAAAACCACAAGTATCGATTATTCTCGGATATGCAATCGAAAGAGAATTAGCGAAAAGTCACGGAGGCAGGAAATCCAATACTGTCGCAGAAGGTTATGTTCTGTTACTATAATAATTAGCTTTAATTGTAAATAATATTCAAATAAATTCAATTTGTCATCTCGTTTTTCAATGTCGAATTCAATAATCAAGGTTATATCAAGTTTAACGGGATTACATCAAGGTCAATGACATTATTGTTCCTCGGAAAAAATCAATACTTTCGCGTCTGCGCACATCTCACAATTCACGACCTAGAACAAGGTCACCTCCGATCTTGTCAGATACGAATAAAATGTATACATCTGAATAATTTCAAGTTAGAAATATGGTCGAGCATAAAAAATCGTATGAAACTTGCCTATAATGGTAATTAAGACGCTCGTATGAATATCATGAAACTCGCTTGCGCTCGTTTCATAACATCCATACTCGCTTCTTAATTACTATCATTATAGGCTCGTTGCATAATGTACTATTATCGCATTATGCTTTGAAGTTGATATTGGTGCGCAACTTCCTATCATCAGAATGTTAAATTATTTCTTGGAATTCTGCTGAAGCTATAGAGTTGTCGTTTTTACAATACATGGGCAGATATCTTTTGTTTATGATGTAACATTAGTTGCTTTATTAATTCATATCCTTACAAACGTTTTCCATGCAAATATTTTCAAAATTTTCAATATACTAACTTCATTAATACATTTTTATGATATATTAGATTTACGAAAACATTGTTTTAGTACATGTAAGGCTACTAAATAAACATACCTGAAAAATTTCACTTTTCTGTAAAAAAAATTGATAAAATGTTCCTTTTGAATAAAAAAGCAAACTTGTGAAAATGAGCATTAAAATTAAAACTTACATTCTTATAATTCACTTATACTTCTCAGACAAATCTAAAAATTAGTACGGATACAGTTTTAATAAGTTCTCTTCCTTTTGTCCATTGAATCAGTGCTGGCCATCCCTGTATATAGCTCGACCAAGCGGCATCCTACCCCACTCGTCTGTCTCTTTCCTTTCCGCTGTAAAGCGCTCAGGATCTCCTGGGCTCTAAAGCGCGCTTGCGCCTATGGCAGTGACCGGCATGTTCCTTGCTCTGTGACGTCATACCACGGAGCCGGCACGGTCTTTGCTCGGGAAACTCTGCATACTGAGCACAGCGAGGAGAGAAGGTTCAACTGAACAGTGGTGGTACGGCGCCTATGCAATGACAGAGCGCGATCCATTCGTCTGAAGTAGTATGGGAACAGCACAATTACAATACATTTGTACGAAAACAAAACTGTACATCCGTGATAAATCAATGTAACAAAATATTTTGGTTTGTAATCAAATTTAATATACTTATAATAATATGAAATTCATAATACATCCAGCTGCAGAAGCGTTCGCATAATGTAAATGAGGCTCCGAAACTGTTATAAATATACAAATATAGAAATAAATAATTTAAACAGTACTACAACACTTTGTCTACTCGGAAACTTGAAAACAGTTCAAGTGTTTTTAACAGACATTTTCCTACACAATATACAGATTTAACTATCTAGGCCCTAACTTGGTGAGTAGTATGCAAAGTATATTTAAACTTTTGAAACACACCATCACTTTGTGTTACTATCGTGCCCACGCTAAATGCTTTGTCGAGATCAAACTGTGTTATGGAGTATGGAGGAATGGCGAAGTGTTTGATTTGTAGCAAGCTGTTTCAGCATGTAAAGAAGTTCAATATACAACGCCATTATTCTCTATGCCACACAAATGATTATGACAAATATGGGGGAGAATATCGACAAATACTGGTGCAGCAATTGAAAGATAAATTGTTAAGTGAAGCTAGGGAACACACTGTCAGTGAATCAATGGTAAGCTTAAGGCTTAAGATACAGGATTTCACTAGCCATTGCAAATAACATGCGTTCTTTTAATGACGGGGAATTTGCCAAGAATGTTGCCATCATGACCGTAGAGTAGTTATTCCCTAGCAAAATACAGGAATGTGATTCCATCAATTTATCTCCAAGAACTGTCGTATCATTGCTGCACTGACGCCACTGCGCTGGTGCGAGTTAACAGTAATACGACTCAACTGCTCGCTCTTTCAAGCTCTTGAGGCCTGACTGGCTCTTACGTCATAACTGCAGCTTCTGCCGGCCACTGGCCTATGGGCATCTGTTGACATGACTGGCGTAGACATTAAGCATTCAGTATATGAAGAGCGTCTGTTACATCTGAAGATGAATTTTTTGTCTTTAAAATCTCCCAACCTCGCAAGATGATACTGGGACATAGTAAATAATAGTATTCGACTATCTGAAGAGATAATAATCACTCGTAAATTTAGTTGTAAACTTTTAGCCTCGACGACTTTCTGGGTTTTGCTTTAGGCATACTTGAAGTTGGAAACAAGAGAAACGAACACAAGGAAATGAGTGAGAAGCCTTCAGCCACACGAAAAACCTACAATTACGCCATACTCGAATAACCAACTGCGTAGCTGCACACACGAATGAAAATAGGATAACCAATTGCACAGCTGAATTTCACGTCAGACTGCGGGACTGCCCCGACCGAACGATGAACACTGCTGCGGTCAAGTAGAGTTGTGATAAAAAATTGAAATGGATTAAATATGCAGCAAAATGTTAGTAATAAAAGATTATGTTTTTATTTTACAAAGCCAATCTATTCACTTTATGCAATTCCAAATCAGTTTTAATGAGCAAAAATGTATTATTTCCTACATAAAAAATATAAGACTTCCTATAGCCCATTTAATGCATTTATTAAAAATGCCTAAATATGCAGATATATGCAATATAAAATCAAGTAATAGGCTTAAATATTGGTGATTCGTGTACATAATTAATGAGCAATTAACAATTGTAGTCAATGAAAAAATGTATGCAAATGTGTGAACTTCCCGGTCATACACATTATAGCCGGCAATCGCAATCAGCTTGATCTACAAGCGAATGATGGTGTGAGGGAAGGGAAAAGGGAAGCTTTGCAGTTATTCTCTGTCGATGACATAGTGTGAAGTGAACGTTTGAAGAACAATAGAGTAAAAGATATTGCTGTAAGAACATTATAATAGTAGTTTCTTACTTGGTTATTTAACGACACTGTATCAACTAGTAGGTTATTTAGCGTCAATGGGAGTGGTGATAGCCAGATGGCATTTGGCGAGATGAGGCCGAGGATTCGCTATAATCACCTTATGGTTGGGGAAAACGTAGGAAAAAATCCAAACCACGTAATCAACCCAAGCGGGGATCGAAACCGCTACTGAGCGCAACTCCGGATCGGCAGGCAAGTGTCGTAGCCGACTGAGCTACCCCGGTGGTTATAATGGTCGTGAAATACGATATGTTATATGCAATATATGTAACAAATATGTAGTCCTACAATCATGTAATTTGACAGCGACAAATTGCCTATATTAGTACAGTAATACAGTATTCTGTAAAATGTGCAGGAATAGTATACATAAAATACACACTTCAAATAAAAGCCCAAAAGATGGGAAGTGGTAACTGAAAACAAAATTGCATCACAGTTTAACCGTATAGACTGTAATTTATCCTACTATAGTCACTTACTTACTTACTTACTTACTTACTTACTTACTTACTTACTTACTGGCTTTTAAGGAACCCGGAGGTTCATTGCCGCCCTCACATAAGCCCGCCATTTGTCCCTATCCTGAGCAAGATTAATCCATTCTCTGTCATCATATCCCACCCCCCTCAAATCCATTTTAATATTATCCTCCCATCTACGTCTCGGCCTTCCCAAAGGTCTTTTTCCCTCCGGCCTCCCAACTAACACTCTATATGCATTTCTGGATTCGCCCATACGTGCTACATGCCCTGCCCATCTCAAACGTCTGGATTTAATGTTCCTAATTATGTCAGGTGAAGAATACAATGCGTGCAGTTCTGTGTTGTGTAACTTTCTCCATTCTCCTGTAACTTCATCCCTCTTAGCCCCAAATATTTTCCTAAGCACCTTATTCTCAAACACCCTTAACCTATGTTCCTCTCTCAAAGTGAGAATCCAAGTTTCACAACCATACAAACAACCGGTAATATAAATGTTTTATAAATTCTAATTTTCAGATTTTTTGACAGCAGACTGGATGATAAGAGCTTCTCAACCGAATACTAACAGGCATTTCCCATATTTATTCTGTGTTTAATTTCCTCCCGAATATCGTTTATATTTGTGACTGTTGCTCCAAGATATTTGAACTTCTCCACCTCTTCAAAAGATAAATTTCCAATTTTTATATCTTTATAGTCACAGTTTTCTTATTTTCATTTCATATTTAATGTATGTGTATATGAGGAGCTCATTTTCAAAAGTCTGTTTCCCACATGATGACGAAAATGAGTTTCCTGTGCCCATGCATTCTTCAATTATAACTCTACATACAACCGTCATGATTTGGCTTCAGAACGCTCCTTAAACCACTAAAGTTGTGTGTTAAACATGACTATTGGAATCAAACTGACTCCTGCCTACAGCAAAATTTCGACAAAATATTGTTCCAGCTTTGGAATAAAAAACTCTGATGCTCCCATTTGATTCTAAATGCAGCCAACCTCTTTGGTTTCATAATGTCTCTTGCCTAGCTGGTAAGCAATTTAGACCTAAAAACGCATGTCGTGATTTCTCACAAAATTATGGGAATGGACAAGGATCATTTTGAAAATAAGCTTCTTGTATATACAGAGTGATTCACGAAATTTTCCTGCCATTTGGGTAGGGCCTTCCTGAGGTCAAATGGAGCAAAAAAAAAAAAAAAAAAAAACATGTATATAAAAATACGATCCGAGTTACAGTTAAGTCGCTACGGGTTATTGAAAATCTGAAATTAGAGGCAAAGTTTAGCCTTACAACAGATTTTCAAATGTGTTTCCTATCTCCTCATATTTAGTCGCACACTTATGAATCGAGCGAGTCGCATTCCTTCTTCACTTATCAGGGCTGTTTCTGATTATTGCTGTGGCGTCCATAATATTCTTCAAGTGTGTTTACCTTAATCTGGCGAACAAGATTCTTCATCCACTCCATAAGTAATAATTAGGGACCGGATTTTTATGTAATTACATATTATATTCCTTTGAACCTAACCGTATATAAATAACAAACCTTTACGAATCTTGTAATTACCATTAATATATTAAAATTTGATACTACATTTTTCTACATATTTACGACCACATTACATATTATGGCTTAGTATTATATAAATTTACATATTTAGAGGTTTTATTCATTTTTATTTCTCTAAAAGGAAAAAAAGAACTTATGCTGGGGAAATTTACAATTTCAAATAATTACACAGATTTAAAAAGCCTTTTCACCTAACCAAGAAAGGATATATTTCGGGACGAAACATAACGTCCTTAGCCAGGAAGTAATAGAGGCACTCACCTCATACTGCCCACTGTAAATAGGAGTGAATAAGAGGGAACCTTTCTCATACAACTACCTTGTATTGTAAAAATCACTCAGAAAGTAGCGTTGCCTTCATGCGGTGGAGTGGGACGAGGACGACATGATTTGTCTCGAAGTATAATTGTCTGCACACGTCTTAACTAGCCGTTCCAATGCAATTTGCAACCTTACGCACCCTCTTCCTAATCCTTCCAGGGAAAACCCGTGTCAAGTCTGACATGAACCTCAATAAAGTAGCCGACTTTTGAAAAGAAGCTGGAGTAAAGGAACAAACTGGAGAGATGTTGAAAGATTGAAATAAAAAGATTTTCAGGTTATTGCTTGACCTCTTTACTTTAAATTTAGTAGATCTATATGGAAATGGGGTTATCCGAGCAATTAGAAAGTATGTTCTCGGCTCTAATAATCCTACCCTTCTGAATGAGACAGGAATGTCACTTTTCGAACAACAGTTTGTAAATGCCTATAGTGTGAGGTTTTAGTAGGTATTTTGTTTCTTATAGGGAGCAGCTAAAATGCATGTGTCCCACATCTCCTCTTATTTTCTCCTAATCCAGTAAAGCGAAACAGTGCTTCCAGTACTGTTGTGTCATTCATTTCACTCAGTTCTCTAATTTTGGTACTTACAGTACCGGTACCTACAAAGTGCAAGTAAGTTTATCTACTGCTTTTAACTAACTAAAATGGCCCCTGTATCTTCAACCCTAACGAAAAAAATAACATCATAGATTGCGATGGACGAAGCTTTCACAACAGATGGAAAAACAGTAATGTGTCAAGTGTGTGGTACAAAAATTGGGTGCTCTATGAAATCACAACTGGAGAGTCTTAGCTATCCTATATCTGGCAGATACTGATATTAAATATTTTCGTGATTTTACATATTTTGGTACATATTCAGCTCATTTTTCTTACATAAATATGTATATATTTCACACCTGTATATTACATAAAAATCCGGTCCCTAGTAATAATCAAGGGGTATCAAATCTGGGACCTGATAGGCCAGGGTTGAGGACCTCCGCGACCAATCCAACGGTGTGGGAAACACTGGTTTAGATAATCTCTAACGCTGAGGATGAAATGAGCAGGCGTCCTATCAAGTTGAAAGTGCAAATGAAGTCTCGTTGCAAGAGGAAAATCGTCTAGTAATTTTGGCAATTCGTTTTGTAGAAAGTGTAAGTACATGTCACCATTTAAATTTCCGAGCAAAATGAATAGTCCTATCAGCCGATTATACAGGACACCACATCATACATTAACATTAAATCTATGTTGAAAGAAAAATTCCATTTGAACAAGCTTGGGATATGAACATTTAAAGTAAGGCTCAATTTAGGCCAAATAAAAATATTTGACCTCAATTTAGGCTAAATTCATTCCCTATATATAGGTACAACTGTTTACGGCAAATAGCGCGCGCTGGAATAACAATGGTCGATTTGTCGGCATTTCCGGCGCAAAGGGCTGCGGTAGTCTGGATATTCACGGACTCTGCCATCCTTAATGCGGTCATGCCATCTTTTAAATCAAAGGCGGGCATTCCTGCGGCATTGCCTCAGTGATGTCAGACCTCAGCGAAGCATCAAACTCACCACTACCTTCCCCTTCCCCCACTCCATGAAAATACTGCGCGTGTACGTGGCGGATTATACTGGATTACTGTACTTCGGAGCTTCATTAGTGATACGATGTCTTTCGCAGAATCATATGAATCAAGAGGATATCACACTTACAAGAAAGGCGGTTCTTTCATTTCTCATGTTTAGGATCAGTTACAAATATTCAGGACGCGAACTTAAATATGCACATTCTTAAAATAAATCACCTGTTATACGAGTTCAAAGAACACAGATTCAGTGATTTTCAAAGGATGGAGAAAGATTTCAATATATTTGCCAATTCTTTTCATGTTTAAACTGAAAATGTTATCCCAGAATTGCAGTTGGAGGTACTGGATTTGCAAAATGATAGCCTCTTGAAAGCAGAATGTGAAGGTCTGCTGAGGGTTAAAATCTTTTAAAAGATCCAGTACTACATATCCACTGCTTAGACAGTTTGCTTTAAAAAAATGAGTACCGTCATTTCCCATAACTATGGTCGTGGAACATAACTATTGTCCACGATACAACTAATCAAATTTTGTACTCCATAACATAGTACCTCGTTTATCTATATTGTTGCTGTACTGTAGTTTGAATTCAAGTCACTGCAGCTATCTACGAACGGTCTATGATACTTCTACAATGATCTTTGAATGGTTGTATCGTGGACAATAGTTGTGTTCCATGGGAAATGACGGTATGTATTCATCAACCTAACAGTGCGAACAGCTGTTTTCTAAAATGAAATTCATAAAGTACAGCTACAGATCCTGCTTAAGCGATGCTCATCTCCTTGCGCAACTGAAAATAGCATGCACAGATATAAATCCCAATTTCGAAGAAATTGCTTTGAAAAATGATTAATTAAATATCACGTGAATGAACTCTTCTAATTACATATGGTAGGTAGGAGTGTAGTAGCGCAACTGTCTGTAAATCCGTCACTGCACTGTAGAGTGCAACCCTTCCCACAGTATGTAGTTGCCATTTAAATCCTGTCTTGTGGGTTGCGTTCATTTTGATCACCACTGTTTTAAATTAGTGCTGCTTATGATTAGGTTTTCTCCGGAGCGGTTGTTTGCGCGCTTTCAATCGGAGACCTCCGGTTACCTCCGATTGATGCCGCGCAGGTTGTAAATGTGCTGTGGCGCAGACATACACTTTCCGCTGAGCATTCCTTTAATCGGATCAAGTAGTGATTCGAGCCCACTGACGTCCGCGTATCTTTTAAAATAAGTTCTAATTTGTTGTTGTTTAATCTCTCTTTTATGATAATCTCTCTCTCTTTCTTCGGTTCTTTTTTGTGCTGCTTAAAGTGCTACGTTAGCTGACAGATTTTTTTTTCTAGTTTTGAAATTCATAGTATATGTGAAAAGCCGTATTAGTTTTATGTCATTGATCAAATTAATAACATTCAATCTAACTGCAAAACTAACGCAGAAGTAAAGCTTTTCGGTAGCTAATGTAAACATTTATACTTTGATTCTCCTAGAAACTCTCGTTTAATCGCAAAAAGGGTTTGTCAATTATTATTCTAATCGGTTTAGTTAACGTAAAATATATTAAGGGAGGTTCAGAATGAAACAAAAGAAACGTGGGCTATCAATGGGATAAAGTTTACTGTCCAACATAATTCATTCAGATTCTTCACCGGACAGGATTGTGATTATTGTGTTAAAGGGTGTCAATATTTGAACTGCCTCTTCTAAAATGCGCCACTCTTGCTCTGTAATAAAAATATAACTTTTTCATAGACTGTGAGCCTTTGGGAACAATAGCACTAAAACAATTTAAAAAGAAATCGTATCAAATGTTTTGCGTAATTGTTTTCATCAAGTTCGCGATTGTGCGATTGCTTCAAATGGTCTAACAAATTCGAAGTTCCATCACCCTTAGAGTAAATTCGCCCACAAAGTTTACAGTGTGCGACTTTATTATTACCTTCAACTAAATTAAAGAATTCCCATGCGACGGATAGCCTATCCGATTTGGTGCCATTTTATTCCACTCACAACTACAGTCAGTCCGTACGCGCCGGTCGTCCTTGAGCTAACTGTCGCTTCGCTCCGAACCCCCGCATCCCTCCGTATGTCCCCTGTTCCACCTACGGTAGTACCGGAGATCACCGGTGGAGAGCTTTATTCGTAATCTCCGATTCCTCCGCGGTAGTAGTCACTCCCATGAGCAGCACTGTTTTAAATTATGGTTTATTTAACGACGCTCGCAACTGCAGAAGTTATACCAGCGTCACCATCGACCTGGGCTGGGATCGAACCCGCAACCTCGAGCACAGATGGCCAACGCTATATTCACTACGCTACCCAGGCCGACGCGGTCATGCCATCTATTCCTATATTCTCTAAATTGTTTCTGATAGGTTTGGAATGTTTAATAGAAGATTTTTACGTAAAACGGGCACATAAACCCTTTTTAAGCAGAAGTCTTTATTAGATTCTGCTTTCTATGAAGTCTACTGTTAAACATTTTGATTGGATATCTTCAACAGTAATGGTGGTACGCTTGTTTATACTTGAGTGTGAGTGTCGGTCTGTTTTTTCAAACACACTAGTAGTTTATATATGTAGACAACGTAGCAGCACACGTCAGGTTACGTGTACAGACATTTCTGTCTTAATGTACGGGCTATTCCATATGAAATCGATCAGTAAAAAAACTCGCATTATTTATACTCTAATTTTTTCCCTATTTATACAAGGTGCTGAGGAGAGTGCATTTTCAAAAATATACTATCGAAAATGAAACGGTTTTTCGTATTATTAAGAGACAAATTTAGCGTATTTTATAAAAACAAGCCTCTTTCAGCGCTCAGAACTCTGGAACCATTTACTGCAGAACATTGAACGAGAGCTTATTTTGAAGCTGACATTTGGTAGGTTATGTTAAGAAGTAATCCTTATTTTTATTGGACACAGAGAGACAGATAATCTGATTTTACTTACTTTTAGGCTTTTTGGCCATTTGTAAAAATGTAAAAAAAATATTGAGAAAAAACCTTACATTATTAAGAGGGATTTGGCATTGTTTCCTTAGTAGTACGGCAATAAGTTTTGAGGGTATTAAATAAATTATTTTCACACGCCTAGACTTAAACGGCGCAGTACCGCATGCACTGACCGAGAGCTGAAGATACTATAAGCGAGCGTTGGGCGTCATTTTACTCCTGTGTTTATAAAAACCTGTGATAAAGCTAGCACAGCCATGACTGCTAGACGACACATCACGTGTTTATGTCTCCTGGCCTTGCTTACCTCGGCTAGCTCACGCCTCACAGTCATCTGGTTAGTTCACGCGCGTACTATTTATTTTCTTTATTTGATATTTTCAATACTTTCTTATCAACGTACCATCAGTAAAAAATATGTGTTTATTTGTACTTTCAATGCGGAATCTAACTATATATTTTTACAATATTTTTTCCTAGGCAAAGGCGTCTTAAAGAGGAAAATTCTCAATTTTTCCATTTTCCATAAAAAGTAAGAAAATCTGTTTATATGTCAATATAAACTTTAATTTCTCAGCATCAAAATAAACCATGATTTTGATCATTGGGGAAAAGGGTTTCGGAGTTACAACAGTTTAAATTTGCACTTTTTATGAAAATACGATAAATTTAAATATTTTTAATTTAAACACTATGAAGTTCTGATGCCTCAAACTTTGCACAAAGCATTGTATCACAGTTCTCTACGTACAAAAAAGTTGTATTGTATTTATAAATTGTAAGGTCAATTTTCTCTATATGTCAGTCGATTTGAGATGGTATAGCTTGTGTCTTCAATAATGATACCAGCTATTGCCACTGTTTTATGGACGCAGAGGGCAAAAATATAAAAAAATCCAACTTTGTTTTATCTTTTCTTGATGGTCTTAAGAAAGACTAGGAAGATTATAAACATGTGTCCAGTGTGATATTTCTTTTGGATGCAGCAGGAGGACAAAACAAAAACCTAACAGCCATGAAAGTTTTTACCTGGATTGCCAAAACACTGGATGTGACCGTTAATCATTATTCCCTTCAAAGGTCATTCGTTTTGCCAGTGCGATGTAAACTTTAGCTTAATAAGAGAAACGATAAAAAAGGAAGAAATAATTGAAAATGCGAAACTCTGTCTCACTGCAATGGCGTTGTGCCGAAATAAGCTATCACTTTTTGAAGTGAAGTCACCTGAGGTAAGACATTACGTAGTAATAATTGTTTTTCTCTTTCTTGCATTGGTTTACTATTCATAACAAAACTACCCATTTAATACGTAATATTCAATGTTTTTGTAAATGATATGCTTTGTCTTCCAGACAATCCTTGTTTAAGGAAAGTATTTAATAATAATAATAATAGTAATAATAATAATAATAATAATAATAATAATAATAATAATAATAATAAACATCTTCATCATTATCATAAAATGTATACAGGGATTATAAACGAATGGGAAACGTTTTTGAGGCCACTGTTTTACGCCAAACCAGTAGGAAATGCATTCACAAGTATAGAAGAGAGCTTTCTTAACTTTCGTAAGAATGCTGACATTAATACAATCGCAATTATGTCATTTTATTTTTGTACAATGGCCACAGATATGATGAATTAATACAAATATTAAATACTGTTCTTTCCAGAAATCCAGTTTTATAATAATATCAACATTTACCCTTGCAATATGTAGTTCTGCGTAAAAAGGATAAATAACATAATAAACAAACCCATTAAAAATCATATGTTCAAAAATCACTACACACCAATTTCTTGTTTACTCATTTCGTTGATAAAATTTCTCTTCGAGCAGTGCACTTTTATTATTGTTGAATATATTTTCCTAATTACAATAATCATAACAAAACTTGAAAAGCGATTTCCTGAAAACAGTAGTTTTTCTTATGTGCCCTTTTACTTAAAAGTCAAATGTTCTCGAATATCTTCATTTCGCTTGCGGTCTATTAAATTGTGTCCTGCCTTTGATCATAACATCTCATTTCAGCTGTTTTCACTCTATTCATCTGTTGAATTATCATTCACCATACTGTATTTCAGATCTATATGCTATACCCGGAATTGCCATTAATTTGTAGAATTTTTAAATCGTTCCTTTTACCGTATGAAATAATTTAGAGGATTTTTATGCTCGCATCTTTAATTTGTTCCTCGATATAATGCAGCCTAACTTATTAAACTAGTTCACTTAGTCCATAATTTCATTGTTGTTATTATTGTTGTTTAGTCAATTGTTCAAAGCCAGGTTTCAGCCTCATAAGTGACACCAATAAGGCGTCACTCATGAGGCAACTAAGCCAGGAGATAATGGGATAGAATGGCCAGTTCCTTTTCCCCTCCACTGCAAACATCCATGAGACTTCAGATTGATGTAATTATATAGTCTTAACAATTGTTCTTCCTCTAAAACATATCGTCAAGTGAGATATACTGCCTGATAATAGATGTACACTCTTTGACACGGAAAAATATGTTCGCTCTCTTGTAGCGTGAAATTGTCTAAGTGTCGTTCGGATTAACGCGAGATTCACACGGAGAAATACTGTGTTAAGCATCGAGGTCCGAGGATGAAATCAATTCGTAGCAGTCACGTATCTATATGTCACGAAACGACAGTCTTTATGGCTTAGCGATAGAGATCTTTCTTCTCATTACAGACCGGCCTACGAACAGTAGCGGCTGGTGATCAAAATAATGAGTGTGCTACAATCTCTATATTGACCTACTGTGTAGGTCTACACTTATATGTATCTCGCCTAGTGATGAAATATGAAGTCCATATGACGTTCTTTCGCACTGCAGAACTTGTCATTTGGTGTTAAACCCCTCCATCTTGGACATCATACACTTTTCTATTGACAGTACTGCAAGAGCAGTGAGACGATCCTGGGACATAGTGTTCCTTAAAAACGTTTTTATGCGTTTCAAGCAAGAAAAACATCTTTCTGGCTCAGCAGTGGTCATTGGTGTTGTAACCAAAATATTTAACAACTTCGTTACTTCACAGAATGGATCCTGTAAATTGTTGGAGACTATGTATTGTGACAATTGAACAGCCATCTATATTTCGGAAGTCAGGTCTTCTGAATAGAAATCCAAGTTGTATGTGGAACACTCTTTTGTTCAGTATAGTATAGCTGTTGACAGCAACTTTAATAGGTAGATGGCAGCAGCAGTCGGACATTTGAATTACCAAATACACTGTAAAAAGTTCCGAGTTCCTCCACAAACAAACATACTTTCGTTACGCTTTACTTTTGCAATCTCCAAGGTGTGTAGTGCTGGAGCTGACTACAGCACTTTCCCGCGTAAAAATAGCCAATCAGAGCAGTGATTTCAGCATCGCACATGCGCATAACTGTCTACATTCTCATTTATGGAGTTTTGAGTAGCACAACGAACCCACTGAGGCACCAAAGAGCGAAGAGCGAAGACTAAACACTTTATAACACGTCATGAACATAACCACGGGAAATTGTTAAATGACATCAAATACTATGGTGGTATTACAAACACATTATTTTAGCAAAAATTATCATTGCACTGTAGCACATAGGACAGGCCGCCCCTGCCTAAGAATCTCTCTAAGCGCACACGATGATTCCCGAGCTATTCCGAAATGGGACTGTCTCTGAAGAGCGACCAATTTCCGTGTCGACGGTTGTATGTATACTTGCCTCCAAAACATGACGGCCTCTTTTCTTAGAATTGGTAACCCCTCATAAACCCCCATCTTCTACTCAAACCCTAGCCGCTTGGCAGAAATACAATAGATCCCATCATTGCCAAATCTAGCAGTCATTGCCCCTACCTGATGGCTTTCACCCGTTCTCAGTGTCTTTTCAGATTTTGTCGACGTGTTGTTTTATATCGTTGTGAGCTTCAATATGTCTAATTTATTCCGGCCATGATTAATGAGTGTTGGAACAGATGATCCGCAGTCAGGCCTTCTGATTCACCTGAAGATCCAGGACCATCACGACAAGAACAAATAACACCGTCGAAGAAATAATATGTTACTTGCAGAGGAGCGTAGCTAAGAAAACAAAGTGTTAAAATTATTGTGTCTAATGTTAGGAATTTTATCCATACAGTAATCGAATGTTCCGGCAGTTTGATAAGTAAAAATCTTAATTACTTAACATCGGAAGCAACCGGCGGCGTTGGTATTACTACAGTAAAAGAAAATAAACAAACTAAAACAGAATCCGGTAAGATAGATGATTTTATGCGTGATTTACTTTGTTGAACAGTATGTGAACAGTACGCTAAATAAATATCGCCAACAGCAAATAAACTTGAGGAAAAAATTGTTCTGGCATGATTTGTAGTTTATGTTTAAGAATGCAGAAGAAATTTCATTCGATTCTATCCAATACTTTCGGAATTACCAGGGAAAAGGTTTTAAACAATATAGTTCGTGAAGGAAAAAAAAAAGCTCATGCCGTTTTCCACTTAACAACTATTATAGCCGATGCCGCATTTTACATGAAAAATCATAACTTCAGAACTAATACAGAGCCACTTGCGTAGCTCAGTTGGCTGAGGCGCTTGACTGCCGATCCGAAGTTGATCAAATTCCAACAGAATTAATACAAGAGGGTGTAAGCGCATTATCTAGCGAAATTTATAAACTTGTACTTGCAATTTGGGTAAAGGAAATTGTACCAGAACACTGGAAGCAGTCCATAATCGTACCTATCTTTAAGAAATGGGACAAGACTAACTGTAGTAACTTTCGAGGAATATCACTCTTGTTGACGTCGTACAAAATTTTGTCGAATATCCTTTGAGAAGATTAACTCCATATGTAGATGAAATTATTGGTGATCATCAGTGTGGTTTTAGGCGTAATAGATCGGCTATTGATAAGAATTTTTGTATTCGACAGATATTGGAGAAAAAATGGGAGTATAAGGATACAGTACATCAGTTGTTCCTATATTTAAAAAAGGTGTATGACTCGGTTAAGAGAGAAGTTTTATATAATATTCTTATTGAATTTGGTATTCCCAAGAAACTAGTTCGATTAATTAAAATGTGTCTTAGTGAAACTTACAGCAGAGTCCGTATAGGCCAGTTTCTATCTGATGCTTTTCCAATTCACTGCGGGCTAAAGCAGGGAGATGCACTATCACCTTTAATTTTTAACTTCGCTCTAGAATATACCATTAGGAAAGTTCAGGTTAACACAGAAGGTTTGGAATTGAACGGGTTACATCAGCTTCTTGTCTATGCGGATGACGTGAATATGTAGGAAAAAATCCACAAACGATTAGGGAAATTGCGGAAATTCTACTTGAAGCAAGTAAAGCGATATGGTAGGAAGTAAATCCCGAAAAGACTAAGTATATGATAATGTCTCGTGACCAGAATACTTTACGAAATGAAACTATAAAAATTGGAGATTTATCCTTCGAAGAGGTGTAAAAATTCAAATATCTTGGAGCAACAGTAACAAATATAAATGACACTCGGGAGGGAATTAAACACAGAATAAATATGGGAAATGCCTGTTATTATTCGGTTGAGAAGCTTTTGTCACATAGTCTACTGTCGAAAAATCTGAAAGTTAGAATTTATAAAACAGTTATATTACCGGTTGTTCTTTATGGTTGTGAAACTTGGACTCTCACTTTGAGAGAGAAACAGAGATTAAGGGTGTTTGAGAATAAGGTTCTTAGGAAAGTATTTGGGGCTAAGAGGGATGAGGTTACAGGAGAATTGAGAAAGTTACACAACGCAGAGCTGCACGCATTATATTCTTCACCTGACATAATTAGGAACATTAAATCCAGACGTTTGCGATGGGCAGGGCATGTAGCACGTATGGGCGAATTCAGAAATGCATAGGCCTATAGAATGTTAGTTGGGAGGTCGGATGGAAAAAAACCTTTGGGGAGGCCGAGATATAGATGGGAAGATAATATTAAAATGGATTTGAGGGAGGTGGGATATTATGGTAGACACTGGATTAATCTTGCTCAGGATAGGGACCAATGGCGGGCTTATGTGAAGGTGGCAATGAACCTCCGGGCTCCTTAAAAGCCAGTAAGTATGTAAATAAGTAAGTACGTAAGTAAGTAATAATAATAATAATAATAATAGTATAATTAAGAAATCAGTTTTATTAATAGCAAACCAGTTTGCAGATGGACCGCTGCCTGTACTAACATAGCGTAGTCTGCTTAAAATTAACTGGAAATTAAGACTGTTTACAAGATTTAATTTTGTAAAATAAGCTTGTTTCTCGTCCTCCCTTTCGCAAGACAAAAGACTGCGGAAGCTTAACAAGACATTAGCAAGTTCTTTGCAGTCAATGTTCATTAGTCATTGGGACGGTGACATTCTTCTAGAGGATTTCCATTTACATAACAGCCTATGTACTGTTCGTCGTTACAGCTTCATTATTGCTTTATTTTTTCCCTGATTAAGTGAAGATTCAGGTTTGACAGGGAAGGATTGTGCTCTGCAAGTAGTTTATCTCAGTCCTGCCCTTCCTTCTTTCCTTCCTTTCTTCCTTCCCATAATCACCTCTCTAATTCTCATTCGTCTTCATTAGTCATAAGACGCACTTCACGGAAAAAGAGGTCTATATTTATATAATTGCTCTAAGTCTAACAAGCCACGATTACTAGAATCTAATTTTCAAGATATGAACAAGTTGGGCACAATTATACAGTACTTTAATCGATAGTAGTACATACAAAGACATAACACTGAGAGAAACAATCAGGTACTTGCCCCGTACTTCAGCCTATAACCTACATTTCTTTAAAAAATTACTATAGACGAAGCAATCACTGCATTGCTTATTACAAAATGTAGTCTATACACTTTTACACGTAATACATAATTTATAGTCTATCTTATTTAATGTGTGTATGCATATATTTTTTCAGTTGACGTTGTATATACAGGGTGTATCTTAATTCAATACTCAAACATCTAGTAATGATACAAGACCAAAACAAATTTTTTTTTGTTAAATGACCATAGGTTGGAAACTATTGAATTGTACTGTACTGTAAGGAATAAAGAATGTAGTTGTAACATTACACATGACACTCTTTCCTCAAAACCATTTCAATTTGTAATTATTTACAAAAACTTCAAAACTGCGGCCTCCTGCGTCAATACAAACTATGCAACGACGTGTCATTGACTGTCGCACACGTTCAAAGATTCCAGGCATGCTCTGTAGAGCGTCAGCTGCAAGCATTTGAGCGACGATCTCTTCCTTCGATTCAATTGGAGTCTCGTACACGCTCTTCAAATGTCCCCACACATAAAAGTCAAGTGGGGTGAAGTCGGGACAACGAGCAGGCCACCCAGTGGATCCACCACTGCCAATTCACTTTATAGTGTTTACTGAGCTACTGTTCCTAGCTACGTGTAGACTTGAGTGCATTGATGGCCGAACGGTATAAAGGAAATACTACTTATCACATCCCCATGTACGAGTGAGAGTTGCAATCTGAAGGTCTCATAGAGCGTATTCCGAATCTCAGCGCTGAGCATGTTGTTCCGAATTTCAACGACTACGTCACTGATGCTCCACGATGTCGCACCGGTTCCATCAGCTTGCAGAGATGGTGGCAGTCTCCATCAGCCGCCATCAGTGAATCTGATTGGTTCTTGTAAAGAGCGGGAATTAGCAGACAAATGACATCGTGAACTGTTGTGTCATGGCGGTGTGTTCTGCTTTGGTCCTGCTGTATTGCTTGTAATGAGCACAACGTAAAAACAATATGTTAATGGCTTATGAGCGAACATGTCAACGGACCAGTTATTACTACTGGTTTAAGAAATAAATTGTTTATGCTCTCTTTTCTTTGAACGAGATGGCAGTACGGAAATTTCGCAGTCTTGCTAGCGTAGGACAGACAACAACTTGTACAGCAGCCATTATAGCCATCGGACCTTCCAGCTGTTTTGTTCCTATTTCGCTGCAGCGTGACGTCATTGTTGTCCACCGGTCCGGTGAGATTCGAAATACGCTGATATGCATTGAAGGTCAGAAGGTTTAGACAACAAATCCTTTTTCTTTCCCTAGCACAAGAGCAACGAGTAAGATGTTTGACAGCTAGCTTCGTGCTCAGTGTGGGGAGAGACGTCAGATTTGAAATTACTCCCCAAATGTTTTCGGATAATGAATAATGATTATTTTATATGGAGTAACAAAATTGCAACATAAATTATATTTCAGCGTCGATTCCAAATAAAATAGTATATTTTAATTCAATACTAAGTGATTCTTAAAATAAAAACATAACATCTGCCACTCGTACATCGGGAAAGGGTGTGGTAGATGGTACTTATTTATATCGTCCGACCATCAATCCACTCGAGTGTACAGAAAGTCCAAACTTCCGAGCTTCTGCAATAAAGAAGCAGTGGTGGAATGAAAGTAACAGGGAGAACCGAATTACTCGGTGAGATCCTACTCTATGGCGTCGTCAGGGCTGGCCAGTATTTGAAATACATTTGTATTTTGTAATTTATAAGAATTTTCGATAATAGTTTGTATTTTGTATTTAAATATATAAAATGGATGTATTTTGTATTTAAAATATTCAAAATACTTTTTTCTTCTTCTTGTTATTCAAGTTCTGGATTTCGATTTGAAGAATTAATTTTTGGCTTATTTCAGTTGTGCTAGTCATACACTTAGTTTTCTTGCCACACCTGATTTCCTTAATGCCATGAAGAAATCTCCAACAGCATCAAGGATCCATCACCCAACACTTGCTAAATGTTTAACATTATGGAATGCGTCTAGGAGACCCAAATACTCAGAAATTATATCAGATGTCTTGAAATATTCATTAAAGTTTCCTTGCCCAACTCGATGGAATTCTCTTTATGACTCAATCTCTCAAATATTGCAATTCAAACGTGATATAAACAGTATATGTGAAAAACTGGGATTGCCAACCTTCAAAGATGTTGAGTTTCAGTACCTTGAAAAATATTGTGCAGTTCTGAAACCCATTACCGTAACCCTTAATTTAATGCAAATGAGAAGACGTGCTATTACGGCCAACTTTTGTCCACATTAGTTTCCCTTAAAAACAGATTACGTATTGTTACCTAGTAATCTACGCCATCTATTCCAAGTAACTCCAATCCCAATAAGTTCACTTTCATCAAGATTTAAAGTGATGTTTGATCTGATCCCAGAAGAAAATTGAGCTATTTTGGCAGTTTCCTGCACCCATCATTGAAGATGAGATGGCTACCTGACATTTCCTCAATAAGTGATAAGAAGAGGACACAATATGTGTTGTGAAATCAGCTGAGCAATTGTCTGCTACATCTTTGGTCAGGTCAGACGATGAAAACACTATCTGATGGGAATCAAACGCCTACGGTTGGACAGTTATGGAAGAGTATCTGAATATTTCGACGTTTATGACAGTGTACAGAATTTCGTTTGTAGCACCTGAAATAATTTGACGGTATTAGGCTTCAGGTCTGGTTGGAAGGGGAAGGGATACAGTTAGAGGGATCCTATCTAGTAATTGAAATCGAATCATTGAGGAGATTATGGTAAATATTTTCAGAAATTTGAAACTCAGCTCTCTGCAGCAAGAGTTGAACTTAATGGGGGAGAATTAACATCTGATACGCGATAATGACAGAGCGATATTAAACACAATTTACAGTTCTGAATAACTTGTAAACTGGAGGAGGATGATCCAGACTGCGTCACTATGCAAACGGGGATGGATCAACACAATATACACGTCTATATAAATACAATTTATAATAAAAATTGTCCATAATTTCAAAAGTATGTAGTACCTCACGTAATAAATAAGAACAGTTCAGAAGCAAGGAAAAAAATAGGTAAAAATCTACAAATCCGGTCCCTACTTATGACATATCCCTTCTAAATGTCATGGTCTTCGTCCGGCTTTAGCCTACAAAAGGCAAACACACTGATCACTAGACTGCAGAGAACAATTATTCTGGAATCGCAAGAACAAGGTAGCAATGTCATGGAAGCAATTTTTCTCCTGGTACAGGGACATCATTTTATTTTTACTTCAATTTTTATTGTACCTGAGTTTTTGAATGTACTTCACTCCCACCCCTTCTACTAAGGAAGTTCCAACTCCACACAGAACCAAGACCGCAGATAGTAAGCACTACTGAGTTACTGAGTATAGTACGTTCCAGAAATATGTTCGCGTTTTCCAGTGACGAAAGAGCTTTCAATATTGAATCATATTTTCGCACAGGTAGGCCTAATGTCCGTTTGCCTACGTCGCATCCCGATTTCCCCCACCTGCTTCTGCTCGCCCCTCTGTAATAGCTGGGCTGTCTTAGCTCTTTTCTGAAAACATTAATTTCTCTTAGGAATTGGAAGTTTACGTAATATTATACAGCTGTTTAATTTAACTTAAATAAAAGGGCCGCGTTAAGTAATTAACTGTCACGTGATTTCCTCCCTTTCTACAATCCTGCGGCATAACCACTTGGACGGACAGTAGATAGCATGTCTGAGTAATTTTATATTTTCGGGTCGGGCAGAAGTGAAGATTGAATTTACAGTATGTAGAGTAGGTACAGAATTATTTCAACATGAGTTACTAGTACGAAGGACGAAACTGGCAATTGGAATTAGATGCAATAGTCTATAGTGCGATAATATGCACAAAAGAACTGAAGCCTGCATCGAAATGAACGGCCACCATTTTCAAAATTGTGTTTAAATATTCATATTATGATTATTTTTCAATTTAATTTCTTTCTCTATATTGTACGCTAATGTGCTGTAGACAGTATAATATACAGTGCATAATGAATACGTTCGCATGGATAGCTCAGTTCGTGAATAAAAACATTTATTCTTAATACAGTACTGTACTTTGATGAAAGAAAAACCTAATGAAAATTATCAAACTCAAAATCGCGATATTTCCTAGTTTACGTAAATGGATGAACTACTTTTCTTCCTTCCTATACCTAGTAGAGTGATTTGTGTTTTACGCCAGTATCATCGAACTCCAGTCTTGGAGTGGGGAGCAAGCGGTGATTCCGGTTCTCTAAAGGTATAGACAGGTTAATATTAAAAATGTTAGTAAAAATAAAATGATGTCCCTGTATAAGACATGTAAGGAAAATATTTTTGTAGGAGTTCTCTGGTAATGATAATTTAAACCGAAAAATTCAGTCAGAATAGTCGTCATCTGATTTGGAACAATATTCCTTCAAATGACACACGGTAACTGTGTTTATAGCCTATTTTAGTACAGACATCTTATTAGCATCGGGCGAGGACGTCAGATGCTGCGTTTCGGTCCATTGTGTGTGGAATATTTCTAGACCAATTTCGTTGTGTTGGCATAAGCCTAGAGGATTGTGGGGGCATGACCGAGAAGTGCGGACCTCAACTGCCTCACTAGAGGAATTTGAGGTCCGAGTACAACAACAAAGCTTCTTGGGATCTCCTAGGATTCGAATATACAATGCAAGCAGCTTTCATATCCTCTCAGATGTTTCACATACTTGTTTGCAATAAAGGGACAGCAAGCCCGACTGCCAAGACCCAAAGTTCTGCCACTGCGTGTCCAGAATAAGGAAACAGCACAGTGCTCCTGCTGTAGGCCTCGTAATCTTTCAGTGCTTGTAGATTTACTGCTATTACATTACAGAACTTTACAGTGTGCTTATTGGAAATATCATACTGAACTGCATTGAGAGGATACATGTTTTCTGAACAATACTTTAAAACGTTCGAATATAAAATATGCTGCAACAAACTCCTAATAAAAATCTTTTTAAAACAACAACGTTTAGAACGTGAGATTGTGAGGTATAAAAATATTACTGCAAGTAGAAGAAATATGATCAGTTATCTGAGATACCAATTATCTGATGAAGATGAAAGATTTAAAATGTCAGCATTATCAGAATTTCGTCAGAATTGAGACAATGCCAACTGAAATGAAAATTCAAAATTCAATTTTAGATTTGGTGAAATATAATAGTTAGAATGGGCTGTACTGTAGTGTAGTACAGAATATTATAATACTGTATGATGTGGTAATATAATAAAATATAATATACTTACTTACAGGCTTTTAAGGACCGCCATTGGTCCCTATCATGAGCAAGATTAATCCAGTCTCTATCATCATATCCCAGCTCCTTCAAATCCATTTTAATATTAACTTCCATCTACGTCTCGGCCTTCCCAAAGGTTTTTTTCCCTCCGGCCTCCCAACTAACACTCTATATGCATTTCTGGATTTGCCCATACGTGCTACATACCCTGCCCATCTCAAACGTCTGGCTTTAATGTTCCTAATTATGTTAGGTGAAAAATAAAATATGACGTGTAATTTTACATTGTGTAACTTTCTCCATTCTCCTGTAACTTCATTCTTCTTAGCTCCAAATATTTTTCTAAGCACTTTATTCTCGAACATCCTTAACGTTTGTTCCTCTCTCAAAGTCAGAGTACAAATTTGACAACCATGCAGAATAACCAGTAATATAACTGCTTTATAAATTCTAACTTTCAGTTTTTTTGAAAGCATACTAGATGACAAAAGCTTCTCAACCGAATAATAACATGAATTTCCCATACATATTCTGCGTTTAATTTCTTCAGGAGTGTCATTTATATTTGTTGCTTTTGCTCCAAGATATTTGAATTTTTTCATCTCTTCGAAAGATAAATTTTAAATTTTTATATTTCCATTTCGTACCTTGTTCTGGTCACGAGACATGATCATATACCTTGTTTTGCGGGATTTACTTCCAAACCTATTTCTATATTTGCTTCAAGTAAAATTTTCATGTTTTTTTTTAATAGTGGATTTTCTCCTAACATATTCACGTCATCCGCAAAGACAAGCAGCTGATGTAACCCGTTCAATTCCAAACCCTCTCTGTTATCCTGAACTTTCCTAATGGCATATTCTAAAGCAAAGTTAAAAAGTAAAAGGTGGTAGTGCATCTCTTTGCTTTAGCCCGCAGTGAATTAAAAAGCGTCAGACAGCAATAATATTTAATTATATTATGTATGTTGTAAACATTTAAATGTTTCGTTTTTGCAACTTTGAATTTAACACCTTTTAACTACTATGGATGCGACGAATATTAATGTGCTAATATTGAAATAAAGAAATTATTTATTTCTTTTATGCCGTGAATGAATGTTCATCTGAAACTGTATTAAGGGCTAATTATGAAATAATATATAATAATAGCTCCGGGAGGCCATCCATTCACAGATAGACTTTTCTGTTACGAAAATGTAAAAAACCAACAAAGGAGGAATGTAAGTGATATTCATTTAAAAACCATGTACGCATTTTCGTATCTGACATAAAATGTGATTTCATGAATATAGAAATCAAGAAGAAATTAAGGAAGTAAAAAAGAGGAATTCATAACACCCCTGTACCCTCCACACAACACACCGTGTTACCAGATTGTATTCCCATGCAGTGCCACCGATGCCACAAATGCCATAGCGCCTCGCTGGTGGAAGTGAGCTCGACATACCTGGGCTAAGATTAAGCTGTTATAAAAGGGAGTTCAATATTCGCGTATTACGGTGTCCAATGCACTGCCTAATTGAACTGGGCAACAAATTTTGACTCTCCGATCACTACACAAACTTTGTGATGTGACAATATACAGAGTCTTTCATAAGGAACGAGTCAATCAAAAATTCAAATATTTTGGATAATTTTTTTAAATGATGTTCATCCCCACGAGAAACACCCCTTCCCGATGCAATGCAGTCGATTTGGAAACAAACACCTCCTCCCCCTGCCGCCAGAGGAAGCTACTTATCCATGTGCAATGTGCATTTGATACTAATTTAAAATGACCTTGAGTATAGCCTTCTGTACGCCAAGGACTTAAAATAACCTGGAGCATGGCCTTCTATACGCTAAGAATAATGGCTCACGTCCATGCCTATATACATTGTTGTGATAAACTTACTTACTGGCTTTTAAGGAACCCGGAGGTTCATTGCCGCCCTCACATAAGTCCGCCATTGGTCCCTATCCTGAGCAAGATTAATCCAGTCTCTATCATCATATCTCACCTCCCTCAAATCTATTTTAATATTATCTTCCCATTTACGTCTCGGCCTCCCTAAAGGTCTTTTTCCCTCCGGCATCTCAACTAACACTCTATATGCATTTCTGGATTCGCCCATACGTGCTACATGCCCTGTCCATCTCAAACGATCTTGGATTTTATGTTCCTAATCATGTCAGGTGAAGAATACAATGCGTGCAGTTCTGTGTTGTGTAATTCTCCATTCCCCTGTAACTTCATCCCTCTTAGCCCCAAATATTTTCCTAAGCACCTTATTCTCAAACACCCTTAACCTATGTTCCTCTCTCAAAGTGAGAGTCCAAGTTTCACAACCATATAGTACAACCGGCAATATAACTGTTTTATAAATTCTAACTTTCAGATTTTTTGACAACAGACTGGATGATAAATAATTTTCTCAACCGAATAATAACAGGCATTTCCCATATTTATTCTGTGTTTAATTTCTTCCCGAGTATCATTTATATTTGTTACTGTTGCTCCAAGATATTTGAATTTCTCCACCTCTTCAAAAGATAAATTTCCAATTTTTATATTTCCAATTCGTACAATATTCTGATCACGAGACATAATCATATACTTAGTCTTTTCGGGATTTACTTCCAAACCTATCTCTTTACTTGCTTCCAGTAAAATTTCCGTGTTTTCCCTATTCGTTTGAGGATTTTCTCCTAACATATTCACGTCAACCGCATAGACAAGTAGCTTATGTAACCCGTTCAATTCCAAATCATCTCTTTTATCTTGGACTTTCCTAATGGCCTACTCTAGAGCAAAGTTAAAAAGTAAAGGTGATAGTGCATCTCCTTGCTTTAGCCCACAGTGAATTGGAAACGCATCTGACAGAAACTGACCTATACGAACTCTGCTGGACGTTTCACTGAGACCATTTTAATTAATCGAACTAGTTTCTTGGGAATACCAAATTCAATAAGAATATCATATAAAACTTCTCTCTTAACCGAGTCATATGCCTTTTTAAAATCTATGAGTAACTGATGCTCTGTACCCTTATACTCCCATTTTTTCTCCATTATCTGTCGAATACAAAATATCTGGTCAATAGTTGATCTATTACGCCTAAAACCACACTGATGATCCCCAATAATTTCATCTACATATGGAGTTAATCTTCTCAAAAGAATATTGGACAAAATTTTGTACGACGTCAACAAACGTGATATTCCTCGAAAGTTACTACAGTTAGTCTTGTCCCCCTTCTTAAAGATAGGTACGATTATGGACTCCTTCCTTTGATCTGGTACAATTTCCTTTTCCCAAATAGCAAGTACAAGCTTATAAATTTCGTTAGATAATGCGCTTCCGCCCTGTTGTATTAATTCAGCTGGAATTTGATCGATACCTGGAGACTTATAATTTTTCAGATTTTCTATCGCAATTTCGACTTCAGAAAGTGTGGGTTCAGGTATAAATGGCTCAGCAGTTTTTATTTCAATTTCGTCCCGATCATTTCTATTTGACCTATGAATGATAAAATCTCACGCAGCCGCTTAAGGTTATTGCAGAAGAGAAAAATTGCTGGTTCCAACTTGGAAACAGTGTCAGTCAAATTAAGCGTTTATTCCGTAAATTAAGTATTTCCAAGCAGGTGGATCGGTCGTACAGACCCAATTTGTTGGCCTCCGAAGTAAAAGAAGAAGTGAAAGAGTTCTCGTCTTTTATATTACACGAAGTCGAAAATATCATACAAATGTGTAGTCTGTGCTAGTGACAGATGGCTGGTTGCAGATGTTCCTGTACCAAGCCCCATGGATTCTTTTATGCATGAATATGACTGCAGCGTAATTCTGAAATGGGATGATCCGTGAAAGAAAATTGCACATTTCTATTGTTATACATTCCACAAAAGAATGTTTAAGAAAAACTTTACTTCAATGCATCAAAAAAACAAAACGATAATGAAATCTAATAAATATTTGTGGTAACTGACAAAAAGGGTAAGATATATAAGCCATTCAAGGCCTTTCTATTTATTTCCAGAAGTATTTTAGTACACTTAATATTAATTTATTATACATAAAGTGTATTAATACAATAATTTATGTAAATCTGAAATGAAAAGTCATGATAGAATTGACCAGAAACTTGCTGCAAAAAGAGTAAAATCTAATACTTTCTATGCAGCGATATTACCTATAAGTGATGTTATACATACAAATATGATTTATTTTTAAGCAGTCACACTATAGACGTTTTATTTGAGCCATAAACAGTCTCTGAAACCAGCGATCCAATTTATTTCCATATCTTAGAAGTGTCACGAAAGCATTCAAACGACCTTATCCTCCAATAAAAGGCTGGAGGTATCGTAAAAGTTACGGACAACATTGCATTGGTTATTATGAATCGCCGTTAAGTCCAATTTTCTGCCAATAACGTAGTGTATGTTATGAAACTTTTCAAATATGATCGAGTAAAACTTTATAAGTAAAATTATAGTAATAGCCGACATGCATATTATTGTTTCGTGACGATTGTTTAAACAAAATATCACTGGGGAAAAATTGCAAGTTGAGAATCAAAAGTAACTTTCCTGAACATTTATTTCTAAATAACAGCATAAGAATCACAGACATAGGGAATAAAAGTTATGATGACTGTCGCCTGAATGTGGTGTTGTCAGGCGAACATATTGTACTTTAATTTCTTTTATACTATTTATGCTACTCAGATTCCAATCAACCCGTCGATGTGATGCACATAAAAGTAGCATTAAAACATCTAAAGGAAAACTACTGAAAACCTTATTTTCAAACACCACTTAAGTCAAATTTTATCATTTTATTTCTTTTTGTAATATTACCTTCTCTGAGGTTGAGATATACATACCGGTATTTGTTTCTCACTTTAGTGATGATGGTTTCCTCGACCACATGATCCTTCACAATAAAGGAAAGGAAGAGGACTGACTCATTCTTACCACTGAAACATTATTCACAAAAAAGTAAGGTGCGGTTTTACAAATATTCTTGATGTCCCACAGCTTAGGATGATTTACCCCAACTACAGGAGTAGTAAACATTCTAAAACGTTTTCTAACATGTCAAAAGACATTATGATAACATATTTTGTGATTAATAGTAATTTTAAGATCCATTGTTAGCCATTTTTTTATCATTAAATATTATTTGGTATATGTTGTTCACCAAAATGACGAAAACCTACTTTTGCTGATTTTATGAAAATCTGACGTGATAGAAAAAATACTAATAGAATTTTTGTACTCAGCTTTTATTTGCAATTATAAATTTCATGCATATCAGTCTAATAGACCAATTACAAATTATAACTTACAAAGCCATCGTATGAAGCAATAGAGCAAGTGGACAGCTTCAAATATACTTGGAGTGTACTGTAAACAGTAACATGAACTGCTGCCAGGAAGTCAAAAGGAGGATGCAATGACAAAGAATTCTTTTAATATAAAAAGGAGTATATTCTGCGCACTTCTGAAAAAAGAACTAAGAAAGAGACTAGTGAAGTGCTTTGTGTAGAGTGTTGCATTGTATGAAGAAGAAACATGGGCATATGACGAAGTGAAAAGAAGCGACTAGAAGCATTTTAAATGTGGACATGGAGCAGAATGTAGTGCGTGAAATGAATAGACAGAAAAAAAATGAAATTGTGTTGGAAAGAGTGGTGAAGAAAGAATAATGCTGAAACTGATCAGGAAGAGAAAAAGTAATTGGTTAGGTCACTGACTGAGAAGAAACCGTCTACTGAAGGATGCACTGGTGAACGGTGGAAAAATTCGGGGCAGAAGAAGATATGAGATGATAGACGACATTAAGATATATGGATCATATTCGGAGACTAAGATGAAGGTATGAATGAATGAATGAATGAATGAATGAATGAATGAATGAATGTCATCGTAATTGAGGTTACATTTTCTTTCTAACAATAACAATGAATCTTAAAATGTTTTTAAACTACAAGAATTAAGAAACTGATTTCAAATAACAATAGAGAATACGTTTAAATATTAACCGTATGAGCCACCCAGACGCGAAGAGAAAGCAATTGAAGAGTTCAGAACCATAGTGGGTCAAGCGCCATTTACTAAAACCATAGAAAACAAGGGTTAAAATGAAGTTATTACCATAATTCAATGGAAACATATAGCAAGTTATACAAAGTATGTACATTAAAACTAAAAGATATGTCAATCTTAATTAAATTATGGTATTCAGTTAAATTTAACCCTCGCTTTTTCCGTTTTTAATAAATGGCGCTTGGCCCACTATAGCTCTGAACCCTTCAATTAGCCTATCCAGTCTCTTTGTCTCGCCTCAGGCAGGTACCGCTCCAAAATACTGACCAAGAATGCTATCGTATGAATCGCGCTATAGAACTTGACTTTCCACCACAAAGAGCCAGCCCATCCTTTCTTTGGAGAAGAGTATGTACTCACCTCATTGCTAGGTGAGTAGTCTCTTCTGTTCTAAAAAGCTGACATGAGGAAGGCTATCCTGGCTGCAGCATTGCAGCTCTTCATAGCACGTTATTAAGTTAACGAGTGAAATTTGCAATTCTTTTTTGATGAAATCACTGCTAAAACAAGGTTAAATTACTTACTCTAAACTATCCTACAAAAAAAAAAATCTTATTTTCGAACAATTTCATGGAATACGTATCACATTTTATCTAAAGAAATCACTTCACGAAAACTGTCCTCAAATTTTAAATTATGATTTATTTAACGACGCTCGCAACTGCAGAGGTTATATCAGCATCGCCGCTGTGCCGAAATTTTGTCCCGCAGGACTTCTTTTACATGCCAGTAAATCTACCGACTTGAACCTGTCGCATTTAAACACACTTAAATGCCATCGACCTGGACGGGATCGAAATCGCAACCTCGAGCACAGAAGGCCAACGGCATTCACATGGATAATAATCTCAACTGGGACATGCAAATCACAGAAACCTGCAGAAAAGTATATTCTATTATTCATGTGCTAAAAAGGATAAATGTTCATCTTCCCTCTTGCTTAAAAAAGTCCCTTGTGCAGACCCTTGTATTTCCCTATTTTGACTATGCTGACATTTTACTGACTGACCTTTCCAGCGACAACAAAATGGAACTTCAACGTGCTCATAATTTGTGTGTACGTTTTGTAAGCAATGTTCGTAAATATGATCATATTATCCCATCCCTGGAAGCAATAGGTTGGCTTAAACTAGATAAGAAAAGAAATTTACATTCACTTCTCTTTCTCTTCGAAATCTTGAACTCTTCTATTCCTTCGTACCTGTCGTCTCGCTTCACTTACCTTTCTTCCCACCACAATCTGAACACACGCTCTCGCCATGAAACAATACTAACAATACCATCCCATCGCACCTCCTCATACTCATCCTCTTTCACAATAGCCCTGCCAAGACTCTGGAATTCGTTACCTGCTAGCATCAGGGACTGTCGAAATAAAATTGAATTCAAACGCAAACTTACTAGGCACTTGGTCAGTAATTGAGACTCGTTCAGACATGGTTTCTTGTAAATAGTTCTTTTAATCTACCACAAAATATCTCAATATCCGGTAATTTCATCACTATAGAATTTTGTTATTGTAGGTTTAATTTGTAATTTAGTAAATACAAAAATATTCTTTGTTCTTAACTTCTATGATAAAATGTCTAGCTTTCATTAATCAGGTATTCTTGTCGTACTTTAATTTTTATTGAAATTGTAATTGTAAATTTAATATTAATTGTAATCTTATTGTTCATGTTATAGTTGTAATCCCCTGGTATAGGGGCAGAGAAGGCCTGACGGCCTTATCTCTACCAGGTTAAATAAATAAATCTAATCTAATCTAATACCGAATACGTTACCCGGACCGAAAAAAACTCTCTTCAAAGGAACGTAGTACTATACGTATAAATTTTGTTCATCATGCTTCTAGCGATCTTATCCGAGAATAGAAATAATACGTTCCCTTCCATCCTGAAGCACTGTATAATTATTATTTCTACTTTTGTTATTAGATAAAAGCTCTATCTCCTTAGACCAGACACAGGTATTGGAGATGGACTTCATTAAAATATTATCTCTTGCATAATGTGATAGTTATGGGAAATGAAGTACGTACCAAATCTTTTTTTTTTTATAAACTTTAGTATACTGTACGATTACCTTATCGCAAAAATTTATCTTAAAACACTAAAAAGAGCATATTTGTCTGTGTTTGTCGAATGTCAACATAATGCTTACGAAAAGGCGATTTCAGTAACAATAATTTATTTTGTGTGCACAAGGTTGGAATTTTGGAGCAAGAAGGAAACGAAGGTAACCGTGTTCTGAGGTTTATACTGTTTTTTTCTTCCGGTCATTTTAATCACTGCAGATTTATGTTTTCTGGTGTCAAGTTTTACGATATAAAATACTTCTGCATAATTAACGTTTTTTCGCATATCTTGCAAAACAGAACAGCGTAATCGGTAAAAAAAACGCATCTTGACCGAATCTGTGTCCACAATCATATGATTCACTAGTGAGTGCCATGCTGAAGTTCAGCATAAAGAAAATTCATAAGCAGATACCAACACAAAACATTAGGTTACTTTTCAAAAACTGAGGGTCATACTCAATTGGTTTTCAATTTATATAAAAAAAGTATTGCTGAACAGACGATCTGATTATTTATCACTTAATTTATCTAATATGAATTGTAGTTTACTTTTCATTTTAACATTGAGACCTTATTGATTTTGTGGGCTCATCTTTCATCTTTGAAAAGGTTATTTCTTGTATGGCCTATATTATGAGGTACTTTTTATGAACATTTTTTGTAATTTACATACTAATCTTTTCTTGTATTAATTTTCAGAAATATAATTTCAAATGGCAAATTAATATATTAAAAGTCTAGAAATGGGACACACACACACACACACACACACACACACACACACACACACACACACACACACACATATATATATATATATATATATATATATATATATATATATATATATATCAAGTGATAGCCGTCCAAATCTTGGATTTTAAATATCGGCATCCTAATCAATTCAAATGAACAAAAAAGAAAATGTAAATTAATGTTAAAAAATACATAATGAAATTAAAAAAAAAATAATATTCTACGACAAGATGTAGTGGCTATCAAAACGATGAAAATTTATTGAAAATAAATAATATACATTGAATATTATAAAGATGAATAGAGATGGTGATTGATGATGTTCAATGAAGATTTTAAAATAGTTGATGCAATTGCCTGTAGAATCTTTTCAGGAACCTTTAATTTTCTGAGGATCTCCAATGTAAATTTGATAATTGTTCCTCGCGCACCAAACGTAAGTCCAATGACATTCCAATCTTGAATATTATATTTATGACTGAGATCATCACAGCATGGAAAGTAAATAGCGCGTTTCTCTTCATGTACCTGCTTTGATTGATCTTAATTAATTTCGAACCTTACAGTTGGGTCAAGAATGAGACTAAAATAGACGCTTTGTTAACATATAACAAAGGCATAAATAGCATTTATTTATTAAGCTGGAATCAATACGTGCAGCTAACAAACTAACTTCTGGGAGCTAGGTACTCATTACAAGACATCATGTTTAATCGTAGTGCAGAGAGACGAAATCATGTAAAAATAATTTAATAGTGCATGTGATTATGGTGTTGTGGATGGTGATATAATGTATTATGATTATGAAGATGGTTATGGTGATGATGAGGACCATATGGCAATGAAGATATTGGTGTGGATAATTATGATCATGATGGTAGTGTTAACGTACGTATGTGATAATAATTGTGTGATGTTGATTATGATTGCTATGGTGTTGATTTTTTAGTAGGTTATTTTACGACGCTTTATCAACATCTTAGGTTATTTAGCGTCTGAATGAGATGAACGTGATAATGCCGGTGAAATGAGTCCGGGGTCCAGCACCGAAAGTTATCCAGCATTTTCTCATATTGGGTTGAGGGAAAACCCCGGAAGAAACCTCAACCAGATAACTTGCCCCGACCGGGAATCGAACCCGGGCCACCTGGATTCGCAGCCAGACGCGCTTGATCGTTACTCCACAGGTGTGGACTGGTGTTGATGATGATGACGACGACGACGACGACGGTAACCTGTGGACTCGTATAATTAGGCACCGGATTTTTATGTAATATCAAGGTGTGAAATATGTACATATTTATTTATGAAAAATAAGCTGAATATGTACCAAATATGTAAGAAAATGAAAATATTTAATATCAATATCTGGA
Source organism: Periplaneta americana (assembly GCA_025594305.2). Classification (NCBI taxonomy): domain Eukaryota; kingdom Metazoa; phylum Arthropoda; class Insecta; order Blattodea; family Blattidae; genus Periplaneta; species Periplaneta americana. Next base: position 15,294,934 of record JAJSOF020000015.1, on the reverse strand, counting down.
AGGTATAGGATAGGTAAGACTCTCCAGTTGTGATTTCATATAGAACCCGACTTTTTCACTGCACACTTGACACATTACTATTTTTCCATCTGCAGTGAAAGCTTCCTTCATCGCAATCCATGATTTTATTTTTGTCGTTAGGGTTGAAGATACAGAGACCATTTTAGTTAGTTAAAAGCAGTAGATATACTCACTTGTCCTTTATATTGTAAGTACTAAAACTAGAGAACTGAGTGAAATGAATAACATAACAGCACTGCAAGCACTGTTTCGCTTTACTGGATTAGGGAAAATAAGAGGAGTCGTGGGACACATACATTTTAGCTGCTCCCTGTAAGAAACGAAGTACCTACTAAAACCTCAAACTATAGGCATTTACAAACTGTTGATTGAAAAGTGACGTTCCTGTCTCATTCAAAAAGGTAAGATTATTCCAGCCCAAAACTATACTTTCTAATTGCCCAGAAAATCCCATTTCCGTATAGGTCTACTAAATTTAAAGTAAAGAGGTCAATAACCTGAAAAGCTATTTATTTTAATTTTTCAACATTTTTCCAGTTTGTTCCTTTACTCCAGCTTCTTTTCAAAAGTCGGCTACTTTATTGCGGCTAATGCCAGACTTGACACGGGTTTTCCTTGAAGGATTAGGAAGAGGGTGGGTAAAGTTGCAAATTGCCTGCGAAGGCTTGTTAAGACGTGTGCAGAACAATTATAATAATAACGGAAGTGCGCACAATGTGCAGGATAATATATTATTTTAGCTTTCGCTGCTGCAGAACTTGGTCAGTGAAACTAATCGGTTTTTACACTCCATCATATGGTATCTTCCACATAGTTCGTCACAAAGTAAACACATGCACTCTTCGTTCGGGTCGTGAAAGCTGGTGTTGCGGCATATTTTGAAGTGGAAGCCGTGGGTCGCGAATCTGGTCACCAGGTGTCTCTGTAGGTAGTTGGCCTCTTTCCAGTCCTCTCTCGCCATGGCGTCCGTAACGTAGAACTCCTCCCATATTTCTGCTTTCTTACGTTGGTGTTCGAGGACGGTGCTCTCGTATGCTGATGTTGATGGCAGTAGAAATTGCAGCCGTAGGTCTTTTAGTAACATAGGTTCTCTGGTTAGCTCATAGACGATTCTGGATGGTGCAAATCTGGACAGGCCAAGTACCCGTTTCAGATATGTCGCTTTCACTTTCTCGAGTTCCTTCAGGTTACTTTTAGTGAGGTATTGCTAGACGATTTCGAGGCCATATGTGATGATAGGCACTATTTTAACCGTGAAGATTTTCATCGCCGAAGACGATGTTATAGTTGTAATCCCCTGGTAGAGGGGCAGAGAAGGCCTGACGGCCTTATCTCTACCAGGTTAAATAAATAAATACTACTAATACTACCTGACGGAACAACCGGAATTCTGGCCAAGAGGAGTCGTCGTAAGACAATATATTTTTCGGAGGCAGGGCAGACAAAGCATACGATCATGTCACGAGCAACGTCTTAAAGACGGCTACATGGAACACAGAAGTCCTAATAAACGCTTTGGACATGATACCAGAGGATAACCTCGCAAAGTTCGACGTGATAGTGCTCACCGAAATGTTTCTGAGAAAGGAATGGAATGCCAAAGGCTTCTACACGATTAACGCGCTTGCCACTCAAGGCCAGAGAGGCAGACCGGTGAGTGGCATCACCTGCCTCATCAAACCAGAATTAGCCCCATTCAAAATTGAACGGAAATCACCTGAAATGCTAATAATTAGAACCAGGCTGTGCACTATTATAGGCGTGTACTTACACCCAAACTACAAAGAAGAGGAGATCATAGACATCATAAGTGGCGGACTAGCGCTATCGCAATAGCAGGAGCTAGTGATAATAGCAGGAGATATGAACTGCAGGATTGATGTACGCAACCATAAAGCTGAAACTGTCCTACAATTCCTCGAAGAAGAAGGATTAACCTTAATAAATAAAGCGTCCGAGAAAACCTATGTGTGCCATAATGGGAGCAGCACAATTGACCTTGTGCTGACAAACATGAAGGGCGTCAGAAAGGTGACACAAGAAGTGCTCAAAATAGCAGCAAGAAAACACATGCCTGTCGCAACGACATTTACACTCCAAAAGGAAAGCCCGACCTGCCCCCGGAACCCGAAGATCTCAAGGAAATTAGATACGCAGATGATAGAACAGTCCCACACCCAAATCAAAGAAGCAGAACAGGAGATTGGACACATTGACAGAGCAGTAAACAAACTGGAACACATTATTACAAACGCCACAAGAATCACGAAGCCCAATGAAAGGAAGGCAAAACCCTGGTTCAACAGAAACTGCTACCAGGCTAGACAGTTAGCCCTCCACAAGCTCCACAGCGCCTTAACCTCGCGATCAGAAGAGACTCTCAAAGAATACGCAAATGAAAGAAGAAAATACAAAACACTCATAAGAGAATCCAAGAGGGAGTACTATGAAGAAAAAGCCAGAGAGTTTATAGAGGAGTCAGAAAACGACCCATTTAGAGTCCTGAAGCAAAGAAAACCGACGTTCCCGAGGGATATCCCCATGGACACATGGGTATACAGAACAATTATAGTTCGAGACAAATCATGTCGTCCTCTTCCCACTCCATCGCATGAAGACAAACTACTTTCTGAATGATTTTTCCAATACAAGGTAGTTGTATGAGAAAGGTTGCCTTTTGTTCACTCGTATTTACAGTATGGGGGTGAGTGCCTCTATTACTTCCTGGAACTAAGGACGTTATGTTTCGTCCCGAAATATATCCTTTCTTGGGTAGGTAATAAGGCTTTTTAAATCTGTGTATTTAAAATTGCAAACTTCCCAGCAGAATTTTTTTTTCCTATTAGAGAAGTAAAAATGAATAAAACCCCTAAATATGTAGATTTATGTAATACCAAGCCATAATATGTAATGTGGGGTAAATATGTAAAAATATGTAGTATAAAATTTTAATATATTAATGGTAATTACAAGATTCGCAAAGATTTGTTATTTATATTCGTTTAGGTTGAAAGGAATATAATATGTAATTACATAAAAATCTTGTCCCTACATATAATGAAAGATGATTGCGTTTCACTATTGCATCTTGTTTCTAAGAATTAAAGCATCTAAAGTTTTCTATCCTCACAAGAGATGTGCTAGTGATTTTTGCTTGTACTAAACCTCTACTTTATTCGCATAATATTGGACGATAAAGGCGATCGTACCGGAGATCTAGTACAAAATATTTAAAGAGCACAACAATAGAAATTCAAGGACGATTATTTTCATATGAATATGATACGGAGTCCATTAAAATAATGCTACAAATTGTGAACTTTTTTAGTGATCAGTGTTAAGAGCGTGACTTGAGTACCGCAGGGAAAGGTATAAACAAGGGTCAGGGGACTGGGTACAATGGAAGCTCCTGAACAATACAGTAAGAGGAGGGGGAGGAAAATTTGACACCGGACAATAGATGACATGAATGCCTCTTTGTAGAACAAGAGACACTAATGTCCATTATTGTTATCATTATCGTTATTATTACTGTTGAATATGGGGACTGCATGACTAGCGACACAAAGGGAGGCTTTCTGGCGTTTACATGCAGTCGGATGCTGTGTCACAGTATTTAACAGCGCCTTCCGAAGGTATTTCTATTTCAGATCAACGCCATTTATTTTTACATACAAGTTGAGGAAGGTAGCAAGTGGACGTTGCAATGTTAACTGTTTTACCTGTTAAAGTGACGTCGGGCTATTAACATCAGTTAAGATAGGGTAAGATAAGATAATATAATATTTATTGTCATCAACATCTGTAACAGTTGATGTACCACCATACTTCTATATACGGATTCCACCGTAACTTTCTATTACATTTTCCTACAATGAAATCACAACAGTCTGTTTAACTAATAACCAAAGGTACTAACACAGCAGATTTCTGTTGATTACATAGAGGAGTATAGACCTCACACGAGCCTCGCCCTGCTCGCTACTATACTATATAACAGTGGTGTCAACTGAAGCCCATAGGAGCAAGTGCGCGCTTTAGAGCCGAGGAGAGCCTGAGCGCTTTACAGCGGAAATGAAAGAGACAGACGAAAGAGGTAGTATATGCCGCTTGGTCGAGCTATATACAGAGATGGCCAGCACTGATTCAATGGATAAAGGGAAGAGAACTTATTAAAACTGTATCCATGTTAATTTTTAGATTTGTCTGAGAAGTATAAGTGCATTATAAGAATGTAAGTTTTAATTTTAATGCTCATTTTTTACAAGTTTGATTTTTTATTCAAAAGAAATATTTTCTCAACTTCTTTTATAAAAAAAGTGAAATTTTCAGATATGTCTGTTTAGTAGCCTTACAGGTACTAAAACAATGTTTTCGTAAGTCTAATATATCATGAATACGTATTACTGAAGACAGTGTATTAAAATGTTTGAAAATATTCGCATGGAAAATGTTTGTAAGGAAATCAATTAACAAAGCAAATACTGTTACATCACAAACAAAAGATATGTGCCTATGTGTTGGTAAAACGTCAGCTCGAAAGCTTCAGCATATTTCCAGATAAATTAATATTCTGGTAACAGAAAGTTGCGTAGCCTACCAGTATCACCTAAAAGCATAATACGATAAGAGTTTTATTATGTAATATCAGTTACAGTTAAAACATATACCTAGACAACTTTTCTTTGTACTATAATATTGTTTTGATAACTTTTATAAGGCTAAAGATACCATCAATATCAGTTTCAACTTATCATGTCTTATTCAGTGTCTTTCTTTGGAATAACACTTTCTTTATGAATGATGTGTTTAATTCGCTTAGTACAGTATAGTTGTAGTTATTATGGAATTTGTGTGAATATTCCTTCTTTACTCATTATTATGTTATTAACGTTTAAAACACAACTGCAATATTAGGCTAAGAAATAGGTGTTAGTACTTTTGTTTTACAGACAATATAGAAAATAACAAACAAAGAGAAGCCATATAAAAATAACTACATAAAATTTCACGTTCCGTTTGAAGTTTGTGCACCACTGTTTTCTTAATCCAACAGGCTGCTTATTCCTCCTAGCATACCTAGCGCTTAATGCCTGCGCACGACGCCAAGGTCAGAAAAATGCGCTTACTTTGACACCACTGCTATATAACGTCTTTGCTCGCTACAGACGATACGTAGTTCACATTCAACGCATAGTACAGTGGCGCTAACTTTTGGAAAACATTGGATGGGCTCAAACACTTGAGTAATAAATTAAAGTAAATAAATCACATAAATAATAATAATAATAATAATAATAATAATAATAATAATAATAATAATAACAATACATTACATACATACATAAGGACAGGTCTTTCACTGCAAACCCAGCTTTCTCCAATCTTTTCTATTTTCTGCCTTCCTTTTAGTCTCCGCATATGATCCATATATCTTAATATCGTCTATCATCTGTTATCTTCTTCTGTCCCGAACTCTTCTCCCGTTCACCATTCCTTCCAGTGCATCCTTGATTAGGTAGTTTCTTCTCAGCCAGTGATCCCACCAATTCCTTTTTATGTCCCTGATCAATTTCAGCATCATTCTTTCTTCACCCACTCTTTCCAACACAGCTTCATTTCTCATTCTGTCTGTCCATTTCACAAGCTCCATTCTTCTCCATATACAAATTTCTAAGGCTTCTATTCGTTTCTCTTCACTTCGTCATAATGTCCATGTTTGTGCCTCATACAATGCCACACTGCACGCACAGTACAAATAATAATGATAATATTAATAACACGGCAAATTATATAAAGTTGGCGCCACTGGCATAGTTTCATTCTATGGAGCTTTGTACAGTCGTGAATAGTTTGAAGAATATTGTTAATTCTGTGGTGTTCGGGTAAAGGGGTATAAGTCATTTTTTTGTCCAGGTGGAATTTTGTTCCCCACATGAACACACAAGTTAAATTCTACAAGTGGGTGTGCAAAAATCAAAGAATACTAGCAGTTGATTTGTTTTATTTGTGTAGAAAATAATTTGTAATAAGGGTTCCAAGTTTAATTTTCATTTATCTCCGAACTCATTTTTATGACTTATCTCCCTTTACCCAAACACCACAGAATTTATACTAATATTTTTTGAGTTCTGAATAAAGTGAGCTATTATGTTATTATTGTATTATTTATGTAATGTTAATATTATGCATGAATTCAAAAAAAAAAAAATAAAATAAACTCATGAGTTATTAAATAAATATGCAAACACGAGTGTGTAACATGTTTATTTTTTCCGAATTTTCTGTGTTAAATGCTAACGTCTCGTGCTGTTATGCATTCGGTGCCTACAGTCAAATTAGATTGGAATTACGATACGAACTTCCTAGCTGTCATTAAAGCAGAAATGAAAAGTTTTCTTGACAACAACGTACTTTGGGTATAATATTATGTGCCACACATGAGGTACTCTGGTCTGACTAGTGTAACATGTAGCTAGTTGCCGATGTATGAAATGGAGGGGGAAAGGAACTGGCCTCTCTTTTGGTACCAACTTCCTAGCTCTGCTAATAGCTCCACTAATTATGATATTAATAACTCCAAACAGTCCATTCTCCTTACTGATTTTAAATATTCACTTTTTGGTTTTATTACACAACTCCTGCATTCTATTCTTCTTAACATAATTTATCTATAATTACGGTCTTCCTACATCCCATCTTACTCGCCCTAATTTAGCCTTTTATATTTTATACGTTTCAAGTAATTGCAACAGTCTATTACTTTTTTCATACAGTATATTCTATTGTCCATTATTAAACTCTCAAAATACCGTTCTTAAATTTTAACTGTCTATCCTTTTTTAAAATCACTATAATAACACTTTTCTAACTTCTCTCCTTAATTACACAAAGGCATAATAGTACATTATGCAACGAGCCTATAATAGTAGTAATTAAGACGTATGTTTATGAAACTCGCTTGCGCTCGTTTCATAATTTTCATACGAGCGTCTTAATTACCATTATAGTCAAGTTTCATACGACTTTTTATGCTCGACCATATTTCTAACTTGAAATTATTCACAAGTATTCATGTTATTCTTATCTGACTGAGGAGCGGAACTCACCTTGTGCAATACCTAGTAAATTGTGAGATGTGCGCAGACGCGAAAGTATTGATTTTTTCCGAGAAACAAATGTCTCGCACTAGTTGTCTTTCGATTGCATATCCGAGAATAATCGATACTTGCGCTTTCATATTGCTACAATGGTATTTTCTGATTGGTGGAACACCTGAACTTTAATGAATGGGTGTACTTTAATGAGGTCCATTAAAGGGCTGCTACCAGGTGTATAATTACTGCATTTCGGCATGGTCGAGCATAAAAATCATTATACCTTTTAACACACAATCTTCACACGGCTTTACTCAATGGGATCCTTTTCTCCATACACGTCATTTCAATAATCTTGACATGAGTTTCAAGTTCACTTTAGCTTGTTCATTCATTCCTTAACCTCGAACAACATTCATAATACAAACACGGTTTATCAACATTACATCACCAAACTACTATAGGCCTATTACTATATGTTAATTGTAAGTGTCATTTTCGTTTCTGATATTTTTATTTTATGCCCTTATGCACAAACTTCTTAGATTGCAACTTTTTAGGCCCTTAATTCTACCCGTCAGCGATAAAAGACTGCCCTGTGATGACGAAAGCATAATCTCTTCTCCCTTCCTTCCTGTCGAATCATGACGTCTACTCTGGAAATTATTTGCAAGTCTTCTAAGGAAAGTGTACAACTGTATTAGTACAATAATTTTATTGTAAAACTTAGTAAAAGCAATAATTTAAAAATAATGCTTAACAAAAAGAAAATGATCTGGACAATTTGTCAGCCAGTGAGACAGTATTTAACAGTATGTAAAGTTATTTATTAATATGAAGTCGAAAGTAAATACAACATTTGAAAGATCTTGTACTCCTTACTTCTGTAAAAACAGAAAAAGTCAAATCAAACGCTTGTTGAGAAATAAAATCTTTATCTATGTCAGGGATTTCGAAAACTTGCATTTCCATACGATTACTAATATGTTTTCTTAAAAAAAAATACCATTATTTTCAAATTTTATACAACGAGAATATGAAAGTAACATAGCAGTAGGATCGTTATGAGTCGGCGTATAAATTGCAGTAGGATGGACATTGTCTCTGTTTTCATATTGATTTTCCTATTTTTGTACAGGGGAAGCTTAATTAATCTAGCTTCGAAAAAATGTACTCTCTATCTGTAAACATTAAACTGGTATTAAATGACTAAACGTAGAAAGGCAGGATATGTATGTTTACGAAACAGGATGCATATATATTTTAATGAAAACTAATTGCTCTAATGTGTGTAGACTATCAAATGCAAACAGAAACTAATGATTCGACTGGAAAGTTATCCATTTTCTGCAATTATAATTCCCGACTTGTTTTTATATATTCACGGGCTGAAACAGTAATACAAACGTTTTATACTATAAACAAAATGCATTAATTGGTGAAGTAGGAAACAAAAAGGAAAAACCAATTGACATAAAAATAATAGTATTTTAAGGAAAAAATGAAGTAGAAAGAATGCACGATGTATATCAATAAAGAGAGCAAAATCTAATTCAATGTCGCGTAAGGAATGAAACCTGTTTTCCTGTTCATAAACACAAGAAATCCATTATAATGAAAGGTTAACTTTTCGATACTGAAATGTGAGTTAATTTCAACAAAACTCGGTCATAACAAGTCCATTATATGTGTATATATACAGTGCATATACACACACATATACAGAGTGAATCGTAAGTAATGTCATTGATTCTCCGAGATATTTCAAATCAAAATGTAATACAGTTTCGCTCATTTTTTGCTTCCTTTTCAAGATAAAAAAAGTTTTATATGAAATATTTCATATCGCGTTTTTGGAAAGTCATTGTTTGAATTTACAATACGCTTAGTTAATTTAAGAAATCAGTGTATTATGATAATAATTGATTGAAATAATTTTTGTTTTGTTCTTTAAATTTGCAGAAACCTGATCCGAACAAATGTAACATTAAAAAATTATTGTGCAGAACGAGAAGTTACATTTTCATACAAAATAATTTTTATCTTGAAAGGGAAGCAAGAACAAACAAAATTGTATTAAACTTTGTTGTTGGAAATATTTCGAAGAATAACTTCCTGAAATTAATGATATTACCTGTGATTCACACTCACACACATATACACGCACGCGTACGCACACACAAATGACTGTAACAACCATAATCCAAAGTCTTGCAGCATTCATTTAAAGTTTTTATTCAACATTTGATTCAATCATAGAGTAAAGAATAATGTGTAGCCTAATTTCCCAGCACTTGGATGTCCCACATGTATTTTTTTTCTTGTACGGAGGGGGGATCCGAAGGCTAACACTGCAGCCTGAGGCTTAGTGTGGTTTTCACTCCTATTCTGTGAATGACTGGGCGCGCTCTTGTACAAGTACAGCACGGTGCACCGTGAACTTAACCTGAACTATTGTATGGATGATGATGATATGTGAATTAATGATGGCGAAATGAGTTTCAGATCCAACGCCGAAAGTTACCCAGCAATTCTGCTTCAATTGGTTGAGGGAAAACCTCAAAAAACCCAACCAGGGTTTTAACCCGGGCCCGCTCGTTTCACGGCCAGACCGACTAACCGTTACTTCACAGCGGTGCACTTCCAAAATACCTATGTCACATATATTTCCAGGCTGTTCTTCATGGATGGAATCCTCATGTGTTTTCGTATCCATTTAATGATTATAATATAATAGCCTATAGGTAATAAATAAATTACTGATGTTTTATATAGTTTTTATTGTTGTTATTAATGTTTTATTATAATTACTAGCCGTACCCGTGCGCTCCGCTGCACCCGTTAGAAATAAATATAAAGTAATTACATAATTAAAATAGGACGTTTGATCCAGGGAACATTCGTGTTTGATAGAAGGATAAATAGTTTAATATGTTACTTAATTTAAATTGCATCCAAATCATTAAAATGCGATCATTTTGGTCCAGAGACCAATTCCTTTAACATGTTTCTAATTTTTATTACATGCAATCATAGTTTAATGAACATTGACATCATTTAGATTTAATGTGTATACTTTATTTTACTTGTTATATGTTTCCATTGAATTATGGTAATAACTTAATTTTAACCCCTGTTTTCTACGTATTCAGTAAATGGCGCTTGGCCCATTACGGTTCTGAACCCTTCAAATAACTTAAATTATATTATATTATATTATATTATATTATATTATATTATATTATATTATATTATATTATATTATATTATATTATATTATATATTATATCAGAAATTACTGTAATAACATTATAGCATTATGTCCATCTAGAGAAACTACACTTTCCAATGGTGAAATAATAATTAATTATACAAATCGGTTAGTTTAGCTTCCGATATTACTTCATACATAGCTTTCGATTGTTGCTGTTCAAGGCCCTTTATAGAAGAAGTCATTTGTTTTTTATTTCATTATACGGCCTTAGATGGCAAATATTTTAATTTTAAAATTCATTTATCTCATTAAATATCAGTCCTATCAAAATTTTTCAAGGAATAAAACTTATCGCAAATTATTTTTAAAGAAACGTTTGTTATGTAATATGTTTCACAAAAATCAATAATAAGCGAGATATTTCGATTTATTTAATTCAGGCCCCCTTATAACCCCCCTTTTAAATAATGTCTTTTGAATGCCATATAGCCTAAAATCTAAGTTATAACGAACATAATTTATATTCTAATTTTCATCGAAATCCGTTCATCCATTATCGCGTGAAAAGGTAACAAACATACAGACAGACAGACAGGCAGACAGACATACAAACAAAAGTTTCAAAAAAGCGATTTTCGGTTTCAGGGTGGTTAATTATATATGTTAGGACCAATTATTTTTGGAAAATCGAAAATTACCAGAAAAATTTCGCTTACAGATTTATTATTAGTATAGATTATTGTTATTATTATTGCTGTTATTATATTATTATTACTGTTATTATTATTATTATTATTATTATTATTATTATTATTATTATTATTTTGATCACAATAAGTGACAAAATTTCTAAATTATAATCAAGAAAGAAATTTGGACAGACTCGCTAGACAAAAGACCAGCTACTGCAAGTAGTAATAGGGATGTGGATTAGAGGTGAAAGTCGAATAAGTTTGGTTTCCTCCCTCCATATCTGGCAATACCAACCTTCATTCCACTTCTGTTTATATATAAGATGGCACCAGGGCACTGCAATGATGCTGTTGAACTTCGAAGTGTGACGAAATAAAGAGTGAACTCCCAAAACAAGTGGTACCGAAAGTTTTCAAGTATCTAGACCGTAGAATATTATCAATATAATATACAGGCTTAGCTAAAAGTCCCGCACCACCTAAATAACTTTTGAAGCATGTGGTTCAGTGACATGAAACTTGGTATTCGGGATAACTATATACTAAGAACTCAGTAATGGTAATACCGAGTTTTTTCTATTTCCGATTTAACCGGAAGTAACTCCAACTCTCTTCTTTTAAATGGAACAACCAATATATATTTTATTTTTTAATAGTGCTCATTAAGAACTTTTCAAAAGTACTCACACTTGATACTTCTGTACAAATTCAGTGTTGCTAAGTCAAGAAAACAGAAAAGTGTATCAAATATTAAAATAATAAAATACTCCTTCCTTAACAAAAATAAAACAAAGCTAGCTCACCTTCTAAATTCTCTGTTCAAACTGCTTGACAATGTGTCAGTCGATCATAGAAACTATTTAAGGAATACTTTAACCTGGCTTTAGGAATATCTTGCACCTCTTGCATTATCCTATGCTCCAGATCTTCTGAGTTGTTGCGTCTTTCTCGATATAGGGGAAGTCCGTGTAACTTGGACCAGTGTGTAACTTGATCCAATGATGCAATCACTATTTCCAGGATAGTTTGCAAGGTACTTTATACAGCGCTTTGAACCTTCTACATGGTAGGCAACTGTCCATAAATCTCATTATGCAGGGTTGGCTTGACGCGGTCATAACGGTGTCGAACATTCTGTCCCCAAATTCTTCAAATCTTTTCACATTAGTTTGACAGCGTGTTGTGCGAAGACGTTTAGAAATACAAGACTGCTTTATACATACGAAGAAATACCAGTGTTGGAGGTAAGTTGAGTGAAATTTATATCAATGTTTGTAAAGTAGTTTTTACGTAAATAATTTTTAAATGTTTCTTTTACAATGCGTGTAAATTGAACCATCACAAAGCGTGTAACTTGAGCCAATGCTAAAATGTACCTACCCTTATAATATAACAAATTTAGAAGATAAAATTGTCCATTATGTCTTCACTAGTGTGAATTTCAAAAATCAGAGGTCAGTGGATGAAAATTTTGTAAGGACATATAATTAAAATATTATTTATATAATATTATATAAATAATAATATTATAAAACATTACTTTAGTTTATTTCAATATTTTATTTCTTAAATTCTGTAATAAGACTTCGTTTCATTTGGTGGGTCGACAATTACAACTTTTTAACAAATTCTGCTTTCGCCATTACTTTACAGATGACTACAAGACAGGCAAGAAAAGCGAAGGGAGTGTATGGGAAGTGGAAAGAAGAAAATCTGCAACTCGCTTTAGTTGCAATATCGGAAGGGGTTGGCGTCAATGAGGCTGCACGAAGATATAATATACCTAGTGCCACACTTAAAACATACAACAAAAGGAAGGACGCTAAAATTAGACAGCCCGGTCACCCACTTGACTTGCCACAAGAGGTGGAAAATGATCTTGTGACACATCTTCTGCAGCTAGAAAAAATGTTCTATGGGTAAATACATTACAGCAAAATGTATATTAGGGCCTACTATAGACCTACAACTTAATTCAATCAAACTTAATATAGGCCTAATACTTAATCTGCTTATTCTTTAATTTCAGATTGACACGAAGAAGTGTTATGAAATTAGCATACGAGATTGCAGAGAAGAATAAACTGGCCACTTGGTTCAACAGGGAAACGAAGTCTGCCGGCAAAGAATGGTTTTCCGGCTTTATGAAGCGCCATCCCGAACTTAGCCTTAGGCAGCCAGAAGCCACATCACTTGCCAGGGCTTCAGGATTCAACAGGGTTGTCGTCGGCAAGTTCTTTGACACATTGGAACACCTTGTCGACCAACACAAATTAACTGCTGCCAGAATATTCAACATGGACGAGACATCCCACAATGTCGTTCAACGCCAAGAGAAGATTTTGGCACAGAGGGGAAAACCTCAGGTTGGAGCCATTTCTTCTTGTGAGCGAGGTCAGAATGTGACAGGAGTGAATGCCATGAGTGCGAGTGGCTTCTTTGTACCTCCTATGCTGATTTACGCTAGGAAAAAATGATGGAGTCTCTCACATTTGGAGCGCCTCCTAACACCATCTTCCGCTGTCAGGATAAGGGATGGATGGATTCTGACACATTCTGTGAATGGATTAGACACTTCATTAGAACTGTCAAACCCAGCCCTGTTGATTTTAGATGGTCACAGTAGCCATACGCAATCGCTGAAAGCGATTGAGATCTGCTGTCAGTACGGTGTGATTATGTTATCTCTACCGTCGCACTGCACGCACCGTCTCCAACCGCTGGATGTGTCGTTCTTCAAACCTCTGAACACATTCATGTCAGCTGCCATATCAACGAAGATGAGGGAACTTCCAGGACAGCGGCTGAATGTCCAGCACATTGCCTCACTGGTAGGAGTGACATTCCCCAGAGCAGCAAATATGCAGATTGCAATGAATGGCTTTAGGCTCACTGGTCTTTGGCCTGTCGACCGAAATGTGTTTTCAGAGGCTGATTTCGCGCCTTTTTTGGTGACCGATCGGCCTTTGAATGGTAAGCCATCAGCATCAGCATCTCGGCCAGCAGAAGAAGTGGAAGGAGCAACAACAGCAGCATTAGCAGAGAAAAAGATGGGAGACAATGTGGAGCTACTTTCTGGTCTCACAGAATATGTATCACTGAAGGAAATAAGCCCTTTGCCTTCGTCTTCCAAATCTGGATAGAGAAAATCCGGAACGAGATACAATGCATCTGGTGTGGTGCTGACGGCTACGCCACACAAGAATGCTCTGCAGCAACAATCAGATGGGAAGGCCGCAAAGAAGAGAAAATTATTTGATTTGAAAGTTAAGGTGACATCCAAAACACGCTGTGTTATTTGTGGTGAAAGTGAGAACAAAGACTGGATTCAGTGCAATCGGTGTGGAAAATGGGCCCACGAAGAATGTGCAACAATTACAGATGAACTATTTTATTACTGTTGTATGTGAAATAATTGCTTGACACAAATTTTTGTTTGAATAAACAACATTATAGGAGTTAAATGTGTTTAATATGCCTGGTCCAAGTTACACGATCCTCTGGTTCATATTACACGACCCTGGCTCAAGTTACACGACTTCAAAATTTTGATTAAATTTTATTTTTGAAGTATTAGAATTAAAATTAGTGAAGACATATTTTATTTAGGGATTTATTATGGCAATCTACCATCATAAAAATTCAGGGACATTTTTCTCAATATGATAAGTGAGTTACGGCCATTCAAACTTAGGTGGTCCAATATACACGGTCTTCCCCTACTACTGACTTTAAATGGCCCCACAAAAAGAAGTCCAAAGGCGACAAATCTGGGGATCTAGCTGGCCACTCTATGTGACATCTTCTACCAATCCATCGTTGTGGAAAAACCTTGTCTAAATGCTCACGAACATTCTGTCCATAGTGAGCTGGAGCTCCATCTTGTTGGAAATAGATGTCATCTCTCTAGACGATGGTTGGCTGGATGTGGAAACAAGTTTGAAATAGCCGGTACTACTTGCTTTTGGAGCAAATGCAAGTATCTGTTAGAATTTAGCGTTTCTCTAAAGAAGGAAGAACCAATAATATGGCCACCAATCATACCAGCCCAAACATTGAGTTACTGCGTGTGGTTCTCCGCCACTCATTGTGGATTTACGTCTGACCAGTATCGGCAATTGTGTATGTTGACAAATCCATTTAGGCAGAATGTGGCTTCATCTGAGAATACTATTTGTATAAAAAAAGCCGGATTGTTGTTAATTCGCTCCATCGTCAATGAAATTCCTAAAACTGCATTCTTCTGTCCTCGTCCTCTGAAAGTTCCTGCAAAAGTTGCATTTTGTAAGGATGTTGCTTGGCGCTTGTAAGGATTTTCATCTCGAAACTTTGGCTCATATTAGATTCTAACGCCAAATTTGTAGTAGATACTTATGGATTTTCTTGCACATGTAGGAGAACGTCCAATGAAGTATTATCATCAGTTGCACTTTTCGGGCGACCTGATCTTGGTCCTTTACAGTTCCAGTTTCAGTGTATTTCCTTATGTTCGTTGTCACTGTTGTGTGTGGAATTGGACTGCGATCCGGATGCATACCATAAAATAAATTCGCCGCCTCTCGATGAGGTCGTTGTCTGTCTCCATAGCCAAAAATCATTAAAATTTGAATTCTGTCCCCTTCGTTCAACATCAGACAGAATTATTTAACACACTAGAATGTCACATTCAATTCCTTAAACAAGATATCTGTATTAATAAACATGTTTCTATGGATGTAAATAATGGATAATGAAATCACAATAAGCAAAAGAAGCGTTTTTCCCATATTACATGAATATAAACAAAGGACAATCAAATCGCAGTAAACAAAAGAAGCGTTTTACTCGTAGTATTCGTTAGACCTACACTTTTCTGTTTTTTTTTTTTTTTTATTTAGCAACACTGAATTTGTACAGAAATATCAATTGTGGGTACTTTTTGAAAAGCTCTTAATGAGATTTATTCAGAAATAAAAATATATATATTGGGTATTCCATTTAAAATAAGAGAGTTGGAGTTACTTCCGGTTAAACCGGAAGTAGAAAAAACTCGGTAATACCATTATTGAGTTCTCAGTATATAGTTATCCCTACATCCCAAGTTTCATGTCACTGAACCGTATGCTTCAAAAGTTATTTAGGTGGTGCGGGACTTTTAATTAACCCTATAACCTATTATGTTGGCAGTGCGGTTATGACTCAGTCGTGTAGAGCTATCTAGCCTAATTAAATACAAACCTAAAATGACTACTGTAAGTGTTAATGGAAATGCACCATACCACTAATACAAGTTCTGAGAGACTGGCTTTTCACGTGTAATTAGCCGAATTTTTGTATAAGTTGTTTTGCTGATCCTGCAGTGTGCGTGGAATTTCTTAAATGGTATTTGACTGCAATATTTATCTAAGTAAAGAAGCAGGAGTGAATGTAAGAGGATATCGGTGTAGGAACAGAAATTTATGCGATTACAAACACAAATTCCAACTAGTAGCGTGTATGACTGCACAGTCCCATTGGAAAAAACTGTAAAATGTATCTATTAGTTCATTCAGATATGATCCAAAGTAGCATGAATGTCCATCGAACATTGTTGAAATCTCTAACAATTAGCTCTAAAGATGACTAAGAATGAAGCCGAAATTAGTCAACTAAAGTAATTTACCAAATTAGTTTCAATTTAACACTGGATATTTGTTATTGTAACCAAATTCCTAAGTGATAATTTCTAATAATTGTAAAAATTAATTTCTCCTTAATAGCATAAATTAAAATACACAAAGGTCAACACTCTAATTTCCGCGACAAACTAGCGTGAGGTGCTCAAAAGGAAACGAAAGCCTGTAATACACAAACCAGAGGTATCTCAGCATCACATATCCTTCTCGGTAAAAGCAAAGAGCTCAGTCTACACACTTCTTTCTAACTCGATACTCATACAAGCGATGAATGAATGCGTGATCTCTTCGGCATGGCAGTGCCCTAAAATACCCTTAATTTATGTTTATACAATTACTGTGCCATAAAATTACTGGTTCTAAGATTCCTTAGCACTAGTCACGCACCAATATCATTAGGATTTTCTTAATTTAAAAGCATTGTTTACTTCTTGCTGAATGCTTCCCTCTTTCGTTAATGTCTGAATTGTGTTGTTTTGAGACTCGGCAACTCCAGGAAACATTTATATGAAATAAATTTGTGAGACGTTTCATTAATGATTTCACAATTATCATGTTCATAGGTTATAATTAGAGCCCGGAACTTTAGGAGCTAAAATTTAACATTATTACTCGCTATAATTTATAAATATAGAAGCCATACCCCCATTCCTTTTAGATGTCATTATGCCATTCTTGTCATTCAGTATTTTCCCTTTGGTACCGTTAAAAGTCTTTAATCATCTCAACTACCACTTACAAATTAGCGCACGGTTTACAAGATCCATTGTCCAATCCTTGTGACTCTGTTGTCTATTATTATTAGTCCTAGGAAGTTCGTACTAAAACATATATTTCAGGTTGAGTGCAGCCACGTATGAGGCGTTTAGTTGCAAAATGAGATACATCACTAAACCATAATTTTTCAGTGTGAAAGAAAAACGTATATCTCCTATACACCAAGAGATAAAATGTTAATACTTGGAGGATACGTTTGTTATGGAATATTGTAATGTTCCATGACGTATGGCAGTGATATTACTGCATAATTAGTACATAATAGAGAAAATGTATTTGATGTATCTGGTTTTGAAAATTGTTCTTTGATCTATTTGGGTTTGCAAATGAATAAAAGGACTTATCTTGGTTTGAAAGCAAGAAACCATTCTATTATATACAATGTATTATTTTAAACCCACTGTTACATTATTAGGGCCTACAATTAATTTGTTATAATTGTTACATTTTCATTATCACAAAAGAACTAAATTATTAAACAACCAGATCACCTATTTCACAGGCTTGGTCACACACATTTTCTCCTTTATTCATAGAAGAAATTTGATTTTATCCAAGCTTTTCAGTCTGTTAACAATACGTACATAGTAAGATAATTTTTCAAGTGATTTCCTGCAACTGCCAAAATTTTTCGTCAGCAAAGCAGTTACATAATTTATTTTTAATTGAAACACTTGTTCTGTGGCAACAATATGCTTGGTGATGCAATATTGATTATTTCTTTGTTCTTCTAACAAAAGCTCTTGTGTTGATCAGACTCACTTCTGTAGTGAACTTCATCCTTCACTAAGACGCCATCCTTCTTCTTGTTCGACTGAAAGAAAAATCGTTTACATGAAAAGTGCCACTGAGATGGTGGCCGCACTATATTGAGAACAGTTTTTTTTTCCTGTCATATGTTTTATCTGACAAAGTTATCACGTTAAAAAATTAGAGAAAATATCTGTATACTCATTAGGGCTAATGATGACATCTTGCCGTTTTTCTTTCAGCTGTTTCTGCGCGGGAAATCTATTGATGCGCAATGAACGTATGGGGAATTATTTGATGTATCTGGTATTGGAAACAAACTCACATTACTTATCTGGATTTGGAACCAATTCTATTTTTTCATCATTCAAATCCATGTGATGTATCTGGTCTTGGAGCATAATAGTGTTATAGCAGTTGTAGAATCATACAGAGTGATTTATATAGAACTGACACATTTCTTTCATTAATTGTTTCAAAACGAATTGTGCTAGCGACAACTTATTATACCTAAAATGTAGAGGAATTTTGGGAGATTATTTACCTCTATAGCAAATGTTGAAAATGTCCTCCATCCTGCATAAGGCACAGCTCAACACGTCGTTCCATGTTACTGGCCACTCGTTGGAGGACTCTGTTGTCAATAGCTTGAATCTCCTGTGTGATGTGCTTCAGATAGTCCAATGTCTGGGGACGTGTGGCGTAAACCCTGTCTTTTAAGTAACCCCATAGAAAGAAGTCCGGCGTTGTCAAATCCGGAGATCTCGGTGGCCACAGGTTCCTGGTAATTATTCGGTCGTCAAAGAAACTTGCAATTAGTTCCATGGATTCATTTGATGTATGGCATATAGCGCCATCTTGCTGAAAATATCCTTGACTCAGCTCTACATCGTCCAGTTGCTCAACAAACTCCATGAAAATCAGTCGGTACTCTGCAGTGTTCACAGTCTGGTTAAAAAAAATTGGCCCCACTATTCTCTGTGCGGATATTGCGCACCAAACTCCGATTTTAACCGGATGCATAGGTGCTTCATGGATGAAATGTGGATTTTCGATGGCCCAATGGCGTGAGTTCTGTGAGTTCACATAACCGAATAAATGGAACCATGCTTCATCTGTGAACCATGTGATGGACAATATGGCAGGATTTTGCACAATGAACGTCTGAAACCAACGACAATAATTCAATCTTTCATCCTTCAATCTTTTATCCTTATCTGGTTCCTGTAGTTGATGAACAACCGTAACCCTACGTGGCTTTAGGCTGCCAACAATAGGAATAAAACATAAACATCTGCGCATCTAGTGACAAGGAATCGAAACTCCAGAACATTCTGCTTAATTTGGTGCTAAAATTGGGTAATTGAATGAATTTCCAACGGAATAATTAAAGAAAGAAATGTGTCAGTTCTATATAAATCACTTTGTATAAAGATATGAATCACAACATTAACTCATTTTCGAAAAAAAAGTTATTTATCTGGTTTTGCAATTACATGCCTCGTATATAGACCACACGCCAGTTCTATTGCACTAGCTGTCTTGTGTGTATACTATTCATAAACAACTCACACTCTATCCGGATGACTTCTTAACTTTACATTCCAACAATATGCACAGTAGGGACGCAGTTTCATTACGTGCTAACGTTTGCAGTGGAGTTGTGCAGTTTGGTGAGCGGTTTTTAACATGACAATTTAAATCTTCCAATTACACGAATTTGAATGCAATACTTCAAGATTTCCTGGTAATCATATACCAACAAATGGACAAAAAATTTACTGGATATTTTTATGTAATATGGAAACATAATATACGGACACAGAAAGAAAATTTGGGCCGACTCTTGAACATCCTTACAGAGCGCGATTCACAACGTTCCCTGTCAGTATAACGCTGGACGCGGACCGTGGAGTATTGTGTTAACAGTTTACAATACGATATACTTTCACACCTGATGCAAGAAACACGAATTTAATCTGAAAGTAACGTCAAATTAATGACGAAAACTATTCAGTAAACGAACGGGAGGAGTATAATATGATAACCCCGAACAACACTTTTATGCAATCGTCCCGATAGTTCTGTGCTATGGTGCCTGCTCGCAGAGCAGAATATTATGCAGGTTACAATTTCGTTTACAACGTTATATTTCACTGCAAGATATATAAATGTTTATCTACTATTAGGAACAGACAACTTTTCTTCGTATCTTTTAAAATGCCTTGCGGCTTGCGACAACAATCGAAGTAAAATTATTTTCAATTGCTGCCACAGCGTTCGCGTGTGTACTAACGCTTTAAAGCATCGAGCATGCGCAATATGTTATAACCGAAACTTGAAAAGTTCAAGTGCACAAATTTTGTTTCTGAGGCTGTACTGTACAAAAGGAATATTAGTTTAGGGACAGTGTGCTACGAAATAATGTTGGTATGTTTCAATATGTAGCATATTAAACGATTTATTCTTCTATCAAACACGGATGTTTCTTGGACTAAATGTCCTATTTTAATTATGTAATTACTTTAGATTTATTTGTAACAAGTGTAGCGAAGCTCACGGGTATGGCTAGTACTAAATAATTTCCTGTACGCTGTGGCGATCAATCAGGTCCTTCTTCAATAGTAGAAAATCTGAAGTCGCTTCTGAAACAACTATTCTTTCGTGGTTAACGTAAAGGCGTTATAGGCCAAGACTACAATTCGGGTATGAATCTGTTAGGCAATGTAAAGGTTGGCATTATCAATAGGAATACCTAAAGTAAGAAGTCTATAACACTCGTAAAGAATCGACTATGGACTCATGATAACGGAAATATGTTGTCGATCTTTCCTGAAAATAACAAAAAGAATGCCTTTACTTTTCGTGTGACTAAGCCGATTGAATTTTATCAAACGCTTCGGATATTTCCATTCATTGGACGTTACCTTCGATTCAGAGGTACATTGGTGCACCCAGCTCTCATTGTCCGTCGCGACACGATAGAGAAACAGAATATAATTGGTTGGTACAGCGTCAGATGAACAACACTGCATACCATAGACTTCATGAGGCGATCAGGAATGAAATGTAGTGAAACCCAACGTGATGAAACTTGATGGTAACCCGAAGTGTCATGATATAATGAACAGAACTAATCAATTTGTTAATTGCTTTGGCGACATCTCTCAACTTAATCCTTATGTGTTCAATGATATAACTTCAGTAACTCGTTCAGTTCTGACATTATCAATGGAGGCTTGAAATTCATCAGAGCTATTTCTCTATCCTTCTGGAAAAATTAGGACAATTTTCGAACAATCTCAGTTACATTACACCATTCTCATATGATGCTAATGAGAATTTCACCATGGATGAATAATAGGATGCGAAACTTTTTGACTTTCCCTTTTTAAACGCTAATGTAGAAAATGATTTTGCTGCCATTTGTTTTTCTAAGGATAACTAACTACTCCATGCATTCTGAAACCATATAGTATAGTTTAAAACTGGAAAGAATATTACAATTTGTATTTCTCACATCATCTTCCATTGAAAATTTGTATTGGAGCCAACGGGAAGATGAAAGAGCAGGGACATCGCTAGGGGGGTGCGAAAGGGTGCGCAAGCACCCCATAAAAATCGGAGCACCTCTTTCCGTACCCTAAAGGGCAATTTATTAACAAAAAACTAGGCATAAATTATTTTGAAGAACAAAAACAAACAAACAATTTCTTGGATGTGAAAAAACTACGTCCCATAGTGTTTCGTAATGGATGTGATGAGCAAAATAATAATAATAAAAAATAATAATAATAATAATAATAATAATAATAATAATAACAATAATAACAATAATAATAATAATAAACAGATGTATAGTATGCGCGCAAGTGCATGAACTAACATTTTGGATTTTTTATGTACCACATTTTTACAGCTCGCACCCCATTTTTAAATCTTGCACCCCATCCGCATCCCCCTTGCTCTGATCCTGGCGACGTCACTGTGAAAGAGATGGCTATTTTACACTACCTTCTAATACTACTAATTAAAATACGGACAAAAAGGATAGAAAATAAAACAGACAATTAGATATTTGCAATTGTATTCTTTGGATATTTAATGTACAGATTACTGGAAAAGTCAGCAAAACTAGTTAGGCAATTGAAATTATTATAATACTATCTAACATTTTAGAATTCATTCAAAAACTTTTAAGGACCACAAATATAGCTGTTTAACATACACCGCTTATACATACACGTAGCACTTATATCCAGGGGCAGACCATTTATCTCGATTTCTATGCAAGTTTCTGGCATCTCACCATCTTTTCTTCTCAACTAATGGTCTCTTACGGATAAGTAGAGAACTCTGAGGGACTTACCCATCAAATAGTTCTACGACATCGGGCGCTAGTCTTGTTACTTCGTCCGCGAGATGTTAGATGGTGCTGACCGCAGTTTCGCTTCCTAATATATTCATTCATGATTTCACTTTCTGATAGATCACATGATTTCTCGTAGCAGTAACTTCTCTCTCCTATTCGTTAGGCCGTTCCTCGCTGTGGTCGCGTGATCTAGGGCGTTATACTTTATACGTAATGAGCGTTAATTGGAATCTTCATGGAAGGGAGAGAAATTTGTCCACTAAGTTTCGACCAGTGTAAAGAACCGGTGGTCAACCAGCATCATGAAGAAATTCGGAGCTACATTGTGCAGCGTAATCCTGTTGAGTGCGCCGGTTGTAACGGCTGGGTAATCACCATGCTGACCATACGTTACCTCTTACTGGTTGGACCTTTCCTAAGCACATGGACGTGAAGCCAGGACTTGGATGATCAGTGTCGACCGTAAACACATATGTTAGAAGACCTCCAACTCAATGTAGCCTATACGATCAACAAACGACAGTACTGGAATTATAAATTAATATCACTGCCAGCGGTGCCAAAAATCCGAACTACGACTTATGTTACATAACTCGATCGGTATTGTAAGTATCAATACCAATAATAGTAATAATAATAATAATAATAATAATAATAATAATAATAATAATAATAATAATAATATTCACAAACGATTAGGGAGAACACGGGAATTTTACTGGAAGCAAGTAAAGAAATAGGTTTGGAAGTAAATCCCGAAAAGACAAAGTATATGATTATGTCTCATGACAAGAATATTGTGCGAAATGGAAATATAAAAATCGGAAATTTATCTTTTGAAGATTTAGATTTAGATTTTATTTAATAATAACATATACATAAAAACGTTACATTAAAATACCCCGAAAGAACAAAGCTCGTGTTCGGGGACAGTTCCGTTACATAGATATACATACTTTGTACACAAAATACTTAATAAAAAAGCTCACATAAAGATGATAATAAAATTAGTAAATAATAATACTAGTAATAACTGAGTGTTAAAAGAGACGATGTTGAGATTGATGGATTAATATTAAATTATTATTAGTAGTATAATTAGTGCAGGTCATGTTGATATAGTAACCAAGATAAAATAGAAAAATACACTTAGGATAGAAATAATTTTGTTTTACAATACATGGTACATAATATATATACAGGGAAGTCTGTCATATAAATTTTTTAATTCTGGATCTGAAAATTTCATTGCTTAAAGTAGTCAATTCTGGATGAAATTTTATTATCGAATTATATAGCCGTGGACCATAATTTGTACTGTGTAGTAAAGCAGCAGATGTGAAATATTTAGGTTCAACTAATTTAAGAATTTCATTTCGTCTTGTATTATGAGCATGTGGCTGAGCTACAAATTTCATTCTATTTTTATGATAGAATTTCATTAAAGAGTATTTATAAATTTAGTCAATTATAAAAACATTCAATTCGGAATGGATCAAATTTGTTGGATAATCCAGTCGCCTTTTCAAACAAATTTTGATTATACGTTTTTGCAACATAATTAGAGGAAAAAGAGCAGTTTTTGGAATGCCTCCCCATCGAGTTATACCAAATTGGATAACAGATTCAACTATAGCCAAATAAACCAAACGTAATACATGAGTAGGCAAGTAATGGCGAAGGTTTACAAATTTGTAAATTGTTTTACGTATCCTGTTACATAAAAAGGTGATTTGTCTATCCCATTTCAAGTGCTGATCAACAATAATTCCCAGGTATTTCACATCTACAGATTCTTTCAGGCAAGAGCATTTACAGGTTGTAGAGAGTTTACAAAATGAGTTGTGGATTATTAATTTTAAATGAGAAAGTGATTTCAATTTGTTCAATCCAGAGACTGTTAAAGAAAATGGCACCAAAGTAGTTTTAGTTATATTTAGAGATAGCAAATTTGCATCAAGCCAGTTTTTGATCAAATTTATACCTACAGTGGCATGTTTATAAGTGTCCTCCCAAGTTAAACCACTGAAAATCACCACCGTATCATCAGCGTAAGAATAACAGGAGCCATTATGTACTTTCAAATCAATGTTTAATAAATCATTAATATATATTAAAAATAGAATAGGACCTAAAATTGTTCCCTGAGGGACACCTATATCAATATTTACACCTGGAGAAGTTCAAATATCTTGGAGCAACAGTAACAAATATAAATGATACTCGGGAGGAAATTAAACACAGAATAAAAATGAGAAATGCCTGTTATTATTCGGTTGAGAAGCTTTTATCATCTAGTCTGCTGTCAAAAAATCTGAAAGTTAGAATTTATAAAATAGTTATATTACCGGTTGTTCTGTATGGTTGTGAAACTTGGACTCTCACTTTGAGAGAGGAACAGAGACTACGGGTGTTTGAGAATACGATTCTTAGGAAAATATTTGGGGCTAAGAGGGATGAAGTTACAGGAGAATGGAGAAAGTTACACAACACAGAACTGCATGCATTATATTCTTCACCTGACATAATTAGGGACATTAAATCCAGACGTTTGAGATGGGCAGGACATGTAGCACGTATGCACGAATCCAGAAATACATATACAGTGTTAGTTGGGAGGCCGGAGGGAAAAAGACCTTTAGGGAGGCCGAGACGTAGATGGGAAGATAATGTTAAAATGGATTTGAGGGAGGTGGGATATGATGATTAGAGAATGGATTAATCTTGCTCAGGATAGGGACAAATGGCGGGCTTATGTGAGGGCGGCAATGAACCTCCGGGTTCCTTAAAAGCCAGTAAGTAAGTAATTTAATATATTTTACATCCCACCGTTATCTAGACAGGTAGAAATGCTATGATAACGAAAATGAATATGAAAGAGTCCAGGGAATTAGTGCTACTGACTATAAAATCGATCCGTGGACCTCGTGAAATGTGAAGCCAAGACCTTAACAACATACTTACAGAGAGAAAAGGAGATTAAGTTCGAAATCAAGGGGATTATGTCCGGAATGTTGGCAGTAAAGTTCCCGCATAAGATAAAGCGAATTAAATTTTAAATAAATAAAAAGGCTCACTGAATTGAAAAGTATGTACAAGTTTATAAATTTAATTGAGAGAATGGAATAACAGACGGTGTGGGGTCTACTAATCCTCTTATTTTCTGGAGGGAATTAAACCTGAATCCGCCATTATGCTTGTCATTGAAATGCTGGTTGCTATAGCAATCATGTTAAACAAACATGAAGTACAAAAATACGGGCGTACTATCAAGTTTAACGTGGTGCGTTTTCATGCTATTTACCTTCATAATTTGACTGAAAACAAGACCGTGTGTGTGTTTCAACTTGATTCACGCCCTCATAGAATCAGAAATACAGACACTTTTAAAATCTTTAACAGTGGCGGCTTCCGAAAAAGAGTTACTATATACGTATGCTGTATTGTATAATGATAACTCCAAGTAATAATGCAGCAAATTATAATATTTTTTGCACATCAGCATTATAAAAGGTGAAAATCGTACACAATACGCTAAATCAGCGGTCCTCAAACTTTTTTAATGGCGTACCACTATTTTAACTTAGGAAATTTACTGTACAACTGACCGAATTTACTACGGAAAAACATCATGTGTTGCTCCCAGTGCCACAATAAACGTAAAAAACTGTAAATTATGTTTTAATTAACGACACTCGCAACTGCCGAGGTTATATCAACGTCGTCGGTATGCCGGAATTATGTCTCGCAGGAGTTCCTTTACATGCCAGTAAATCTACTGACACGAGTCTATCGCAATTCAGCTCAATTAAATGTCATTGACCTGGGCCGAGATCGAACCCGTAACCTCAGACACAGAAGGCTAGCACTCTACCGACTGCGCCACCAAGGCCGACATATATAAACGTTCGTGTGGCCCAATGCCAATAACTCATTGCCTTGTTTTAATAATAATAATAATAATAATAATAATAATAATAATAATAATAATAATAATAATAATAATAATATAATTTATTTATTTAATCTGGCAGAGCTAAAGCCAGTAGGCCTTCTCTTCCGCCCAGCCAGACTCTAATTCTAATTGAATACAATTGCTTACATAATTATTACATTAATATCTAGACCATAAAGCAACATGAAAGTAAATAATGAAAGTTGGATAAGTAATGTTAGTGTAGCAATAATAAACATTGGTAAGAAATAGTTATAATAATAATAATAATAATAATAATAATAATAATAATAATAATAATAATAATAATGAGATAATTCAGATATTTATCTGTGATTTATATAACCCTTAAACACTGAGAAACCTGAAACGGCTATTATTGTTAACAAGAATTGTTAGAAAAATATTTCGTTAGCCTATTCTTAAATTGGTTTGATGTCTGACAGTCCCTGACATTACTCGGTAGAGAATTCCAAAGCCGAGGAACAGCCACAGTGAAAGAAGATGAATATTAGGATATTCGGTGGGAGGGAATGGATAATATTGAGGAGTGTTGTGATCGTGTGTCTAGGTTATGATGGGTGGAAAACGCAAGATAGACAGGAGTGGAGAAATGCAATATGTGAAAGAGAAGGGAAAGACAGTGGATTTTCCTACGATCTTCTAGACGGAGCCAGGACAACATTTCGAGGGATGGTGTTACGTGATCAGCCCGGCGAATATTGCAGACGAAACGGACGCACATATTATGAACACGTTGTAGTCTCTGCGCCGAAGTAACGCTTAGTTCAGTAAGCAGAATATCACAGTAATCGAAATGGGGCATCACGAGTGTTTTAAATTAAGAAACATTTACTATTTGAATTTATTCAATGGCATGTTCTAGAAAATATGCATAATATAGCTGTATATTTTATATGTTGTAACAATTTAAATTTGTATTTCAAATTTTAAGTACCACCCAGCATTCGTAGGTTGAGAACCACTGCACTACATTATTGCTTCACTATCGTGAGATATTAGATATTACTCTGCCAACTAAAACATATTTTGTACCATAATATTAATAATAATTTTAAACGATTTTCCGTGGAATAAATTTTGCTATCATAGCAGGTCATTCTTCATAGACAACTATTTAAAACTACCCGTCATTACAAATTTGATATTCTGTGTTATTTCATTGTTAACTGTTTTGTAATGCTGTTATATAGGCTAGGTATAAAAATAGTGTAGAGCCTATAGTCCTGGAAAGATAAAGGAGAACTAACCATAACCACCAAAATACAGCAAGAAAAGTAAATTTTTCACTATAGTGTTAAAAAAGACATGCAGAATAACACATCCAAGGTTTACGCCAATTAGTGCTTGGAAAAACCGCTTGTTTCCTGACGTTTAACTCCTGTAATTAAATATTACATTATAAACTATTTTCTTAATATAGCTACTCATAAATACTTGTAGATCAGAAGAGAAACTGAATAATTTCACTTTTCCCTAAACGATACAGCAAACCTTACAAGAGACTAACTAAACGACGGCATATAATTCCCCATTCTTCTTCTTTAGCCTACAAAACTGTGGCTTCCGCTAATTCGTAGACCTACTCTCATTTTATTTCAGCGTCTTACTTCTTACTTGTGACGGTCAGTAATTAAAAGTGGGCTTATGTAGTACTTTTCATTCTTTCCATATGCACCATCCATTTATGTTCATAAAGGGTCTCTTCAACAATAGGCCTACTGTTTTTGAAATGACATTAGTTTGCTTTGATTGATTGATACAATAGAGAGACAATTAATTGAAGTAAATGGGATCAATTTATTTATGTATTTATTTATTTAAGTATGTATATATGTATGTATGTAATGTATTTATTTATTTATTTATTTATTTTCAGATGTTCATATATTAACAGCAATATAACAGTAATAATAATAATAATAATAATAATAATAATAATAATAATAATAATAATAATAAAAATAGAATACAAAATACATATTTAACAAGTATTCAAAGTTTTAATAGTAAATATTTGATTAGGAACATATAAAATAATTAAACTTCTTAAATCCTATTTTTATTATAAAACCTGAAATGTTGTTCTATTAATTCTCTCAAACAACTATCATTGTTCGTTCACTTTCCAATAACTGTGTGCTTACTGCTTGAAACCTGACATTTTCTTTTGTCCACTAATATTTTTACGTTAGCTGAGATGCTATTTGCCAAATAAATTCGAAGACTGTTTTTCAGATTGATGTCAGAAAGCCCTTATCTATTCTTGTTTTTCAACTGTTTCAACACGGAAAACCCTTTCTCTCAAACATAAGTGTTACAAAACATAGAAATAATTTCAGCGGCGTTCTTACGTAAGTGCTGAAACTGTGTTTCATCAAGGTCTTTATAGAACTGCACCATATCAATAGCATTTGTCTTCAGTATTTCACAAAGACGACGATGACATTTAAGTTTAATTAGTTCCAACTATACAGCAGGGTCGCACACAGTTTTGATATCTACTGAGAGTGGAGTTTCGAATATAGCTAATTCAGTGTCAAGGCTGCCTAAGTTTGCTAAATTCGTGAAGAAGATCAGATAATACTGTAATGTAGTATTCTTCAGTGAAAAGAGTTTAAACACACTGCATTCATCTTCATCACTTTCCAATTTAATACGCTTTACCAGATCAGCACGTTCCTCACCTTCTATATTTTTGTAATCATTTTGATGCTTTCTCTCGTAATGACGCTTCACATTGAATCTTTTCATTGACAGGAAACTGTTTACAAAATTAGACACTGTACATTATTCCTCAAAAACACGTTCACTCAGCTTGAGTCAAAAAGGAACTAGAACTTGAGCTTGATTCTCCCAGCGCTCCTGCTGTAGACGCAGCCATGCTTTGAACTTTATTATGTCTGTGGAAACACTGGAGCACGCAAGGACTCATAGTGGAGCGCTCCGCTCCGTTTAGTCTCTGTCTGACAACGCTGATCTACGTATTTCTATATTACACTTTCAGAGAAAAATGAGGCGCGGGAATAATAATAATAATAATAATAATAATAATAATAATAATAATAATAATAATAATAATAATAATAATAATCAGGGAACGGATTTATATGGACTAAAAATATATGAAATATGTAAATATATATGTAGTTATTTTTACCAAAATATGGAATTAAATATGGATTTTTACCAAAATATGGAATTAAATATGGACTTAAAATTATAAAAAATGACTATGTACGTTAAATATTGGTACATTTTAATCAAACTAAACAAAAATATAATGGACGTACCTTATCTTCCAATGTAGTTTCAACAAAACACAATTTTTATTGTCTGTTACCATAACAATAGGTTACAAACATTTCTTTCAAGTGCTGAAAAGTGAATCTTCTTCTATTGTCTCTGAGGATAGATTTATACTGACTAAAAGAGCGTTCGACGTCACAAGAAGTAACTGGTACATAATTCAATTTCACAATGTCTGCTGGGGATAAGTCCAAGTTAATCTTCACTGTTGATTCACCACTCATCACAGCAACAACCTTTTGTAGTTCTTCATATCCAGGGTTTTTGAAAGTACAGTGTCCACCTTAGCTCTTACTGCATCTGCAACTTTACCTCTACCACGATTCAGTTGTTCCACAGTACTATTTATAATTTCAAAACTTTCAGATAGTGAAAGGTGCCTATTTTGGAGACTTTTGAGCGTTTTTATGATGCATGAAAATGTATGCTGAATGTGAGCTAAGTCATTCTTCACACTTATGTCACAGGTAACTGTTTTCGCAGTATCAATTGAGACTGCATCTTCAGAGTCCAATGCAAGGAGAACATTGTTAATAGAGTCTATATGTTCGGCATAATATTCAACTGCTTCTAGCCATGTACCCCATCTAGTTAAAATTGGCTTTGGTGGCAATGGAATTTCAGGGTACATTTCTTTCAACACGTTAACTCTACTGGGAGCTTTGAGAAATACTTTTTCACTGATGAAATCAACAAATCTACTTTAGGAAATTGTCTCTGACCACTTCTGCCACACGATGAAATGCATGCGCCACACAAGTAAAATGAGTCAATTTAGGATATACAACAGATAATGCTTGTCCAGCTTTGACCATATAAGGGCAGCATCGCTAATAAAGAATAACACATTATCGTACATAATACCCTTTGGCCACAGGATACCCATAGCTTCGTTGAACAGTTTAACTATAGTTTTGTTATTGCACTTTTCTAGAACATCACAATGTAAAAGAATTCGTTCAGAATATTGTTCACTTAACAAACCGATAACTACATTACCAACAAGTCTACCTTCTTTGTCGGGAGTCTCATCAATGGAAACCCAAATTGAACTATCTTTAATTTCATCTCTTATTTTCTGTATTGTCTCATCGTAGATGGATGGAGCATACGTCTTCCTAAGTGTTGACTCATCCGGGATTGCATGTTGAGTATATTTTTCAAGGAATTCCTGAAGACCTTATTCTTTAGTTTGTAGAGAGGAATATCAGCAGAGATGAGAGAACGGCACAGGTCGATGTTAAACTCAGATCTTACATTCGATGTTGTTGGTTGTGTTAAAAACAATTGTCTCTGCTTGGAATTTAGTTGTTTGTTGGCCTGATGTTTACTAGTTGTAATGTGTTGTTGCACCAGGAACTTTTGTGTAGATGATACTGCACACTGACACAAATTACAAAATAATATTTTATTGTCAGTTGATAAACCATCTTCTTTAAATTCTGAAATGTAACTTGTTAGTTTTGATTTTAAATTGACTGAATGACGTACTTTTGGCATATTTACCGTCTTTATAGTATGATTTACAAAACTGAACCTATGTGTACTCTGACTGGCATTTAACTGTTGAGCTGCACAACTGAAGTCTGTTAAAAATTTTAAATTAAATTAATACAGTTTTGTAACTTACTTTCCCATTGTTGATAGGACTGCTAATTTTCAAATAACTCTGATGTTAAAGGGATTACTGAACATGTGTTTAAATCTCTATTGTTGAAATGTATTTTTAAAAGTTAATGGAATTTTGTTTTGTTTTATTGTTAAACCTAATATAATATGGACTGTTTTATATGAAATATGGAAAATATATGGAAATTAACGAAAATATGTACTAAACTCTAAAATATGGAAAAATATGGAAAATAAAAGTAGGATTTTTCAACCCTACACATTGTGAAACATAAAGATAATGCAAAATATAAATTATATTAGCTTTATAAGTAAATATGTATTTACATATAAATCCTTTCCCTGATAATAATAATTAAAAATGGCTTTTAAAAACCCCGAGGTTCGCTGCCTCTCTCATATACTCCGGCCATTTGTCCCTATACAGAGCAAGATTAATCCAATCGCTATCATCGTATCCCACCTGCCTCAAATCCACATTAATATTATCTTCCCATCTACGTCACGGCCTCCCCAAAAGGTAATTTTCCCCTCTGGTCCCCCAACTAACACTTTATACTCATTTCTGGATTTACACATAATGTTCAATATTCCATAAAACATGTAAAAATATATAGCCCTATAAGTTTCTTGAATCCTGGCAACTTTTAAATGGCCGAAAGGCGAGTCTAAAATAATAACTGACAGATATTATTTAAAGTCACGACCCTGGTAAAAATAAATGTAAATGGTTCCTAATACAAAGAGTGTTTAGGTTGGAACTTCATCATTAGTTCGTAATGAAATATAGAAGAAGTGACTTTCCAGATGTTGTACATACTCGTATTTTCATCTTCTGAAGTTTGAGTGGCAAAGAAGCATTGTCCTATTCGTTGCAGTTGCTACAAATGGTTTTATTGTAATAACTAATTGAAGACTTACAATAAAATAAGAAAAATTATGGATTATCAAAATTGTTCATTTATTGCAATTGTCCTGTTTTCTCTCTTTAATCCTTCTACCATTCTCTCTGAATGCCTCAGTAGCAGTAGTAGTAGTAGTTTTGAGTGGCTAGGGACGGGTTATGAACCACCCTTCATCACGTTGGCTCTACAGCGGCCTATTGTGCACCCCGAATTATGGGATGAATGAGAATGAGGTCTACCAGCCCACCGGCCGCATGAGACAACTCACCCGTTCACCCATTGAGCCCCTTATAGCCCCCTGACGTAAGTTGATGCCATAAAGGTGACCAAGCGGCAGAGGATCCATTCCGACCCCTTCTAAGATGTTGAAGCGCCCTCGGAAGTGCTCTTAAGGAATAAATTCTGGCAGAGATATTGAGAAAGGCTTGGAACCCAGAGATGGTTTCGGAGAGAACGCCCCTCCAGCAAGCGGACGAAGACATGCGCCATGGCCTCAATAAGCCTATGGAATGAGATGCTGCTGATGAATGATTTGATAATGAAATCTAAATCCTTTCTCTACGAGGAAGAGGAAGGAAATAGACCGTTGGACCGTGGCAATAAAATTTAGAATCGGACATTTGCCTAAATAATTGTGGAAAATCACGAAAAAACCACAATCAGTTTGGTCGGTCCGGGGATTTGAACAGCGGAACTCCCGAATCCGAGTCCCGTGCTTAACGCATGAGCCACCTCGCTCGGTTTTATTCCTGTTACACCTACCATTTTTGTATGAAAACGAAGATAAAATCGGTCTGAAAACGTGTCATATTTCATTAGCAAAATGAAGAGTACAGACGAAATATCTTTCGAACTACTCGACAGTGTTGAAGTATTCGCTTTCCTTTAACGTACATAATTCAATTTAATTCAGTTCAATTTATTTGGCCCTTAGACATAGAGTTTTAGGCTTCGTCAGAATACATTGAAAAAACATATAAATACATTAAAAAAAAACACTAATAACAGAAACAGTAAAATTTAAGTAATGAAATAATTCGAAACTTTTAAGTTGAAGAAAACTAACTAAATTGCAATTAAACTTATTTATTAAAGTACAATTTAATACAAATTTGTGTTGAAAAACTCAGCAACAGAATAAAAAGGATTATTTAATAACCAATTGTAAAATCTAGTTTTGAAACTACTGATTGGTAATTTATAATATTGACTTGGGAGCTTATTATATAATTTCATCCTCATAATTAAAAAGTTTGTGTTGCTATTGTGTAATCTATAATATGGAATATTAATTTGTTCAGTATTTCTAATTTCATGATCTTGTCTATTGGCCACTAATGAGTAATTGTCGATATTTTGTCGAGTGTAAAGTACTAGATCATATTGTGACAGCGACGTGAGATTCGAACTCACGACCAGCGTCCCGCAAGAGAGCAGACCGCGCGTGAGCCGACACAGACTCCACGGAGCACTGAGGGACGGGGCGCGGCGGAGAGAAGAGAGGGGAAAGGGCCTACGTGGCGAGGGAGAGTGCGCGCGCATCTGGTGCTGGTAGAGAGGAGAGGGCTCTGGATTGTTCTGGAGTGCTATCTCTGGAGACGCGTCGAACTTTCGAGACTACGTCGCTGTGATTATAAAAGAAGAAACGCCAGCGAACTCGAGCAGTTTTCAGTTTCAGTTTTCAGTTATTCAGTCAGTGAGTAAGCCAGAGCAAGCCAGTCTTGTGTACCGGAGTTCGACTTGAGTGTGCGTCCGCAACTGTGTCAGCATCCGAAGGCCTGAGTTCGAGTGCAGTGGACCGCAGTTGGAGGGACCTGAGTTTGAGTACAATGGACTTTCTCTGAAGGTCTGTGGTTCGAGATACTGTGAACTCGAGTGACTGAGCTAGAAGAACTGTGAACTGAGAACTGATAGTTCTGATTTGTAAATAGTGCTTTGTAAATATTGGTTAAGATTAACAGTACATTGTTGTTACTAATAAAACGTTACATTGGTGTCAGAATCGGGATATTATAGACATAATGGAGAACCTACAGCAGATCCTGCAAGCCATCGCGGAAATGAAAGCTGAAATGAAAAAGGACATAAGTGACGTAAAAGCAGAAATGAAAGACGACATGAACAGGAACATCAGTGAGATTAAGAACGACATAAGTAATGTAAAAACGGAGATGAAAAGTGACATAAGTGAAGTGAAAACGGAGATGAAAAGTGACATAAGCGGAGTGAAAGGCGACATAAGCGGAGTGAAAGATGACGTCACTACGCAAATTGAAAGCGTTTCGGCCCACGTAGATGGAATTGTCGCCATCGTGAAAGACGAACTTAAGGCTGATTTGGATAAACTAAACCAGAATTTTACAACTATAAACGAGACAGTAGCCGAGTTGAGACAGGATGTAGACCATTTTGACGGCAAAATACGCGATCTCGAGCGTCGTCAAGAGCAGATGAGCGAGTTGCTGGATAAGATGAGTGAGATGATGGACAAACACGCTGAGGAAAACAAGCACATCCTCGCGTTGGTGGATCGCCAGGCTAGAGAACATAAACAGATAGTTGTAGAGGAGGTTCGACGCGCAATGCAAGAAGCGGCCACAGAGTTGAGGACTCCATATAGTGGCCCTGGGGAACCATCGCCTTCAGCCAGACATTACAACGTCAAGACGCCGAAGTTCGACGGAACGACGTCTTGGACGATATTCCGTCGCCAGTTCGAGGCCATCGCAGAGCACAATGGGTGGACGCCAGCAGAGAAAACCACTCAGCTGCTGACCACGCTTCAGGGACAGGCGTCGGAGATTCTTCACAGCGTTCCAGAAGATGGGACAGCCGCTGAGATAATGGCGGCTTGGAGGGACGTTATGGTGACCATCAACTTTCGGCGGCATTTAGGACCCAACTGAAAACGAGGGTCCAACAGTCAGGCGAGACCCTACAAGAATTTGCGATGGCGGTGGAACAACTGGCCCATAAGGCCCTCAGGGGCCTACCTAATGATTTCATCGCTGGAGAGGCGGCCTACACCTTCGGCAGCGGAGTTCGAGACACCGAAATCAAACAACAGCTAGTCTTAGCAGAGCATCGCACCATCAACGCAGCTCTGGCGGCGGCCCTCAGGATGGAGGCGGCCAAGTCGGCGGCGGGAGTCTCAACACCGCACTGGATCAGGAGCGTCACGGCGACGGATGCTGGGGGGCGCCAACCGAAGCCACCCGAGCGGCAGAGGCGAGGAGCGCTCACCTGCTGGTCCTGTGGCAGACCGGGACACTTGAAAAGGGACTGCGACCGATCCGGCCACAAGCAGGAGAGAGAGATGGCCGACGTCGAGGAGCGCCAGCAGTCAACGGGGCGGCGAAAACGCCGGGCGCCCACCTGCTGGTCCTGCGGCAGACCGGGACACCTGATAAGGGACTGTGACCGATCTGGCCACAAGCAGGAGAGAGAGATGGCCGACGTCGAGGAGCGCCAACCGTCAACGGAGCGGCGGAGACGACGGGCGCCCACCTGCTGGTCCTGCGGGAGACCGGGACACCTAAGGAGGGACTGCGACCGCTCTGGCCACCGGCAGGAGAGAGAGGTGGCTGCCACCGAGAGGAGCCAACAGTCGCCTGAGCAACGGGGACGACGTGAGCCCACCTGCTGGTCCTGCGGTGAACCTGGTCACTTGCGGAGGAGTTGCGACCGACCTGGCTACAGTCAGGAGAGAGAGGAGGCCGATGCTAGGAGGAGCACGTCGGCGCAATCATCACCGTCCCCTCGGCTCGTCCTGAAACCGGTCGACAGAAGGTGCGACGATGGGCTGATTGCAGAAGGTCGGATAAGAGGCCGTCCATGCAGAGCACTGGTGGACACCGGGGCGATGCTCACTATCGCCAGACCAGACGTCGTGCGTGGCCTACCTGGGAGGACGCCGCTGCGCCAATACGAGCTACGGACTGCTTCAGGCGAGAGCTTGCCCATCCAGAGAGAGGTCTTCCTGGACCTGACCTTGGGGAAGAGGAAACTGGAGATGTGTGTGTTCGTCGCCAACATCACCGAGGA
This sequence comes from Periplaneta americana, assembly GCA_025594305.2. Classification (NCBI taxonomy): domain Eukaryota; kingdom Metazoa; phylum Arthropoda; class Insecta; order Blattodea; family Blattidae; genus Periplaneta; species Periplaneta americana. The sequence goes on along the minus strand of JAJSOF020000015.1, from coordinate 15,258,494 downwards.
CGTCGTCCTGGGACTCGACGCCATGCGGTTACTCGATGCGACGGTGGACGTCCGGCGCCGTATACTCCGCCTTGGTCGGGATGAAGTGTTCCTGTTGGACGCCGAAGACCAACCCGTGGCCAGCGAACTCTCCTTGGAGGGTCAAGTGGAAAAGCAAGACGGCGCCCACGCAGTACGAGTATTGCTGCCTAGCCAAGCCAAGGATGGGGTGGCACCACCATAAGGAGGGAGCAGCCGGAGGACCCCAAACGTTGGACCGATTAGCAGCCTACCAAGGGACTGCCCGGGACGAGCACTCCTAAGGAGGGAGCAATGTGACAGCGACGTGAGATTCGAACTCACGACCAGCGTCCCGCAAGAGAGCAGACCGCGCGTGAGCCGACACAGGCCCCACGGAGCACTGAGGGACGGCGCGCGGCGGAGAGAAGAGAGGGGAAAGGGCCTACGCGGCGAGGGAGAGTGCGCGCGCATCTATTGCTGGTAGAGAGGAGAGGGCTCTGGATTGTTCTGGAGTACTATCTCTGGAGACGCGTCGAACTTTCGAGACTACGTCGCTGTGATTATAAAAGAAGAAACGCCAGCGAACTCGAGCAGTTTTCAGTTTCAGTTTTCAGTTATTCAGTCAGTGAGTAAGCCAGAGCAAGCCAGTCTTGTGTACCGGAGTTCGACTTGAGTGTGCGTCCGCAACTGTGTCAGCATCCGAAGGCCTGAGTTCGAGTGCAGTGGACCGCAGTTGGAGGGACCTGCGTTCGAGTATAGTGGACTGTCTCTGAAGGTCTGTGGTTCGAGATTCTGTGAACTCGAGTGACTGAGCTAGAAGAACTGTGAACTGAGAACTGATAGTTCTGATTTGTAAATAGTGCTTTGTAAATATTAGTTAAGATTAACAGTGCATTGTTGTTACTAATAAAACGTTACAATATATATACAAATTTATGATTGTTAAAATCCGTGATTTTTCTGAAAAGTGGCCGACAATGTTCCAGATAGTTTGATTTACATAAAATTCTAATGGCCTTCTTTTGCAAAATCAAGACGCTTCCAATTTTGGTTCCATTTCCCCAGGAAATTAGGGCATATCGAATTATCGACTGAAAGAAAGAAAAGTAGGCACATCTTAAATAATTTTGAGAAACGCAAGTAATCAATTTCTTTAGCAAATATAAAACTCTATTACACAGATATATGGCGGATTTCGTGTAAGGTGGGTTACCAGAACATTCGGGCTGTACCTAAGGCAGCACAAGATACCGTTTCAACAACGGAAAAATATTCATAATCTGTGTTTATTCGAATCTAATGCAATTGCTCCGAAGCAACGTTAAATATTAGCAATTTAGTTGTTCTACTGTACACTCAGGGCGGCTTAAAAAATAACATAATTATAATAATATTAATAACGTTAATAATAGACCACAATTTCCGCTTGTATGTACTGGGAGGGATTAGACCTCATGTCTGCGGCTTGGGAAGCCATTGGACTAATATGAAGCACCGTCACTAATCTTCATAACTACACTGGAAGCACCTGATACTGGGAATACATTAACCAATGTGCAGGATTACAGCACAGAATTGTTGTCTGAATCTCATTCCCCATGCACTCAATTTATTTCAGGATTGGATTTGTACATTTTCCCTTTCTTTTGACCATTTTATAAAATTGCATGCAGAGACTATTAGTTTGTCGAGATCGGAGAGGAGGAGGAAAGGCAAGGGGAGGTTCGCGGGAGGTTAGTTACTAAAATCGATGCCCCGTGCTATAATACTGGACCCCACATATCCTGCGCATCGTTTTCGCCGCAACCTGCAGGTTGCTACCTGAGTTTGTCACCGAGTTACGACCAAAATCACGCGACGAAAACCTAAAACTTCAAGCTAACAAAATGAGCGAAGTAAAAAGTATATTTCACATACCAGCGTTCAGGTGTTCAATATGACACAATCGAATTTATAGATTTCCTACTGTTAGGTAGGCTACTTATTTTGTCTTTTATTGTTTATTGTGTCAATAACGTCTAATGGCAAAAACTGTCCAAAGAAAAAAGTCTACAGACAGAACATTTCTTCCATCAGCATAAGTCATAGGTCTAACAAAAATAATGCCTAAATAAACAATAAACATATGATTACATGTCATATATTGTGTGTGTGCGTGTGTATATATATATATATACACACACTGTGTCCCGAAGAATCACTTACTTACTTACTTACTGGCTTTTAAGGAACCCGGAGGTTCATTGCCGCCCTCACATAAGCCCGCCATTGGTCCCTATCCTGAGCAAGATTAAACCATTCTCTACCATCATATCCCACCTCCCTCAAATCCATTTTAATATTATCTTCCCACCTACATCTCGGCCTTTCCAAAGGTCCTTTTTCCTCCGGCCTCCCAACTAACGCTCTATATACATTTCTGGATTCGCCCATACGTGCTACATGCCCTGCCCATCTCAAACGTCTGGATTTAATGTTCCTAATTATGTTAGGTGAAGAATACAATGCGTGCAGCTCTGCGTTGTGTAACTTTTTCCATTCTCCTGTAACTTCATTCCTCTTAGCCCCAAATATCTTCCTAAGAACCTTATTCTCAAACACCCTTAATCTCTGTTCCTCTCTCAAAGTGAGAGCCCAAGTTCCACAACCCCTACAGAACAACCGGTAATATAACTGTTTTATAAATTCTAACTTTCACATTTTTTGACAGAAGACTAGATGACAAAAGCCTCTCAACCGAATAATAACACGCATTTCCCATATTTATTCTGCGTTTAATTTCCTTCCGGGTGTCATTTATATTTGTTACTGTTGCTCCAAGATATTTGAATTTTTCCACCTCTTTCTAAGATAACTCTCCAATTTTTATAGTTCCATTTCGTACAATATTCTGGTCACGAGACATAATCATATACTTAGTCTTTTCGGGATTTACTTCCAACCCTATCGCTTTACTTGCTTGAACTAAAATTTCCGCGTTTTCCCTAATCATTTGTGGATTTTCCCCTAGCATATTCACGTCATCCGCATAGACAAGAAGCTGATGTAACCCATTCAACTCCAAACCCTGTCTACGAGTATTATCCTGAACTTTCCTAATGGCATATTCTAGAGCGAAGTTAAAAAGTAAAGGTGATAGTGCATCTCCCTGCTTTAGCCCGCAGTGAATTGGAAAAGCATCAGATAGAAACTGGCCTATACGGACTTTGCTGTAAGTTTCACTAAGACACATTTTAACTAATCGAACTAGTTTCTTGGGAATACCAAATTCAATAAGAATATTATGTAAAACTTCTCTCTTAACCAAGTCATACGCCTTTTTAAAATCTATCAATAGCTGATGTACTGTACCCTTATAATCCCATTTTTCTCCAATATCTGTCGAATACAAAAAATCTTATCAATAGTCGATCTATTGCGCCTAAAACCACACTGATGATCCCTAATAATTTCATCCACATATGGAGTTCATCATCTCAAAAGGATATTCAACAAAATTTTGTACGACGTCAACAAAAGCGTAGAATCACTACCACAAAAAATATAAATATCTCGTCACTCAATGAATTTAGAAATATGTTCCTCATCTAGTCTTATATAGAAACTCTCCAAGTTTGGTAATAATGAAAATTATTACTCTAGTGTGCATGCGTGGAGTATGACAACAGATAGTGTTATCTTTATATGGAGTCCAACAATTGTAGCTCAGTCGACAGACTCGCTGGGCTGCTGATCCAGAGCTGCGTTCGGGCTTAGGTTAGATCCCCCTTTGGTCTCAATGAATGGTTTCTTCCGAGGTTTTTCCCAGCCGTGGGACTGAAGCAGGATGGTCTATGGCGAGTTCTCGGCATGACTTCATTTCCCCCTTTGTTTTGATTACCTGGTTGGGTTTTTCCGAGCTTTTCCCCAACCAAAAGGCAAATGCCGGGTAATCTTTTGGCGAATCCTCGCACCTCACCTCATCATTGTAGAAAATTGTAAAACTGTAAAAATTGTAAAATATTGTAAAAATGTAATTGTAATATTGTAAAATTTTTACTTGTTCCACATCTTAAAGCTTCATTGCTCATGTAAGATCTATGGAAGATAATAAATGAATGAATGAATGAATGAATGAATGAATGAATGAATGAATGAATGAATGAATGAATGAATGAATGAATGAATGAATGAATGAATGAATGAACGAATGAATGAATGAATTCACGGTACAGCAGAAAGTGAAATGTTCCCAATTGCAGTGCAAAGACGATTTAGGCAGGAATAATGGTGCAAATGCTCCAGAGCGTCATACCATTGTGAAATGGTGTAATTAGCTGTTGGAAACAGGCTCTGTGTTAAGGAACAAGGGAAGCGGCAAAAAGCAGCTAAGTGCTTCCGCCACACCTGTAATGCTGCGGGACACATGGAGGGAGATAGAATACCGTCTTGATATTGTCACCAGAGGCGCACGTGTGGAGATCTATTGAAACTTGGTGAGTTTTTCTAACATAAAATCTAAGTCCGGTTATTCTATCACTATTAGTTTAGGAGATATTCAGGTTTCTTTGTGGTAGTGATACTACGAGACACACTGTATACATACATATACTGAGCAACGTATAATGTGTACTGTAAAACAAATTAACAATGTTTAACATCAAATTAAATACACTGTTTCCGATGTCACAAACACATTAAGGTAAGGGCGGGTATATGTGGTAATAGTACATCCCTAAGATAATCATTTTACGAGTCTCTTAGCTAGTAATAATAATAATAATAATAATAATAATAATAATAATAATAATAATAATACTTACTCATTGGCTTTTAAGGAGGTTCATTGCCGACCTCACATAAGCCCGCCATTGGTCCCTATCCTGATTAATCCAGTCTCTACCATCATATCTCACATCCCTCAAATCCATTTTAATATTATCCTCCCATCTACATCTCGGCTTCCCCAAAGGTCTTTTTCCCTCCGACCTCCCAACTAACACTCCATATGCATTTCTGGATTCGCCCATACGTGCTAGTGCCCTGCCCAACTCAAACGTCTGGATTTAATGCTCCTAATTATGTCAGGTGAAGAATAAAATGCGTGCAGCTCTGAGTTGTGTAACTTTCTCCATTCTCCTGTAACCTTATCCTCTTGGCCCCAAATATATTCCTAAGAACCTTATTCTCGAACACTCTTAATCTCTGTTCTTCTCTCAAAGTGAGAGTCCAAGTTTCTCAGCCATACAGAACAACCGGTAATATAACTGTTTTATAAATTCTAACTTTCAGATTTTTTGACACCAGACTAGATGACTAAAGCTTCTCAACCGAATAATAACAGGCATTTCCCATATTTATTCTGTGTTTAATTTCCTCCCGAGTGTCATTTATATTTGTTACTGTTGCTCCGAGACATTTTAATTTTTCCACCTCTTCGAAGGATAAATCTCTAATTTTTATAGTTCCATATCGTACAATATTCTGGTCACTAGACATAATCATATACTTAGTCTTTTCGCGATTTACTTCCAATCCTATCGCTTTACTTGCTTCAAGCAGAATTTCCGCGTCTTCCCTAATCGTTTGTCGATTTGCTCCTAACATATTCACGTCATCCGCATAGACAAGAAGCTGATGTAACCCGTTGAATTCCAAACCCTCTGTGTTATCCTGAACTTTCCTAATGGCATATTCTAGAGCGAAGTTAAAAAGTAAAGGTGATAGTGCATCTCCCTGCTTTAATAATAATAATAATAATAATAATAATAATAATAATAATAATAATAATACTGCTCTTGGGAATTTTACAAAATGTTCAGACGAAAGCTAACATCATGGCAACTTACATATTTACGTTTATAAGAGAGAGAGAGAGAGAGAGAGAGAACGACTATCATGACTACTGATGAACGTGAATTAAAATTGGGAGTAGAATCTGCTGTTGATACTGCTTTAAGCCATTTTTCTTTAAGTAATCTTGGCTAGGGAATGGAATGGGACCCCTTCAACGTTTCTACTGTCACTTTTACAGAAAGGGACGCAACAATAAACCATTGTAGAATTTTCATAAATCCTATAAATAATGACAAATCACAAGCTATAATAATGGGCCACCAACGAGTATTAAACAAAATAGATCTAGCCTCTGTATCAAATACAAAAGTAAATAATAGTACAATTACATATAGTAAGACAGTAAAAAAATTAGGGGTATATTTAGATTCAAATTTAAATTTTCAAAGTCAAGTGACCTACATATGTAAGAAAACTTTTTCCATAATTCATTCCCTCAAACACTTAACCAATGTTTTACCTCTCAGCCTTAAAAAAAAACTGATCCAAACTTTAGTGATGCCCCACTTCGATTATTTCGATTCTTTATTCACGAATCTAAATACTGATCTTGCCCATAGACTACAGCGTGTTCACAATATCTGCGTTCGTTTCGTTTGTAACATTAGAAAATTCGATCATGTAACACCGTCACTAGAATTATTGTCTTGGAGTCCACTTAAGGAAAGAAGATTCTTTAACTCTCTCTTATTACTATTTAAAATCATCCACACCTCCACACCCTCTTACCTAGCATCTCGTTTTGTTTACCTTTCACTACCTCGAACCCGGAACATGTACAGTTACCCTTAAAAGGAATGAGACGACTCTTGGTCGTCGGAAGTTCAAGTTCTACAGCGCGGTTCACTCGATATCGACGTAACGATACATAACATGAGAAATACAGCAAGAATTGTTACGAGGACCACAACAAGGACAAGGACCAAAATAAGAATCACGAAGAAGACAGCCATTTAAGGCCACGATTTCACAACATAGCTCGGGTCACAAGCTATCACTGCTTCTCTGTACCGAATGGCAAATGGGACCTACATTCTAGACTGCTGTTGTTACTGCCTTGTCTCGGTAGCTCATATAGTAGCGTATCGGTTCCACTGCTTAACCGAAACGTCTCGTGTTCGATCCCAGGTGAAACTTTTTTTTATTGAGGTGTAATTAATTTGTTCAGAGTTCCTAGACTATCTAATTTGTAGAAAAATATGAATAATTTATGCCCAATTTCTGGGTCTTACAAGTGGACTTAACCTCGTCAAAAATAAATCTTACTTGAAAGTTAAGAGTATTTTTCCTCAAACAAAAATCACAAGAAACAAAAAGAGACCTGTCAACTTAAAATCTTGTCCACATGCATCAGCTTCTATTACAGCTCTAAGTCGGTCCGGCATGGATGTCACGAGATTGTGGAATAAATTCTAATCCCCGGCGAGATCTTCCCAGGTTTCAACAGCTTGATCCCACAATTCGTCTCGATTTCGAGGGCGTCGGTGGGCATAGGTGGCTATCCTTCTCTTTTTCAATTCCGCCCATAAATTTTTGATGACATTCAAATCAGGTGACTTCGGAAGCCAATTAATGATTTCGATCTCGGGTCTACTTTGAAACCATCTTTGAATGCTTGCGGTATAGTGCACGGGATGGTTATCCTGTTGGAACAGCAATGTTCCTTCGGGAAAACGTTCTAGGGGCGGAAGGAAGGAATATATTTTCCAGAATCTGCTCGAAAGTTCCCGCATTAAACTAGCCATCGATGCGTTCTATAACGCCAGGTCCAACGTAAGACATCCACCCCAACACGATATCACAGTCTACTTTATTGTAATAATTACTCAACAAATGACATGGCCTAAGGACTCTAAACCTTTGTAATCGTTTGTCTGTGTGGCTTAGGAATATATTTTTAATTTCATTTTAATTGTTAGTTTTAAATATATATATATATATATATATATATATATATATATATATATATATATATATATATATATATATATATATATGCATTTACATTGTATGTGTTTGTGTGTATAAATGCATTCATTAGATTAACGTTTATAATATTATAACTTGTAATTTTGTAATTTCTGTGATCATTAACACTTAATCTGAGGACTTTGTAAAACTCTATTTCAACGTTATTTAGAAAAAAAAATCGTTGATATAGACTAAGGAACGAACTGGCTCTCTTCTACACAACACGCAGAGATCTTATAGTCTGAGCTATTGCAACGATACGAAAGCTTTACTTTCTGTGCGGAGTGTCGATCTAGTCATGAAGGTCCATTGTCGATTTAACTACACGATTTACGTATATATTTATCTCTTATTTACGTAATATTATCATATTTGTTGCAGTTTTTGAAGTGAATTCCGGGACGATGCTAGTAACAAACCAAATAGCTTGAATCTAAGTAACTCAATATTCGTTATCTTGTGTATCAGTGCTCTGGTCTCTGATCATGCGCAGTGTTTTACATCTGAGACTTAGGAATATTCAATCGTCTCATTCCTTTTCAGAGAAACTGTACCTTCTCTCTATTCCTCTGCACAGAACATCCTTCTAGTTATCATCTTTCAGCATATCTATTCCACGCCTCTGGAATTCTCTCCCTGACCACGTCAGAGACTGTCGCACAATATCAAAATTCAAATTTAAATTAAAAAATCACATTCTAGTTCATGGAATTTGTTTGCTGAACACATGTCAGGTTGCGCAACTTCACCTTAACCCATGACATATAGTAAACATTGTAACTATGCTGTTGTAAAATTGAAAATTAATATGTAATGTATTTATTATTATTATTATTATTATTATTATTATTATTATTATTATTATTATTATTATTGCTACTACTACTACTATTATTATTATTATTATTATTATTGTCAGTTATCAATATCATCATTGCTATCTCTGTTTTCTTTCTTTTCGTTGTATTAGCTCGATGAGAGCACTATAATGTACTTTTGACTCTGTTGACCCTCTATAGGGCTTTAACTTAATTTGTATCATTTTCATCAGTGTATGTATTTCTTTTTTGTAATTATATGTGCTATCTGGTAGGATGGAAGAGAAGGCCTTATGGCCTTAATCCTGTCAGATTAAATAAATTATTATTATTATTACTATTATTATTAAAAAAATTATTATTATTAATGAGAGGAAATAATTCAGGTATTTTAACAATAAAATAACCTTTATGCAATTCTCTTAAAATATATTTAATTTATGAAGTACGTTCAATTCGAAAGTATATTGTTTATATGTTAGGAGAATATAAGCGTGGGGAAAGAATTTAGTTAATTTATGGCATGTGGCATCGCCGGCTGCTACATTCACTGATAAATAATATTATTATAAGATAACTTAATTTTGTTTAGAATTTAACAATGTATTAAATTCACGCATTCAATAACTTGCACATTTCAATAAAAACAATACTATAAACATAAACATTGCCGATGACACACCATACAAATTCCACAATAGCACGCTGAAATTCCTTAACTCTACTCCCTGACCCACATATCATTCTCTCGCTATAGTGGTAAAATCATGCACTACACTAGGTTGGTTATTTAACACAGGCTGCTTGCTAAATTGCAAGGTGGAGTATATAGCAGCCGGCGATGGTTATAAAGAGCGAATTGTAAGTAGGCCTAATGTCATTCATTTTAAGGAGTTTTTCTTTGAGATATTTCAAACAAAGAAGTTTAATACAAATTTATTTATTTACTTACTTACTTAATTACTTACTTACTTAATTACTCACTCACTCACTCACTCACTCATTTATTTATTTATTTATTCCTTTTCGAGATAATTGTTTTAATATCGAACTTTTCATGGCGTGTTTTGGAAAAGCCATGCGTTTATTTCCCTAATATCCTGAGTCAATTAAAGAGCAGTGTATTTTGATTATGAATGACGGAAACAATTTTAGTTTTATCCTTTAAGTGTGCAGAGATTCGATCCGAAGAAATGTAACATTTTAAAATTCCTTTTCAGAAGGAAAAGGTATATTTGTTCGGATCATATTTCTGCACATTTAAATGACAAAAATAACATTATTTCAATCATTCGTTATCATAATACACTGCTCTTTTAAATTGATTGAGAATATTGAGAATCAATTCAAAACTTTTCCCAAAATACGCTATCAAATCTTTCATATAAAATAATATTTTTCTTAAAAAGGAAGCAAAAACGAGCAAAATTATATTGAACTTGTTCCTTTGAACTATCTCAAAGAATAACCCTTGAAATTAATGATATTACTTACGATTCAACCTGTATATAAGGCTTGAATTAATTTAACTGATTTCAATGTTATTAATGATTATGATAATGGTGATTAAGACGGTGATGAATCACTCTTTGTAAGTTTCCAATGCGTTAGTTGCCTTTGTGACTGAGGGAAATCATGAGAAACTCGAGTGAGGTTGGCAGGTCATGGGGTTTGAACCCGGGACCTCCCGAATACTGTTAGCACTGGGCCACTTTGCTCTCTGTGTGGTTGTAATCATTTGAAAATTATACAAACTGTGATAAACTTATTGATTTCTCGAATGCACTAATCTCGTCTCCTATATTGTGTATTCTTATTGTATTGTGTATAAAATTGTAGGCCTATTGTGTATTGTATAATTGTATTGTGTATTGTAAATTTATTGTGTATTGCTTATCATTTCTTTATTGTGTATTGTTTATATTGTGTATACCACTGCCACCGGGTGCATGCCCACTTGCAGTGTAAATACATACATACATACATACATACATACATACATACATACATACATACATACATACATACATACATACATACATACATACATACATACATACTGGTAAGCCCGTGTAGAGTTTAAAAGTGCAGTTTATACTGGCCGTGGTTTAATTCTGCAAAACGTTTTACGGGAAGATGAAAATGAGTACACAATAGGATTGAGTTTAAAAGACGTAACACTGTCCTTTATGCAAAAAAAATCCATAAACCGCAAGTTGCAATGCTGGGAAAACAAGATTGAAAAAAATACGAACACTTAAATTATTACACATAGTGTACATGAGAGGATTTTCAATATTTCCAAAATATTTAATTTTCAATGCTTACGCATATATTATGTAGATATTTGTATATTTGTTGCTGACGAAAGAATTCATATAGTACTAATATTTCAAACTATAGATCTACTACAAAATTTGATGGTCTTTAGTGACTAATTACTGTTCATTAAACACGTAAACATCCTTCTTTAATAACCGCACCAATAATATGGAGCCAAATAACAAAATAACTCATTACCCAAAATACATAATTTACGAGTCTATTAAACTGACAAAACTTGTGTTCATAATAATTTACATCAAACATTATCAACGGATGAATTGGACATCAATTAGAAATATATACCATTTAATAAAACCGGGCTCCGGCTGATGAATATATAGTGTTTGTAGAATAAACCTTTTGTGAACATGTAAATTTCGCTATTTAAATATCTACACTGTGATTGAGCACAGCAAATTAGCACAAACACACAACCAAGTACAGAGACAGCTTTCAACAAATATTATTCAATTTACTAATTATAAATTGCAAATTAAAATTAAGTTGATATGGGTACTGCAATTCATCAAGTATTTCCACTTGGTTCTTATGTGAAAACTTAAATATAAATAATTATAATGCATATTAGCTGACCACTGGACTAATTTTGAATCGAACATTTATTTATTTACTTATTTGTTTTATTGCTAGTAAGTTTGAAATGAATACAAGTTAATATAATATAACATAAACTAGCCCACTCCTGAATGAGTAAGACTCGTATTCAGGAGGAGATTCCAATACAATAATAATTTGTTTTATTTATTTACTAATATTTACTGTGCTGTACAACATCCTGGGACCAATAACGATTCAGCACAAGATAAAGTTAGCACAAGATTTACAGTGTACAAGGAATAACCAAACAGGGCATACAAATAATTATTAAAATTACAGACAAATACAAATAAACAGTAATGACAAAATGAATGGATAACAAAAACAGTGCACTCCGAATGTATGGCAATCCTACATATTGTAATTTTTTAAGTATTGTTATTAAATGTGTAAGTGAATCTTCTGTCTTAGGCAATCACTATTAACCCACTACGGATCCCATGGCCTCATTATTAGCTGTCCCCTATACATACCTAGAGGATCATGGCCCCTACAGTATTTCAAAATATACTTCACAAAAAGTTGGTTCAAAACAAATCAATGCAAATTCAACGTGGATTCATTTTACGAATCACGAAAGCATACAGAACCCCATCAACAGAGGCAGCCCTAGTGATTGCTGGTATACCACCATTGTTTTTAACAGCTATGGCTAGAGCTGAAGTCACTGACGTCAAAAGGAATAATATATTTTTGGAACAAGTATCACATCTTGAGGTGCAAAAGAGGTCACATTTTCAGTCAACTGGTCACCGAAAGGTTATTTCCGTGCATCAAATACACTTACAGATCGACATGATTACAACATCTATAATGATGGCTCTCGGATGCAAAAGGAGAACGACGTCACCTTGGTGGGCTGTGCTTTTGTTGCTTATTATAATTCTACTGAAGTTCAGTCTGCTACGTTTCGACTGGTGCCCATGTGCTCCGTGTTCCAAGCGAAACTATTTACCATTTTGCAACAGTGAAATAGTGCACTACGAATGGGATTGACTTATGTAGGGTAACTTAGTCGGAATCGGGTCAGTGGTTGAATCGGGTCAGTTTCAGATATTTCTTTCCCACGGCAAGCATAAATGTTTTCTATCATGTGGTGCCATCTATCGTCAATCAGTAGAACTTCTTCTATGTGTTTGGCGCCAAAGCTTGTGGTTTATGTTTGTGTTAAAGCTGTGAATAATGGAGGAAAGAAGACTGGTAAAAGGCAAGAGCTATTTGTAGTTTGTATTTTAAATTATCGTTTTTAAGGTTTCCGTTATTGTGCAATGAATGTAGTTCAGAATTTCCCTGAATTGTTCATAGAATCAAGTGCATTTCTTATAGCATAGGTTATGGGATTGAGGATGCTGTAAAGCTTACGTCAGTAGTACCAACCTATGGTTTCTAATGCCACTACAGTTCGGGCGAATAAGGTCACACTATTACGGATAAATGGGGTCAATGTCTGTACATGGATTTTAAGTCAATTTATTCATATATTTGTCTCAGATGCCTAGTAATATAAACAATACGTCTCGTGCATGGACTGAAGACCAAATGCAGAAAGCCATTAAGGCATTACGAGAGGGGATGAGTCAACGCCATGCAGCCGATCTGTATGGAGTTCCGCATTTATGCTTACAGCGCCGTTAAAAAATAAAGATGGTCAAACAACGTTCAATCAGGGGCAAGAAAGGGACCTGTAGATTCTGTTCCGTGAAATACAGTGATCCCCGCTCAGAGAAATTTGGAGACTGGATTCAATGCATGGGAGGCGGAAAAGAATGGTACCACCAACAGTGTGTTTGGGCCAAGAGAAAGAAGACGTTCATTTATGGCAAATGCAGATTGAATTATTAAAATTTAGAACTTAATCTTGTTTTCGGTGATCCAAAAGAGGATTGTAAGAGTGACCCCATTCGCCCTAATGGTTGACCCGATTTAGCCTAACATGGTAGGGTGAATAGGGTCGTGCAGTAGAGTGAAATTAGCATATATTTCATAGGTTTTTGTTATTAACTTATTGAATTTAACACTAATGCGATTTGTTGCTTAAAGATTAATCTAAACTTTGGTATATTTTATGTTTAATAAATACTAAGTTGTTAAGCGTCATCTTGATTTTTGTAATTTTTGACCCTATTCCGACTAAGTTACCCTATACATACCGACTCTCAATTTGCTTTACAAATCATAGAGATAAATACAACATGCATTCTATAGCCGTAGAAATTAGATCCCTACTATTTAAATATGAAGGCCGTATTTGCTTATTGTGGGCGCGCGGCCATACAGACACCGAAGGAAGCGAAAGAGCGGATACATTAGCGAAGCAAGCAACCTCATCAAACTCAGAATATGAATATTCCATCTGTTCTATTTCATACATTAAGCAGAGGATCAAGCATACAACTACACTCAAGTGGAACACATATTGGAACTCTAGTGTTAAAGGCTCTGTGACGAAATTATTCTTTCCTAATGTACAAGTCACACACATTTGCAAAAAAATATTTTCTGAACTTCACTCCTTGTTCCATATGAGAGAATTTCTACCACTTAGTCTAAAAAAGAATGTTATTCAGACGCTTGTAATGCCCCATTTTGATTATTGCGACTCCTTGCTAACTAATGTAAGTTCACTCTTAGCTAAGAGACTACAACGTGTTCATAATGTGTGCATACGATTCATCTGCAATACTCGTAAATTTGACCATATAACACCTTCCCTCCAGTTACTTTCATGGGTGCGTCTGAAGGAACGAAGAACAATACATTCACTGTCTCTTCTGTTTAGAATCATGTATACTTCTACTCCGAATTATCTATTATAGCGCTTTCAATTTCATACAACTCTTCGAAACCGACATCAAGCACTTCTTTCTATCCCTCATCATAGAACGTCTTTATACTCATCTTCCTATACTGTAGAAATACTTCGCCTCTGGAATTCGTTACCTAATGACGTCAGGGACTGTCGGACTTTAGCACAATTCAAAATTAAATTGGAAAATTTTGTCTTAGTTAATGTTTTTAGGTATTTCTAGAAGTATTGATTTGTGTGTTTTTTTCTTTTTTAATCTAGATTAAAATTGCAAGTTTCTTGTTTATGTTAGTTAATTAGTTAGGATACAATTAATTAATCATTTAAAGTTTGTTTGACTGTAACCTGTGTATATTTTTGTGTGGCTTTACTTTGTTTATAGTGTTTTTTCTCTCTTTATTTTGTGTAGCTTTACTTTGTATATAGTGTATTTTTTTCTGTTTATTTCTATTATTGTATTTGTATTCCTGGTGTTGTGGAAGTGAAGGCCTGATGGCCTTAACTACACCAGAATAAGTAAATAAATAAATACCCTAAATAAATAAATAATAAATAAATAAAATAAATAATAAATAAGACCGAACATGTTGCAGGCAATTTTCACCCGACTCCTTTATCACTCAATTTATGACCAATCATGGAAAATTCGTTTCCTACTTTGAAAGATTTAGGATCAAAAGTGCAGAAGAATCTATGTGTATATGCAAAGACAGTCAGACTGTTGAACATTTGATTTTTCACTGTCCAGTTTTCTAAACAAAAGACATTTTCTAAGATATCATATGTATGTATTTATTTACACTGCAAGTGGACAAGCACCCGGTGGCAGTGGTATACACAATATAAACAATACATAATAAAATGATAAGCAATACACAATAAAATTTACTATACACAATACAATTATACAATACACAATACAATCTTATACACAATACAATAAGAATACACAATACAATTTAACACAATAATATCTCGGGCTGTAATTTAAATTACCATTTACGTAGAAAAAATATTGTTATAAACAATTTACAGAGTCCATACACCACATCTACGCAAGACTAACTATTAAGTATAAATATGTAAATTATTGATAATAATATAAAATCCTAATGCACTATCTAAAACAAGTTGTCTCTCTTTGGGACATAATAGTAGTGATAGTAGTAATATAATAATAATAATAATAATAATAATAATAATAATAATAATAATAATAACTATGTATTATGAATTTTACTATTGTTTAGTTTTATGACAGGTATATAGTTTGTAACCGTAAGTAATTTTGTTTTTATCTCTTTACTATCGCAAACCATGCATAGAAAATTGAAAGTTATTTCTTCTTCTATCTTTTTGCTGTTGTTTATTGCTTCAGTGTTTTAAATCATGTGTTTATATATAATCAATAAGTAACTGAATGTCATTTCCCTAATTTTTTTAACTGTTTATTGTTACTACCTGTATATTAGGTGTTTAATTTGTAACTAAGTCAATTTTGTGCTTTATCTCTTTATTATTGTTTACAATTATGTGTAAAGTTTTCAAATTTGTCATATTCTTGCAATATCTCTATACTTTTGTTTATAACTTTTAATTCATGTATTTAATTTTCAACTGAACGCAATTTTTGTATAATGTATTTAGCATTGTTTACTGTCTATTAATTCATGTATTTACATTGTAACTATAACTCATTCCTTATGCTACTTCTTTACTATTGTATATTATTCCTATATAATGTATTTAACATGTAACAAACTACATACAAAAAGGTAAAATAGGGTTACAATATTTGGATGATAATAATAATAATAATAATAATAATAATAATAATAATAATAATAATAATAATAATAATAATATGAATTGACAGTTGTTAGTTACTGGGAATGCCTAATTATGAAAGCAATGTTTTTAAGCTTGAAATTTACATCAATATATATATTATTTATTTCCGCTCTAGTAGATTCCAAAGAAGACTCAGAGAGTCAAAGAATATACTAGTCAAAAGACTTTTAATAAATACATAAAGAATAAAAATCATGCAAATAACAAAAGTACAAACAACCATGTAAAATGAATGGCCATGCTTTAACATTTTAGCAATGAGATAGAAAGCGAAAATGAAATGTCGTGTACAGTAAAGGACACACGAATTAAGACTTTAATAACAGTGAAATAACAAAACAAAGCAATTCATTTTGCAGTAAAGAATTACAATAATTTAGTGCATTGTCAATTTACAGATACGTATGGATACATGAGTAAGCTAATTTTAAATACTCTTTCCGTAACCTTAGGCTTCCTCCTGTTTTTTGTTACTTCATTAGAAGGAAAAGTAAATATTGGGACTAAGTTCCCTTTTGTTAATTGATTTTGCAATCAGATATACAACTCCTTGGAATTTTATTTAGGTTTAATATATTATAAAATAAAGCAAGTGACATTGATAAGTACAGCGAAATTTGTCTCTCGAATTAGCTATCAGATATCGACATTTGTAAAACCCGCTTATCTTGGAGCGTTAAAATAAATTTTGTTTTTCAAAAACTTTATGAGACACTGAGACTGTAACATACCCTAAGACTTGTCTTCCATTCCCCCGCCTCCGAAATTTGATAGCCTGAGAAACATGATCTATGAAGTTTAACAGAAAGTAAACTCTGTTTTCTATTGAATGAAATGTTCGATGGAAGAAAGACATTCTCAAATTTGAAGAAAAACTGGTTTCTGTAATGGTTGAAATTCTTAGTATGTATATGTAGTAAGGACACAAAATCAACTTGTGTTTATGAAGGAGTGAAGTAAAGAGGAAGATTGACTTTTAGGTAGGAAATTATTATCGTGACAGAATTTTTACTAACAATACGGTGCTAACAAATGAAGAGTCCACTGCAAGAACGATGGATGTCACTTTCTTGTCGAAAATGAACCAAGACTGTCAATGCATAGCTTAAGACATATAGAATGTACACAGAGATTTATATGGCATTAACGCTGATAATCATTGTCGAGTAATGATCGGAAAATCTCAGTCAAGCTTTGAGTGCTAAGCATTTCAAACTTTCAATTGCTTCTCCTGCAAAATGTATTCCAAATGACATCCATCATTCTTGCAGTGGACTCTTCAAATATGAGATATTAAACTAACCATCATTATCATCCATGGCGCTACAGCCTGTGAAGGGCCTAGACCGACCAGCCGGCTGCTGGCCCCACGCCCACATGCCGAAGCAGAGGTGGGCGATCATCCAACCAGAATAGAGGTATCGTGTGATTAGCACGATGATCCCCCCAGCCGTTATAGCTGGTATTCGCTACCGGATTTCGTTATCTATCGTAGCTCCCCAAGTGCATCACGATGCTGGGTGGACACCGGTCCCATACACTGGCCGAAATTTCATGAGAAAATTTCTTCCCCAATGAGGACTCGAACCAGCGCGCATTCCGTAACGCGATTCCTAGACAGGATGCCTTAGACCATGACGCCACGGCGCTGGACTATTAAACTAAGAATACAATAAATATTGCTTTGCTTATGTATAGTCCGGGAAAAGTTGTTCCTCTTTTAACTCTTTTTAAATTATCTTTCTTTAAAAGTACATTTTCTTTTTCTTCTTTCAATTTCGATCTAAAGAATTCTTCAATAATAAAAATGTATACAAAAGGGTTCTAGCAAACCCTTTATAGCAATTTCGTTTGGTTAAAAAGTACAATTTTTTTTGCAGGACAGAACTCCCAAATCAATATTGTTTGTAATTTAAAGCAAGTTTTTCTTCGACTGCCATACAATGTCGCATCTTTTTCCATCAGGTTATCACTCACAATAGACAACAGATAGTTGAATGAGTTCAAAGAGATACTATAAAATTCAAAGAATTTGTTTAGATAAAGTTTCAGTTTCTTATGAACGAGCACAAATTTTCCATAAGCTGTTCTTTTACTAATTAGGGGGTGAATCCACCATCGTCTTTGCCTACGACATTTACGTCGAACTAACAGCAACCATAAAGGGACTTTGGCTTGGAATCCATCTCGGAAGAAACACAATACAGTAGCTTCCACTACACTATGAGTTATTTCAGTCTAGTCTGACGGTTGTACTGCTGAGTGCTGCAAATCACAAAAGAACTAGACTACAAATGTCGCTAGTGTGGCCACACGTAGCTATATTTAACGCACAAAGTGGGCAAAATTTGTAGCCACATCTGGCCGCCCATTTTGCTACATTTACAGCAGCTACATTTGTCGCCGAAAATCAGCGACATTTACAGCTCGTCTTGCCGTAGCCTAAACGATTCCGATGCTTACAGCTAGGAGCGTTGATTTACAGTATAGTTGCCATTACTTATTGAATGGCCTAGTAGTAGATCAAGATCCGAAACACTTTATTAGGGATATCTCTACTCTAATGCTGTGAATTGAACCTGGGTCAGTTGAACAGCCGAGCACGCTGAGACCTCGTTCATATATGAAGCGTACTATACAGTATATCGACCAGGCTTCAATGCACTATTCCAAGCGTTCACAAATAATGTATTACAGCAGAAATGGAGCAACAAAACGAACGTCCAGACGTGCTGCTATTACGGAAGGCATTGGAAACACTTGTAAGTCCACGAAGGATGTCTATAGCATCTGTGTTGAGAACTACCGAGCAGTCAAAACTGGCATTACACACGCGATCATCCAGAGAAGAGGAGTTCATTTATTATGGCTATAAGGAAGTTATTCTTCATGGTAAATTAAGTAAGGACATGAAGTGCTACTACTGCAGAATGGCCTTACGTCCCAATAAACCTAAAATAATATAAATATGAAACATCGCAGAAATCTCCTTCCAACTGCAACAAGATTTATAGAGTCCTGAAAAAGCACGTATTATATTTTCCCCACTATAATAATAATAATAATAATAATAATAATAATAATAATAATAATAATAATAATAATACAGTGATACAATTAATACATTAAAATCAACAACTATGGTACAAATTAGGCTAAATACTTGAGTCAACAACAAAATAAAGAACATAGATTACAATAATTAATTTACAAGAATTAATACTATAAAATATTAGGGAAAGGAGTTGATTCTTACTACCAATTTGTGTATAAAGATTATGCAAATAATATTAGCAAAGACATTGCCATTTTCTAATACTGCTATACATTTATAGAAATTATTATTATTATTATTATTATTATTATTATTATTATTATTATTATTGTTATGTTATATTTTATTATTATTATTATTATTATTATTATATCATCCAAAAATGTATTAACAGAAAAGATTGTATTAGAGACTTCGGTGTATTAATTGACAATAAATTATATTTTCACAACCACATTGATTATAACCATGCAATAAAAATTTTAGGAATAATTCGGTCAATTACTTATTCTTTTTCAACACCTGACTCTCTTTTAATACTATACTATACATTAGTGAGATCGAAACTCGAATATGCATCTCGAAATCGCCTACATGTAAGTTAGCATGTTTAATACATCTGGAGACCGGTAAGGATGATTTAGAATTTCTAATATAGAAGAGTTTGTGATGTCTCATGTCCTTCATAGGAATACGAAGGCTGACACTGTTTAAGAAAGATTGACAATTAATGTCACCTTTAAGGACCTTACATAAGAATAAGTAATCGAGATCATGACGTCTGGCATACATTCTTCGACATTTAAAATGCTCGCATTTTTTATCATAGTTTATACCCAGAGTTGTTAGGCAGGAATCTGTACGAACATAATGAAATAAATTTCCTTTGAATATTTTCCAGTTTTGCCGAATCAGAACTAGTAATAGAGTTCCAAACTACAGATGCATATTCTAGTTTCGATCTCACTAATGTATAGTATAGTATTAAAAGAGAGTCAGGTGTTGAAAAAGAATAAGTAATTCACCGAATTATTCCTAACATTCTTATTGCATGGTTATACATATAATCAATGTGGTTGAGAAAATATAATTTATTGTAAATTAATACATCGAGTTCTCTAATACAATCTTTTCTGTTAATTAATACATTTTTAGATGATAGTTATATTTTTATAATAATAATAATAATAATAATAATAATAATAATAATAATAATAATAATAATAATAATAATAATTTTACTAATATTTAGGTTCGTCGACAAAACAATGTTGGTCTTAATGATAAAATTATTTTTTTTTTAATTTTTGGACGATTCTCATATTCCTATTCTTGTTGCTTTAGTTACGAAGTATTTCTTGAATCTCACGATCAAGAATGTTGAAACTGATATTTTCATTGATAGACAATAGAATATGTTGGGAAATTTAAGTATTTAAGGTTTAATATGGCAAGGACGATCTAGTGGCTAGAGCGCTGGACTCGTAATATTTTTGGCCCGGGTTCGATCTCCGGCATACCCCTCTTCATGACTTGTGTTCAAAAGCCCTTGGTTCAAGTAACACAAAGGTTTTCTCCAGGATCTCCGGTTTCCCTGTGACATCCCAACAAATATCATCATCATCTCATCTCATCTCATCACAGGTGTAGTGTAGACCAGCCTCCTATGGCGCACCATGGGCAAGGACTCTGTCGGTAAATTGATCTACACAACTGGCTTCATATGGGTGAATGACGAAGTCAAGCACTGCTATTAGAAAAAAAAAAAGGATTTAATACAACAGCAAAGAAGAAAGTAAAGTTAAAATGATTTGTTATGTATGTGACAAAATGCAAGCAGCTGAATAAGAAAATGAAAATAGATAACTTTCTAAGTTGTAATGAGTTCAACACTTCCGTACACAATCGAGTACTGTAGGCATACTTGACGAGTGTCTACAAAATTGTAGGACATAATCGACAAGATGACATTATAACAGGAGATAAGTAATTAAACAAGCAACAAATATTAGCAATATTAATAAATAACTATCCAAATTAAACAATATTAGTTACAATTGACAAGGGAAAGTGGAAAGATAGAAATCCGCTTTCCCAAGAGATCAGTCGCCTTTCTACGGAGAGACTATAGAAGTAAAGAAAGATCAACTCTAGGTGAAACGCACGGTTACAGGACGTTGATAATCCCTTAAACATGACGATGACTATGATGCTGGTGATATTATAATTATAATGAAGAGTTTTATTTGATTTATTTTTCTTTTAAGTGTGTTTATTTTTATATCTACATTTGCTACTTTAACTTATTTATGTAGAGTTGTTATTCTGTAGTCTCAAGAAGCACACTGTAGCGTTTTGATTACAGCTCCAAATACGTGTACTGGCAGAATGACTACTATATATATATATATATATATATATATATATATATATATATATATATATGCGGAATGAAAATATATGTCTCTCAAAATGGTAATTGTGTTCATGCCTTCATGTCACTAAACTATTTTAGAAATTAGACAAATTATTGGGTCAATTTCGTTAACTTTTTAACTTAACCCTAGGATAAATAACGGGGGTTCACGGGACCCTTACTATTTTTCAATCAATTTAAATTATGTGTTAAATGATATCAACCTGTTTTCAATTTTTAGTAGGTCTATTCACTCAGATGTATTTTGGGTTTGTATCAACGACACTCAAATAAGTTTTCTAAAAAAACTTAAATTAGTAAAGTAATAGGGAATTTGAATCATATACTTAATATTAAGTGATTAATACATTTATCGCTTCTTTTTGAGCTAGAAATTGTTATTTAATAAATGTGTTGACTGTTTTAAGTTTTTCATAATCCCAAGAGAAGAGTGTGGGTACTTTTTGAAAAGATCTTAATGAGCATTATTCAAGAATAAACATATATCTTGGGTGTTCCATTTAAAATAAGAAAGTTGGAGTTACTTCTGGTTAAACCGGAAGTAGAAAAACTCGGTAATACTATTATTTAGTTCTTAGTATGGTTATTCCCACACAGCTAGTTTCATGTCACTGCACCACATCCTTCAAAAGTTATTTAGGTGGTGCGGGAGTTTTAACTAACCCTGTATATTTATTACGTACAGTATATTGGATTTACACAAACGTTTGTAGCGTTCTTTCGCTGTGACAAAAGTTTTATTTCAGAATAATAGAGAAAAGAAATTAATCAGTAATACAATCTCCTATGTTATCTATGATTCTTTGATAGCGCTGGGGCAGTTATTCGATTCGATGTCTGAAGAAATCTGCTGGTTTGGAGTTAAAGGAGTCGTCAAACCAAGTTTGTAAAGCATCTTCGTTATGAAAGAGGTTTTCCTGAAGATTGTTGGATAGAGAACAAAAAAGGTGGAAATCTGAGGGCGCAAGATCGGGAGAATGTGGAGGATGTGAAATCACCTCCCAACGAACGTTAGTTTCGTCATATTAGCGGAGTGCGGGCGTGCATTATCTTGATGCAGACTTCCCGGTCGTTTTCTTTCATTTGAGACGACACATCAATTTTATTGACATTCTCCTCATACACGACACAAATGTTTGGAGCCGTCTCCACTGCCTTTGCTCCTCTGTTAAACTCAAACAGGACAGCATGTGAAGGTATTCTATTTTTTCCATTTGACACTTGAAGGGTACACGGGAAAAACGAACAATGTCACAATGCTGTTAAGGGTGATGCCATTATCTAATTCACTGTATTTCTACAAACTTTAGTGATATTTTTACCAAAAGTGGTAAAGGAGAATTAAAACTAAAGATACATTAATCATTGCCTTCATTTCAAGTAGAAACACCAATAAATTTAGCAGTAATATACCGAAATAGATCAATATCTCAACCTTAATGGAAATGTGACATCGTTCGTTTTTCCCGTGTACCCTTCACTTGATACACACTACATTTGGCGAGTTCTCGGTCTCATCTCACTTCATCCCCGTTTGGTCTACTTACCTGGTTGGGTTTTTCCGAGGTTTTTCCCAACCATAAGGCAAACATCCGGTAATCTATTGGCAAATCCTCGGTCTCCTCTCATTACATCTAGCTAAAAATTGTAATTTGCAATCTTTGTTATATTTTGACTTTTTCCACATCTTAGAGCTTCATTGCTATTGTAAGATCTAATGAATGAATGAATGAGCGAGTGAGTGAGTGAGTGAGTGGGTGAGTGAGTGAGTAAGTAACTAAGTAAATAATTAATAAGTAAATAAATAAATAAATAAATAAATAAATAAATAAATAAATAAATAAATAAATAAATAAATAAATAAGTAAATAAATAAATAAGTAAATAAATAAATAAATAAATAAATAAATAAAAATATTCTTTAGCTTATAAGTACCACAAACTTTCTTCAAACCCGCAATAATCAATGCGTATTTACAGGCACAGTACTTCAAATAAGAAATTACAAATGATAAACAATTTCCTAACAAAGCACTGTTGTGATGAACAAAAACTCTATGAACTTATGCATCAACCTAATACAGTGGAAGCTCTTAAGTTCGACAGAAAACAAGTTCGACATCCTATAGTTCGACTGCTTACGTAGGAGAATTAGACACGCCCCTATACGGGCACTAAGAAATGGGTTTGCCATTTGAATGGGAATTGGTTGTGTCTTGTAATGATACTTGTATTCAAGGAAAACAGAATATTTTATTGATTAGGACAACTATATTTAATCACTGATTTTAAATTTATGAACTCTTCTTTCTCTATTTGAGAATTGTGGCATTTCTGAAACGGAACTGTCAAAACCCACTGTGGTACTAGAAGCGCATACACAAGTCTCGGGCAGGAAATGCGAGTACAGTATTGTATTCGTTGATGGATAACCAATAAGAATTTCTATTCATTTCACCTGCCACACCCACTACCCTTATTGAACTGAACTTTCAATTCTGTTCAGTCGAACTTAGGACAGTCCATTGTAATTCTAATCTTTGAGCAATATATCTTTTCCGTTTGACTGATTTTACTTTTAAAATTATTTTATATCCTACAGTGATTTGCAATTTAAAGTATATCTCAGCTTGTATGTTCAATATACAGAGTGTATAACTAAGCATACTGTTGTCTCGAAATAAATATTACGATAGAAATATTCGTTAAGGTTAAGGAGAACTATCAGGACTTGTGACAATACGGTAGATAATCCACAAGCATCAACTTCTAAAACTCTATTAGTCAATATCTAGATAAGTCTAGTCTTCAAGGATAACACAGGGTTGCCATATTTTGGCGTTTTACATGACGAAGGGTAGTTTTGAATGACTTTTGCATGCTCTCTGTAAAAAATAAATCCGTTTTCGTTAAACACTCGCAGTTTTTAATGCAATGCCTTAAGTGCGCTATATTTAAATTTCGCGTGTGATCTTATACTGACATAATCTATCATAAAGTGATTGAATATAATCGATACTTTTCGAGTTGCCTATAAGCACACAGAAGCATTAGAGCAGTGTTGTCAAAGCAAGCGCATTTTTCTGACCTTGACGTCGTGCGCGGGCAGCAAGAGCTAAGTATGGAAAGAGGAAGGGTTGTGTATATTGTTGGATTAAGAAAACAGTGGTGCACAAACTTCAAACGGAACGTGAAATTTTATGTCGTTATTTTTATATGGCTTCTTTCTGTTTAATATTATCTATATTATCTGTAAAACAAAAGTACTAACACTGATTTCTTAATATTGCACTTATGTATAAAATCTTAATAACATAATAGAGAGTTAAGAAGGAATATTCACTTAAATTCCATAGTAGTTTAATATTGTACTGTATTAAGTGGGTGAAACATATCTTTCATAAAGAAAGTTATATTCCAAAGAAAAAGATTGAGTATGACATGATAAGTAGGAATTTATATTGATGGCATCTTTAGCCTTAAAAAAGTAATCAATAAACTAATCAAAACAATATTACAGTACAAAGCAAAGTTACCTAGGTGCTGTATCTGTTTTAAGTGTAACTAATATTACATAACAAAACCCTTATCGCATTATGCTTTTAAAGTGATATTTGTGAGAAACTTCCTATCATCAGAATATTAAATTATTTTCTCGAAATCTGCTGAAGCTATAGAGCTGACATTTTTACAACACATGGGCACGTATGTTTTGTTTATGATGTAACAGTAGTTGCTTTGTTAATTCATTTCCTTACAAACAACTTCCAAGCGAATATTTTCAAAATTTTTAATACACTATCTTCAGTAATACGTATATACGGCATATTAGATTTACGAAAACATTCTGTAAGGCTACTAAATAAATAGGCCTATACCTGAAAATTTGAATAAAAAAGCAAACTTGTGAAAAATGAAGATTAAAATTAAAACTTACATTCTTATAACGCACTTATACTTCTCAGGCAAATCTAAAAATTAACATGGATACAGTTTTAATAAGTTCTCTTCCCTTTATCCATTGAATCAGTGCTGGCCATCCCTGAATATAGCTCGACCAAGTGGCATATACTACCTCTTTCGTCTGTCTCTTTCCTTTCCGCTGTAAAGCGCTCAGGCTCTCCTGGGCTCTAAAGGGCGCGCTTGCTCCTGTGGGCATCAATTGACATGCCTACATTAGAGTAACATGATAATTTTGAAGTGAAATTGATATATGTAAACGTTAGCAGGTTATTTCAAATCGGTCCAATGATGGCGACTTGATTAGTTTGTGAAAGCACTGAATAAAAATGGTGATTGTTTTAAATATATAAGTCTAAATTTTCTTTTTCTCTTTGACACTAAACTTAAAGAAGGAATATTTGTGAGACCCAACATAAGGAGTTTGATGAAAGAAGAAGACTTTGAAAATTTAATGACCCATGAAAATTGACTATCTTGGAAAGGATTTCAGAATGTGTTGACAATTTCTTGGGGAATCGGAAATACCCAGATTTCAAAAACATTGTAGAAAAAATGTTGGTAGCTATGACAAATTTAGGAAGGAATACGAGCATCTTCATACCTATCTTGACTTCTGCCCTGGTTGTCTTGGAGATTACATCGAAGAACACGCAGAAAGGGTTCATCAAGAGATTAAATAAATAGAAAAACGTTATCAAGGCAGGTGGGATGAGGTGATGATGGCTGACTACTGTTGGTCTATGAAGAGAGAGAATGTGGAGCTGCAACACAGAAGACAATCTGGAAGATAGAATTTCCAGAAGAAGAGAAAGCGATGCTGAAAAATGAAGTATCTGCATGAGACTTGGAACTAATTGAACCTAAATTGTGTATATGAACAAGATAACTTAGTGCTGTTTGATTTTGTTTTCTGTATAAACATTTTCAAAGAGTACTTGATGTATGTGTTTAAATGTGTTAATATTACATGAATGGAGCTATAAATAGGGCAATTCTTCAAATCATTACACAAATTTTTCCATACTTGATAGACAAAATCTGATTTCAGATCCTTCAACAGAAGCCAACAATTAATCAAAATCAATCTTCGATATTAAAAGTCTTCAACGAGAATTTGATTTCGCAACTCTGTGTACTCTGTAAACCGTGTTTCCGTCTTTAGTTTGTAAGCACACTCTGTACTCTGTAAAGTATTCGTTAATAAATTAGTTAATTCCCTCACTCACGCATTCATTCATTTCATTCAAGAAATGAAACAAATTCTACAATTTTTTTCGCTAATTTCGTCCAGAAGCGTCCTCGCTAATGAGAATACTCCAATGCTCCTCTTTTTCCGTCGTCGTCGTCGGTGGTGGTCTAGCGGGTACCAGCTAGCAGTTGGATCAGAGACTTGAGGTTCAAACCGACCGCGTATGATGAATTCTAAGCAGCCATATAATCGTGCGTGACTCATTCCAGGATGAAAATACGTAAATCTAGAGGTCAAAATCCTTTATTCACAGCACGTTGACTCTGATAGAGGGCATGAAATAGACTTTACCGGCCATTTATCTCCCGCATTGAATTTCAACGTTGAATTACCTCATCAGTTGAAAGCGTCATCAAATAAAATTGTACCCCTCACATTTCCATCTACAAATATTTACTAATATGTAGGGGAGAATTGCGTAATTTGTACCGTTGTCTAAATTGCACCACCGTCTTGAAAATTAGTTCCTTGATAAGTGTTGTCATCTACGTCAAAAATTGTGAACTACATCTACAAATATGCCATTTTATAAGAGACGAAGCCTGTGGGTTGTGTTGTGCAGACGTGAAGTGAAAAAACTTGTTTTAGGTAGTTTCAATCTAGTTTTTGCGCTACATGGCTACAAAATTTATTTCCGAAAGGTAAGTGGAAGTCCACAATGCTATATATTATTTAAAACTATATTTATATATTGTAATTGTCATTAAGTTACAGACTTCTGTTAGAAACCGTTAATCAGCAAGAATTTAACAAAGAAAACATGGCGAGGTTGCGTATTTTGTACCGGCTTCAGTTTCCTATAATGTACCGGTACAATATAGGAACTTTCATTATAAATGTTTGAAATTACAGTGAAGCATGAAGAAAAACATACCTAATTAAAATCAGCAATTATAATTTATTAACTTCTAATCATTTCAATGTGAATATAATACTGTAATTTTTATTTTTAGGAAATAAAACACATTCAATTCTGAATTTAAATAGTCATGTCAGGCGTTCACTACAAATAATAAAAATTACTGTGACAAAAATAGCATAAACACACTAAATTATGCATTCAGAATTTAATCGAGTAATTTTCACATTTCATGTTCTGGCGTTTTTAAGTTTCTTCCTTTGTAACAAATTATAATTGCATTTTAGATTAATTCCAGAATGGCAAAAATCTTGCTGTTGCTGCATATATGAATGGCGATCATGGAATAAATGAATGTGCCCGAATGTACAATGTGCCTAAGCCTACAATACTAAAACATGCGAAAAAGAAAAACGTAATTGCTAATGGAGATGTGAAATCGTTTGGAAGAACCACAGTAGTATCGGCAGAAATTGAAAACGAACTTGAAAATCACATTCTAAAGTTTGAATAAATGATGTTTGGATTAACTCCAACAGATGTTAGGAAACTTGGTTTAGATATAGCTCAGAGAAATGGACTGCCACTTAATTTCAATCGTGAAAAGGACCAAGCATTGAAGAGGCATCCCAAATTGTGTAGGCAGACAGAGGCAACATGCTTGGCTCGAGCGAAAGGGTTCAACAAGGAACGTGTCTATGAATTCTTCGATCTGCTGGAAGACATTTGTGAAAGATACAAATTGGAATCCACGAGAATTTTCAATGTGGACGAAAGTGACTTCTCCACAGTACAGAAGAAGACACAGAAAATCGTAGCGAGGAAAGGCAAGAAAGAAGTAGGTGTGATATCGAGCGGAGAAAAAGGAGTGAATACAACGATGTGCCAGTGCATCTGGTCAGTATGTTCCTCTCATGATTATGATGTCTGTTGGTGCTCCACCAGTCATTATTATTACAGTTTCAGAAACTAGCTACATCAACACTGAATTGTTCGTCAAATGGATGCAACAATTTATTTCCTCCGTCCATCCTACCAAAGAAAGGCCAGTATTGCGTTGCTTGATGGACACACCATCCACAGCAAGAACTTTGATGTCCTGATGTATGTGGTACAATTTAGGAACCCAATGGTACAATTTAGGAAACCAGTTGCCTAATTTGTACTCATTGCAGACATTTAGAAAACTGAACGTCATGACTTTTCGTTAACTTCAAGTAAACTTTATTTTTTAGGAAAATCCTCCCAACATACCAGGAATTAAGATGTCGCTATTGAAATGATTCAGCATTTGTCAGTTAAAATTAGAAAAAAATAAAATATGTAAAATGGTACAAATAAGGCCACTCTCCCCTAATGGAAGACAAGCTGTATGAAATTATATTTATACAGGCAGTTAAAACATTCAGTATTTTGAGAAGTGTTACTATTCAACAAAACAAAAAGAAATGTCCAATAACAATGAGTCCTAAAATAAATATATTCCGAGATATGAGTACTTGTTCATCAATACCATACGATGCTCAATGTGATTTCCTTTAATTGAATCGTAACCTTCTGCCCTAAGTCTTAGGAACTCACACTTTCTTACTCTTTGATCTACTGCATTTCCTATGATGCTACTGTATACACAATAAGGAACGAGCGAAGAGCTCATATTAGAAAACATGCTGTTGTTACAATACCAATTTCAAAGTCCTTTTTTTATTTTAGGACCCATGTTTATTAGAATTTTTGTCTTGGTTTGATGAATACTACCATCTTTCAGAATACTGAATGTCTTTTGTTTAATGGAAGTCATTGAGTATCTCCGATGATCATGAGCTAGTACTCATATTATATCTGAAGATTAGGAACTATGTTTATTAAAAGTTTTATCTTGTTTTGATGAATACAATCACCTCTCAGAATACTGAATGATTTTTTATAATGAAAATCACACTGAGCATCTTTACTGATGTTGATGAAAAAGTTCATATCTCAGAAGATTTTAATTTTAGGGGCCATGTTTATTAGATTTTGTTTCTTGTTTTGATGAATATTACCACCTCTCAAAATATTGATTTTTTTAATACTCTATATAAGTAACATATTGAAATAATTGCCATAATTTAAAGCCATAATAAACATACTACATTTTAGCGAGAAATAACCACAAATTTCGCGCCACAAACTGGCCAATATGATTGTATTGGTCTTTCTTGCTTCTCCACTGCTTTATAGTCAGCATACTTGGCTGAGCCACAATTACGTCATTTCAATTTATGCAAAAGCATGTGGTCATCATAATCCACAAGCGCATTATAACTACATATGATTTTTATACAAACCCCTCTAATTATACAACGGTATTTACGTTATTTTGTTCTCTGGATAAATTAAACAAATTTCATTACGTAAAACAGGGATGTCAAACTCAAAATCTGCGAGCCACTTGTGGTCCTCCGGGCCTCAATAATTTTGTGATTAAAGGACAAAAGACGATATCGACAGCCCAGTTCAGAAGGGAAACAACTGAAAATTTAAAGTTTTAAGAAACCTGAATTTT
The DNA here is from genome assembly GCA_025594305.2 of Periplaneta americana. Classification (NCBI taxonomy): domain Eukaryota; kingdom Metazoa; phylum Arthropoda; class Insecta; order Blattodea; family Blattidae; genus Periplaneta; species Periplaneta americana. Next base: position 15,228,159 of record JAJSOF020000015.1, on the reverse strand, counting down.
AAAACTTCATATTGCTGTGAAAAAATCAATTAAACTTAAATTTGAAACCTATAGAAATTTATAAAACATCATTAAGAGATTTTGGAGAAATTTCAACGATCCTTTGTTTTTTCTCAGCAACATAAAGCTTTAAAATGCAGTTTTCTCAAAACTTTACATTTTGAGCTTTTCCTCTTTTCAACTGGGACGTCGGTATGTCAATTTTTGACGAAAATAAGATTCTGCGACATGTTGTGCATTCACATGGCACCTTTACTGTAGCAAAAGATGACATGCATAAGCTTATCTACATAATTTTTCTCTATAACCCTTTGTTATGGAACATGATTACTATGCTTTTATAATAAAAATAATAATTTATTTATTTAATCTGGCAGAGCTAAGGCCAGTAGGCCTTCTCTCCCGCCCAGCCAGACTCTAATTCTAATTAAATACAATTGCTTACATAGTTATTACATTAATATCTAGACCATAAAACAACATGAAAGTGAATAATGAAGGTTGGATAAGTAATGTTAGTGTGACAATAATAAACATTGGTAAGAAATAGTTATAATAATAATAATAATAATAATAATAATAATAATGAGATAACTTAGATATTTATCTGTGATATATATATATATATATATATATAACCATTAAACATTGAGAAACCTGAAACAGCTATTATTGTTAACAAGAATTGTTAGAAAAATATTTCGTTAGCCTATTCTTAAATTGGTTTGATGTCTGACAGTCCTTGACATTATTCGGTAGGGAATTCCAAAAAGCCGAGGAACAGCCACGTGAAAGAAGATGAATATGAGGATGTTCGGTGGGAGGGAATGGATAATATTTAGGAGTGTTGTGATCGTGTGTCTAGGTTATGATGGGTGGATAAATTTTGAAAACGAGACGCAAGATAGACAGGAGTGGAGAAATGCAATATATGAAAGAGAGTGGATTTTCCTACGATCTTCTAGACGGAGTCAGGACATCATTTCGAGGGATGGTGTTACGTCATCAGCCCGGCGAATATTGCAGACGAAACGGACGCACATATTATGAACACGTTGTAGTCTCTGCGCCGAAGTAACGCTTAGGTCAGTACGCAGAATATCACAGTAATCGAAGTGGGGCGTCACGAGTGTTTGCACTAACATTTTTTTCATGGAAAAGGGCAGAAAATTCTTCAATCGCCTAAACGAGTGGATTAATAAGAAGACTTTTTTGCAGGTTTCTGCAACTTGAATGTTCCAATTTAAACTTTTATTCAAATAAATACCTAGATTCTTTACTGATTCACTGAACGGAATTTCGGTGCCGTATATTTTAATCGGGGACAAATTTGGTATGGTAATAGTGCTTAACAAACGTGAATGGCCCACAATGATTTACTGTGATTTTTCTGGTCGTTTTATATGGTCGTTTAATGTTTAAATGTTCGCTTCTGAAACATTGAAAGAAGTGACATATCATATTTTGCCTTAAAGTCACAAAATTGGTGGTCCGTAAACGCAAAGCTCAAAAATATAAGTAAATAGGCAATATTATTTTATTGTACTAATAATGAAAGTAATAAATATAAAGTAGATACACAAATAAAAGAATACTTTAAAACAACTTCTAATTTAAAGCAGCAAGTTTTGAATAGCTTGGGAAAGTCCGACAGTGTTGACAGAATGTGGCTCTCGTGTCAGTTACACGTCTCGTGCTGTCCTGCGATGAAAATGTGCGGGCTATCCAGGACCAAGATTTTGATGACATATCATCTTTTAATTAATGGATCATAGACATTGCTAAACTGTATATGAATGCTGACCGTGGTCCCCAGATTATAGAGATACATATTATTAGTTCATTTTTTTTTTTCCATTTTTCATTTTTATATCTTTTTTTATTTTACGTCACTATTTCTTTTTTCATTTTAATGCATTTATAAAGGTATATTAACATATTTGAATGTTATCGGAGCTAAGAAAAAGCATAAGAGCTAATTTGTAAAGGGTTGCTTAGTATGAAAGGGGTAGGTAGCTATTGTAATTGTCTCTGATCAGATTTTGGGTGGGTGGAAGGTGCAGCTTCTACAGCAGGTACAATGGTGCAGTTAAAATTCATATTCCAGTCTGGTTGTAACTGCTTCTATGCGAAAATGTCCTCGTGTGCATAACATTCATTTCCAGTGATTTTGTGCATTCACAGTAGAATGGCATATGCAAATAGGAAGTATCATTCTGGATGAATATGGACTGGGATTACTAAAGGATTTGCTGGGATGAAATTGTCTAGATCCAATCATATTTACATTATTACTAATTATTAATACAGATATAATAATCAATAATATAGAAATTATAATTCACGGAAACATTTATAATAAGCAGAATGAAATAATAAATTCATTAACAAAGCTGTACAACCAACCAACAAAGTGGTTCCATAGCATCTGTAGGTTTTAAAGAAGTTTTTCAATGTACAGAATGTGGTAGTCGACAATAGTAGTTCCTTTTCTTTTGAGACCCTACGCATGCTGTGTCATCCATTGCAATGCTGAATGAGGTAAGTCTATACGTCATATACGTAAATAAATAACACATTTTCTCTGAAATTTTCCCATTCTATAATGTGTTTGATTGCCTAATATTTAAATTCTTCTTTTTCTTTTCATACATTTTGAACTTAGGGATTGCATAATTCTCTAATAATGATGGCATGCAGATATCTAATTATTTTGTTTCTATGAATTTAAAATGTCAATTGTTTTCACATCATTGTATATTGGAGGTTACGTGAACAAGCTACATTTTTATTTTTAAATGAGAAAATATAAGCTATTTAATGATTTTGGGTCTTATTTTTTAGATTTAGAGTCATTTAACTGGGGTTTTCTGTCATTTTAAAATCACTTTAGGTTATCCAAATTGGGACCCTGATAAAACAATAACATATCGCACAATGACCTAAAGAGAAATCAAGACCTTAGTACTCGTATTTTAAGTCCAAAACATTCCACGAATATTGTTGTAATTTCTCAGTTAGCTGGGAAGTTTCTATTCTGGAATGCAATGTCCGATATAACATACACGCTAGCTCTGCTTGCCGGTGAATTGCAGCCACTTAGCTTGGAATGAATCAGTGCTGCATACTAGAAATACAAGTCACTACTGAGTTAACTCTTCTCTGTCTTTATTAATCCTTAACATTGTTGTAGAATCAACACTCATCACCACTCTACTTTTGATGCAAGTATGTTTATACCAGGTGAATAAAATTTATGGAACAGATAACTCTTGTAAATTTCCTACTTTTAATTCTATGAAGAAATTTATGTAGGCTACGAGAGTTACAGGAAGTTAAAAGGGATATTTTGTACATGTTTTAATAATGACGTTTTTCATTAACAAACATTCTGCTAAGGAGTCTTCTTATTAATGTCATCACATACTTATTCTTCCCTTTTTACATTCTTTAATGCTCAAAATCTAGAAAATCATATTTTTAAACATACAGGCTATTATAAACTGTTATTTTCAAAAAATTGTCTCAATTTTATGTTTTTAATGTATGTGCATATAACAAATAGAAATGCTTCAGTATATCAATTATCACTAGGCTCCGTATTCCAGCTACCTATAAGCTAGAATGAAGTTGCCTGATTCGAAGTATATGTGACATCACAACGCAGATACAGGTACGTTCGTATACAAAATTCTTACGCATCCTCTGCCCTTTTCCTCTAGAAAATCAAAACCGGGACGCAATTATATTGAGTAGTCTTATCGATCACTGCTCTTACTAGTCGTTTTATCTATATAACTACATCTCTGTGCCTGATTGAAGGTTCACTGCAGAGGTAAAACGTCTTACAAGGGAAGTATCACACCCTGCATGCTGAAACATGCCTCGAAATTTTGGTGACATAACCGATGAGCTACGACAAGACCATGTGCAAAATATTAGCTGCCTGTTTTCACTGCAAGGCCCCGAAATAAACCCCGGCATTATGCATATAAGCAATAGGGAAGTAATGCTAGTCGCTACAGGTTGGAATGGACAGCCCTTCCTGTGTGCAAGCCAGTGGAGCGGTGGCAACCAGCAGCGAACAGAAGCACGAGAATCAAGGTCAGTAATACAAGCTGACGACTACAGGATTAATGTATCAATACGATGTTGGAGAACTGTTGCAATGAGTTCCACGGAGCAAGACGTAAATTCGGTTTATGTACTCGAGTTCGTTACGAGTTACTTCCGTAAGAATAATGCTTCGTCTTCGGGAAACATAAACGCGAAAGAAAAGGAAATGGCCCAGTTCATTATTGAACTGATTGAAAATAATTGTACAGCAGTGGACCGGTATGAGGAAAGTACGTAAAATAAGTGATAGTGATACCGATCGCAAGACCCTTGCTCCTTCCACAGGTAATGTTGCAGGCCCGAGTTCGATATTCGAATCAGATAGTGAATCCTTACAAGTCAGTGATACGAACAGTCAGTCCCCCTGAGCGTATTCCGAATCTCACCGGTGAGCAATCTGATGGCATCACGGTGTTCCGAATTCCACCGATGACGTCATTGATGCTCCACCGGTGTCGCACCGGTGCCATCAACTTGCAGAGGTGGTGGCAGTCTCCATCAGCCGCCATCAGTGAATCTGACTGGTTCTTGTATAGGGCGGGAATTAGCAGACGAATAACATCGTGCACTGTTGTGTCATGGCGGTGTGTTCTGCTTTAGTTCTGCTGTATTGTTTGTAATGAGCACAACGTAAAAACAATATGTTAATGGCTTATGAGCGAACATGTCAACGGACCAGTTATTACTATTGGTTCAAGAAGTAAATTGTTTATTCTATCTTTTCTTTGAACGAGATGGGAGTATGAAATTTCGCAAAATTTTGCTAGCGTAACACAGACAACAACTTGTACAGTCGCCATGACAGTATCGATCCTTCCAGCAGTTTTGTTCCTTATTTCGCTGCAACGTGACGCCATTGAAGCCACCGGACCGGTGAGATTCGGAATACGCTGCCTGCAAACCGTCTAGTTCAAGCTACAGCATGTTGCAACCTCTGTAAAAAATGTAAATGTAGGTGTCAGCATGACTACAAGATGAAAGCTGTGAAATTCTGGCTGAATGAATGTAGTAAAAAGCGCCTTCCAATATCATACGTTCGCAAGAACTTCGTCGCGTTACATCAGAGCGACAACTGTATTTATGGAAGACACAGGTGAAAAATATAACGACACATCCCATAGAATATAAAAAAACTTATGTATAAGAAACTATTTGCTAGTTTTGAACATGCTAGAAGATCATCGAATTGCTTCAGATTCCTCTTTGCTAAGTTCTTCTTCCGGCAGTGGAAAGTCCTTTACCGCCGCTTATCAGAAAAAAATAGCGGCGCTTGGAGATATTCACGCCGAAGTTTTTCATAAGGACACCATACTTAAATTGCAATCTTTTACCCATTTTCAATTTTCATATCCACGATTCCGGGATATAATAAGCTATTCTTGGTTTGCAAGCAGATACATCACAGAACGACTTCCTGAATATGTAGTATCCGTGAAATATTGTCTTGAAACGATGAAAAACACAATGTGAAGAACAGTGTCACAATGAAGCGTTTTATCGTTGTGCATGGTACCAAAAAAAGAATTATTTTTTCAACATTCAACCAATACGAGTCACTTCTGTCTCTTGCTTATGCTTCATTGTCACCATGGGACTTGAGAGAGTTTACTCCATTTCACACACGCACTCCATTCCGCTCGTCCTCCTCCGTTTTGTTATTTTAACCAATCAAGCAATTATATATACAGGGACATCATTTTATTTTTACTTCAATTTTTATTGTACCTGCGTTTCTAAATGTACTGGACCCCCACCCCTTTCACTAATGTCCTTGCTAACGTCAGTCACACAAACTTACGGCCGCTGTTGCTAGCAGTGAAATAAACAGTACAGAGTACAGTGTGTTTCAGAAATATGTTGCATTTTTTATAGAAGATGGAGCTTATATTATTGAAGTTTATTTTCACACAGGTATGGTGTGTAGCATAACTGAATTTATCTGTGTGGACTGAGCACAAGTGAAGATTAGAGTTACCGAAAGTACGGTACCCTATAATATGGCGCTGTACTTAACAGCATTATTTAAACAAGAGTTTTGTTTTACTGTTTGTAAGTATGAAGGACGATGATGTAAACTGGAATTACAATATAATCGAATGTGAACAACAGTTTTTTTTTTTTTTTCACAATTTCCTGATTATATTACGGAATATTTTCGTAGAAATGTCAAGCTGGTAGATAAATTTAGAGCAACAGAGTGTACAGAAAGAAAGAAAAGTGTAATATGGTGACAGAAGATGCAGTAGAAGATGCTAGAGAAAGGATGCAGCGAGGTCCTAATAAGTCGGTCAAGAAGTTAGCTGTAGAAATTGGGGTTTCTTACGGAAGTGATCACAAAATTCTCAGGAATAAATTAGGTTAGTAATATGCTGAATAAAGTAGACATTACATAATGAATATAACCGCCAGAAGAGTTGAGTTTGTGAAAAAAAAAATGTTACTACTGTACTGTTTTTTGATAAAATACTGTAAAAGTAGTGATCAAACTGAAAATTGTAATATTGTATTTCCCTGTAACATAAATGGATACACTACTTTTCTCTCCTCCTATAGCTAGTAAAATGATTTGTTTACATATTGCACTAGCAACACCAAACTCCTGTAATGGAAAGGGGGTAACAGTGTTTTCGAGTTATAGCCAGGTTAATGTTAAAAATGTTGGTAAAGATAAAGTGATGTCCCTGTATATATATTTATATTTAAAAAGTGGTATATCGCACTGAAACAATCAGTAGTACGTAGTAGTAATAGTAGTAGTAGTAGTAGTAGTAGTAGTAGTAGTAGTAGTAGTAGTAGTAGTAGTAGTAGTAGTAGTAGTAGTAGTAGTAGCAGTAGTATTAGGTCCACCGCTGTGGAGTAACGATTAGCGCATCTGACCGTGAAAGAAGCTGGCCCGGGTTCAAATCCTAGTTGGAACAAGTTACCTGGTTGGGAATTTTCCGGGGTTTTCCCTCAAGCAATTGAAGCAGAATTGCTGGGTAAATTTCGGCGTTGGACCGCGGAGTCATTTCGCTATCATTAATTCATTAATTCATACATCATCATCATCATCATCATCATCATCATCATCATCCACATCATAGCCCGGGTTAAGTTCACAATGCGGCGTGCTGTACTTGTACAAGAGTGCGGCCGTTCGCCCAATCATTCACAGAATAGGAGTGGTGCACAATAAGCCTCAGGCTGTAGTGCAAGTGTTCGGTTTCCTCCTCCGTACGACACAGAAAAAATTAGTAGTAGTAGTACAGTAGTATTCTTCTTCTTGTTGCAGAAAAGAACATATTATTTTTGGTTTACAATGGTTGGTTGTCAACAAACTAATACTGTATACAGGATTTCCAGTACTAAAGCATAATATAAGCTATGTTTCCTTCGGAACGCATATAACATTATTTCTTCCTCGTTTGAATCTGCACCCAACATCAACAAACGAATTAATTAATTTGGTAACAATATCTGGCGATGTTAAAGACAACGTGAAAAGCCATTTGCCTTCATTATGATTGCTTTATATAAAATGGAGGCGATGATGCGGCGTTTCATATTTGTCACTAACACAAACCTTTGTGCTGCTGTTGGGAACAGTTATAGCGGGGTGAGCCCCTTTCTTCCCCTCCTGCCGTGCCCTGACTGCATTCATAAGGAAGGGTCAAATGAACTGCGCGAAATTCCCGGCTCCACCGCAACGATACGGGATATAATAACAATATAGGAAGAACGTGAGACCTGCTACATAATGCGGTCGACACCACAACAAAGAATGAACTAATTTCGCATCCAGGCGCCATAACGGGGCAATTCCCGGCAGATTTTAAGATCAAGTCTGTTTTGGAATTAAGTGAACTGTAAGGCTGTAAGCCCACGTAGAGGCGGTTGTGGAGTCAAGCCCGGGTATAACAGAGCAGTTGGAGGTGTAGGTAGTAAATGAAGGAAACGGAAAAATGTAAGAGAGAAAGGATTAATATGCAGTGCAAAATGAAACGCTTTCATTAATGTAAGAACACGTCAACGAAATCAAAATTCGATTATAACGTAGATAGAGAGTAGTTGAAGGTGTGAAGACTAAGGGATGGAAGTTGATGACCTAAAGTTTTTGCTGAAAAAATAACCTATAAAATGTCCTTACATCTACATAAAAATGCCCTAAAAGTTTAAAAAATTGACCTTAAATGTTAATAAACTGAAGGCAGACGACTGCATCTGGAGGGATAATCTAAAAATTCGAGTGGATAGTTTTTGAGGAAAATCTTGTTTCTATTTAACTTGCATTAAAAATTAATTCTCAACTAATATAAATTCATGGATTGCCATGATTTTGTACTGCAACACAGAATAAGATTTGATTTTTAAACTAAAGTAAATTTAATATTAAATTTATTCATAGCAAACGTAAATAACAGAACTTTCTGTAACAGTTTCTATTTTTTGTTTGTTTTGTTTTTGTTTTAAGCTTTGGCGATCATAATCATGAACATTGCAGATATGTAAAAGAATCCAACTTTAGAGTTTCATTGTTTGCAGTGGGATAAAATATAACTTCATTGATGGTTTCAATAATTATTTCACTTTGAATATATAGTGTATTTTATAAATGCATTTACTTTGTACAATATACTAGTATATTATACCTCACATCATGTAATACATTAATGTTTCTATTACTTAAATTTTTATAATGTGCTATTTTGAATCGATGAGATAAGAAAACAACACATATATTTTCTTTAATTATTTACTTCATTATTTTCTTTGTTTCCCCCTTCCCTTGTTATATTACCGGTTGTTCTGTATGGTTGTGAAACTTGGACTCTCACTCTGAGAGAGGAACATAGGTTAAGGGTGTTTGAGAATAAGGTGCTTAGGAAAATATTTGGGGCTAAGCGGGATGAAGTTACAGGAGAGTGGAGAAAGTTACACAACACAGAACTGTACGCATTGTATTCTTCACCTGACATAATTAGGAACTTAAAATCCAGACGTTTGAGATGGGCAGGGCATGTAGCACGTATGGGCGAATCCAGAAATGCATATAGAGTGTTAGTTGGGAGACCGGAGGGAAAAAGACCTTTAGGGATGAGACGTAGATGGGAGATAATATTAAAATGGATTTGAGGGAGGTAGGGTATGAGGATAGAGACTGGATTAATCTTGCACAGGATAGGGACCGATGGCGGGCTTATGTAAGGGCGGCAATGAACCTTCGGGTTCCTTAAAAGCCATTTGTAAGTAAGTAAGTAAGTAAGTAAGTTCCCCCCTCCCATTCACTATAACGTCCATATACCATGTATCTATCAATTCAACCTCTAAAACCACACGTGAAAAGCCTTACGGCATATTGGTTACATCTACTGGGTCAGATGTAAAAAGTGATCGTGGACTTGACGAACATGGCAAAGTGGAATCAAATAAACAAAACAAGGCGAGATATAAAACAATATATATATATATATATATATATAATGAAATATAATAAATAAAAGAATACAAATTCATACATATGTAGTTAAATAAAATACGAAAACAGTGATAATAATAATAACTTATTTATTTATTTAGAATATTAACGTGCAAAACATCAGCACAAGACCATAATAATAATAATAATAATAATAACAATAATAATAATAATAATAATTATATATATTTTCAGGATTCTACAGCTACTGCCGTCTTCTGTGCCAGTTCTCCAAAGCCTTCTGTCTTGTGCGTCTTCAGTCCTCAACCCCCTCTTGTGCATGACCTCCATTACTTCGTTGTCCCAAGTTCTTTTTGGTCTACCTCTTCCTCTCCTTCCTGGAGGTTTCCACTGGTAAATTTGTTTAGGCCATCTATCTTCACCCATTCTCATCAGATGACCAAACTACTTCAAACTCTTATTTTCTATTCTATTTAACACTGTCTCTTCAGCATCCATTCTATGCCTGATTTCTTCACTGTTAATGTGGTTCAAACGGGAGACTCTAGCACTTCATCTCAAATAATTCATTTTGTGGGTGGGATGTCGTTATTGAGTTCCCACGTTGGACGCCATTTGAGGGTGAGTGGTTATTGTGACCACACGTTGGGCGCCATTTGAGGGTGGGTGCGTCTCGATGTTGCGTGAGATTCACTCAGGGTAGCCGAGGTACGGTTGTGGTGTAGGTTGATGTCGGGAATAACCGCAAGCCGGCTACTTATATAAAAGGCAGTGTAAATTCCAAAACTATAAGTTTATTGTCGTATTCACTTGGTAAACCCTAGAGTATGTATTTCCGGCTGACTTATAATTCAATCGTTGGTCGCAATTCTGTATCGACTCAGTTGCAGCTCTGAATAAGCTCTATCCGATACTATAAATTCAATACTCTGTCCCGTACACTACGACACGAAGCTCCTAAATGTTGGCGAGTAGTATTGCCGATGACAAAGTTCAATCTATCGAGTCTTCGCCTGAAGAAAGACTATTAAGTTGGGCCGCCGACACAAAAAAAGATGTCGCGCCGTCTACTCGAAGAAAAGTAGTTATCCTATCGACACGAAACGAAGTAGTTATTCTGCCCTGTATGTAGGGCCGCCGACACGATGAGATCTTGTGCTTGTGCCCTGTATGTAGGGCCGCCGACACGATGTGAAGTTGTTTTTCTGATCTCCGCTCCGAAGCGGAATAGTAGTCGTTATCTCCGCTCCCCGTCACCCTTATTTATAAAAACCTATCCTACGCTAAAACTAACTATTCTATTGGTTAAAAACTACGTCACTAACTGGCCTAAAATCTATTCCCTATTGGTCCAAAGTGACCTCATAAGCTGGACCAAGATCTCTTCTTATTGGGCGCGAAATATGTCATCTCTAAATTTAGACTTTGGATTTCCCATAACCTCAAATTAGTTTGTATATCTCACAAGAATACCCGTTCTTTGGAAAACCCAAGCTTGGCAGTATCTTTCCCACGGGTCCAGTCTAACTTTAGGGTTTTATGCTTCATCGAGTCTCTATACGAAACCCCGCTCAAGGTGGCCCTAAATCTGTCCGATGCTGACAAGTGACGAAACACCTGTGTGGGAAGCTAATTCTAACGAAGTCGCCAGAACATCCCCGCGAATACATGTAATAGAAATATGGAGATATCACTTCGCTAATAAATCGGTCTCTCCCTCTCCTAATTACTGCTTCAATTTCTACGGCCAAAGTTCTTTTTCTATAATATGTATTCGTTACCCATATTTCACTTCCGTAGTTTAATACAGATTCAACTAACATTTTGCCAATATATTTTTTGGTATCCTTCCAAAGATGTTTATCCCACCATATAGAATTTAATCATGTTATAATTTTTTTACTTTCTTCAATTCGGTATTTTATTTCCACTTTGCCAATACCTTCTGCTTTAGTTATAATTTTACCTAGATATTTTTCCTGGTTAACTTGTTTAATTTCAATTTCATCATCTATAACAATATTATCACTACTTTTAGTATTAATGGCCAAATATTCTGTTTTCTCATAATTTATAGAAAGACCCCACGATTCATAAAATTTGTTTAATCTTTTGACCATACATTCTAAATCAAAAAGATCTTGGACAATCACTACTTGATCGTCTGAAAATTGCAAATTAAATAGGAATTTATCTTCTATTTTTATTCCTATTCCTTGACGACTTTGTTTCCATTGTTTCAATACCTGTTCGATGTATATATTGAACAGTATTGGTGATAAGCTACAGCCTTGTCTCAACCCTTTGGAGGTTTCTATTTGTTATGAAAAAGTTTTTCCAATTTTGATATAAGATCTATTATCGTTATACATTTCTCTTATGACGGCAATTAATTTTTTATTTACGTATATTGTTCTTCTTCAAAAATTCCCAAAGTTTATTTCTTGGTACAGTATCGTATTCTTTTTCAAGATCTATTAATGCCAAATGTGTTTCTTCTCCAACTGCAATGCGTTTCGCAATTATCTGTTTCAAAACAAAAAGATTATCTATGCAGGATCTTCCAGCTCTAAAGCCACTTTGATCTTCTCCAATGTTATCTTTAAATTCATCTTCCAATTTGGTCCACACCTGTGGAGTAACGGTTAGCGCGCCTAGTCGCGAAACCAGGTGGCCCGGGTTCGATTCCCGGTCGGGGTAAGTTACCTGGTTGAGGTTTTTCCGGGGTTTTCCCTCAACCCAAAAATGAGCAAATGCTGGGTAACTTTCGGTGTTGGACCCCGGACTCATTTCACCGGCATTATCACCTTCATCTTATTCAGACGCTAAATAACCTAAGCTGTTGATAAAGCGTCGTCAAATAACCTACTAACATCAAAATATTTTCCAATTTGGTTTTAATTATTTTTGAAAATAACCTGCAAATGGTACTATTCATACTTAATCCTCTATAATTTTTTGGTTCTTTTCTATTCCCCTTTTTAAAAATTGACATAATGTGACTAATTTTCCACTCTTCTGAAATCCTTTTGTTTTTTATACATCTATTGAATAAATTTGTCAATCTTGTTCTTAACTTACTTGGATCACATTTTATTAATTTATTTGCAATATTGCCTGGTCCAGGGGACTTTTTATTTTTTAATGACTCTATTGCCATTTCCATATCTATTTCATCTATCTCAATTGACTTCGTGTGCAATGGCTCAGGTTCTAGTCTTTCTAAATATTCTTCTCTATTTTCTATTATTAATGATTTATAATAATTTAACAATCTAACATATTAATCACATTACGATTATTTGATATTTTATATATGTTTAATGATTTCAAAAAGCGCCATGCTTCTGATCATCGTGAACCTCCAATAAAACTCTCGATGTCTTGACATTTCTTTGTCCATGTTTTATTTTTGTCTTCTGTGACTTTCTTTTTGACCTTGGCATTAGCATTTTTATATTCACACCAGTTTTCTACTGTGTTACTACATAACTATTTTTGGTAACTGTTCTTCTTTTCCTTAACTAAATATGCTATCTCTTCATTTCACCAAATTTGAGTTGGACGTATTTCCTCCAAGGTTCCAAGTGCTCCTTTTGCTGCTTGCAGGATAGTGTTCTTCAAGTTTTCATGTTCTTCTTCAATTTCTTCCAGTTCCGGTAGATTTGCTAATTTCTCTTGAAGTCTCTTCTGATATAGGTATTTAGACATATTTTCCTAACAATTTAATAAATACAAGAGTCCATTCTTACCACCAGACGAATCTCAATAAAACCCAAATGTCTACACATATGTCTGCCGCGGTATCGAAGTTCCAACCTATGTCTCAAAGGCAGCGAGCGAACTCGCAAGTTTCTTGTCTATGCCCCCGCGTTTCTTTTCTACACTCCACGGGAGCGAATTTCCGAGTGTCGGTGTCTCAGAATTTACGTAACCAAGAAAACTACCTCCCCTCTCCTCGTCTACCCATTATTCTTTGCTACTGTTACATATCAGGAATGCCAAGTGAAAAAGATGGTGCTGACACACAGGCGCGACTTCGCCAACTGAGCCTGTGTACACGGCTCATCACCTATATCAGCCGTGGCGAAAAGGCCATCGTGCGCCGAGCCACTGTGTAAGCTGCAACGTGCATGGCACCTATGGAGGGAGGCGGACACCCGAAGGGGAAGTTAATGTTTAGGACGTGTAACGAAGAAAGAAATGAACAAGAAAACATAGGACACATTATCACAACCTAAAATTAACTGTCTCCAGAATGTCTCTGCGACAAAGTTTCAAAATCAGGAATTATGTCACTTTACTGCCAGTCGTAGTTGATCACGAAGGTATTTGTCTGTCAGTCGTGATTTAAATTTGATTTTTACTATTTTCATTGTTGAAAATAATTATTCACAAACGTAAGTTACAGCGAATATGGCTTCAAAAGAGCTAGCGAAAGAACGAAGCTTCAAATATTTATTTTTTTCCAAAGATTTGAAAAGTTCAATAACTGTCAAGTCACATCTAGCTTTCATTTAACATCACATTGTAAATCTGTGAGTTTAAATTGAAAATCTAACCGCATTATTCGTACATATGCTGTAAAAGAATCGACGTACAGAGATGATGATGATGATGATGATGATGATGATAATAATAATAATAATAATAATAATAATAATAATAATAATAATAATAACACTTAACTTTTTAATGTTTCATCAGTAACATGTAGTAACTTATAATGCCGTTTTATGTTATACAACCGTTTTCCTAGTAATATTTGTGAACAAATCATACATTTAATATTTTAATCATATTGTAAGCAAAAGAATGCATCCTCCCATCCTACTTGGAACTTTCGTTTTTGTAGACGTACATGATTTCGAGGGAGACATTGTGACGATACGCCACTCGTAGGTCAGAGACAAATACAAATAGAACGGAGTTTGATTCCAGTAAGTGAGAGGGTGGGGGTTGTAGGTAGGAAGCAAGAGAAATGCACTGCGAGCCACAATGTGCTCGTGAGTCGCATTTTCGCCGCGGCTGACCTATATCATACCTGCACAAGCAGCGCTCAACGAGCGCGCGCGCTCCTTCGGAGCGGGAGAGCTGTGTTTACCGCTTGCCAAATCGGAGAGGAAGATACGTCAGAATGACATAGACTTGCTATGGATAGAGGAGAGGGAACGACCACTCAGCTATCTAGTGGAGTGCAGTGCGTATTCTCAGTAACTGTTTCACGTCGCTTACCTACTGCTACAGTACGGTATGGAGGAATCTAAAAGACGGAAAAGTAGTAATCAGGCAAATTCTTTCAATGTTGCATGGGAAAATGCTTATTTTTTCATAGCTGCTGGAGTAAATACTCAGTGCTTTATCTGCCACAACATTTTGGAAGGTAGAAAGAAACGTAACATAATGCGTCATTACGAGTCCAGACATAAAGATACTAAAGATGTTAATCTTCAACAATTTAAATATCTCTCTTCAGGGAAAAGGCCAGCTCAGTGTTGATATGTTGAATAAATTACGGGATTTCAGTCGTAATCTTACACTTTTCGTAAGTCAGTTTCGGGAAGGTAATATGGCTTACTTTCGAACGATAGAAACTGCTCGTGATGAAGCCATGTTAAACGATTATGTGAAAATATTAACTAAAATTCAAAATGAATTTAATTTTAGGTTCCAAGATCTTGTCTTCAGGTCCACACATGTGGAGTAACGGTTAGCGCGTCTAATCGCGAAACAAGTTGGCCCAGGTTCGATTCCCGGTCGGGTCAACTTACCTGGTTGAGGTTTTTCCGGGGTTTTCCCTCAACCCAGTATGAGCAAACGCTGAGTAACTTTCGGTGTTGGATCCCGTACTCATTTCAACGGTATTATCACCATCCACGACTACACAGGCTGGCTGTGAAAATGATTGCTATGTTTGGCTCAACATTATATCTGTGAGCAACTGTTTTCTATAATCAACTTTAATAAAGGCAGACATCGAACATCTGTAACTGATGTTTCATTATGATCAGAGGCTACTCTTCCTTTCAGCTGCCAACAGCATAAAACCTCGTTTTGATGTACTGATAAAGAAAAATATAACAGAATGATATTGTGCATTTAAGTAGGTATAACATTTCTATTATTTCTGTAAAATAAATATTTCTGTATTAATTAATAAGTGCAAGATAGTTTTGCAAACACTGAACGGGAATTCATTGCATTAACAGTCGTAATAGTACTTCCTTTTGTGTATATTTTATACGAGATCACCCCCTCTTCCAGGGAACCCTATACTGAGCGCAGCTAATATCTGCATTCCGCTCACGAGCTGTGAGCCGGCTCGGAGAGCGCAAACCTTGTGCAGGCCTGACCTACATCATTACCTCCCAACATAAGTATCTCACCACTATGACCACTGATAGGACGTCTGTTCTCTCAGCATAGAAAAATATTAAGCAGCGAAAAAGCAGCAACTATGATTTGTATAAGATGGCTGGAAAATAAATTTAAAAAGTGCTATAAAATCAATACGAATCGAATAAAATGATCTTTAAGACATCAAAATAAAAAAGTCATGTCGGGCAAAAATGGCAAAGAAAAATAAGAAAATGAAATACGAAATTACATATATTGTTTTGTTATAACAAGAAATAAATTACCCATTTTTGAATCTTGCGTACACCACTTTTAACACTTGAATATAATTAATTGATGAACTAGTGGACTTACTCGTGTTAAATATGTAATATTCGTCCGGCTTACAGCTGTTTCAGTGCATCACGCACCATCATCAGAGCCTACTAGATCGCGGCGTCATCTCGAACTTCTCTGCCTGTTAGGAGGGTGTGTTTTATTGTTGGAATGTGTTGGATTGTGGAGTCGAATAGTGTGTGTGTACTGAAATTGATCTGTGTGTTGAGGATTTGATCAGGGTGTGTTTTAGTGTGTTTGCATATTTCGTATTGTTCTAGCGTGTTGAGTTTTTGGTTCTTGGGTTGTGTGTGTAGGATTTCCATGTCCGTATTTATGTTATTGTATGTATGGTTGGCATTGGTTATGTGATCGGCGTATGTAGATGTGTTGTGTCCTCTGGTTATAGCTTTAATGTGTTCTTTGTAGCGAGTTTGGAATGATCTGCCTGTCTATCCTATGTAGAACTTGTCGCAACTATTACATGTGAGTTTGTATACACCTGTATGGTCGTATTTATTTGTTTGTGTTTTTTGTGTGTTGAGATGTCTTTGTAGTGTGTTTTCTGTTCTGTATGTTATGTTATGTTATGTTGTATTTCTGTTTTCTGAATGAAGATGCGATCTTATGTGTTTCTGAATTTCATATTGAAGGTATACTAATAAGCTATCACAATTTGACTATAATTATGTGTGTATGTTCCGCCTTTGCTTATCATACAATTAAATGGAGAAACTAATAAATCATATTTTCATTAACGTTTTCGGTACTTATGTACCATCTTCAGATGTATGTATATAATGCTAATTGTTAACCAAGCCTCTAGGTGCATGTGTCGTAAACTTAAATAATCAGTGTTTTTGTGCGTACTGTACTATATCGATGAAGTGTTGCCATGATTGAATAAATAATTACCTAGCTCTTATTTATTCAATCATGGCAACACTTCATCGATATAGTACAGTACACAAAAAACACTGATTATTTAAGTTTACGACACATGCACCTAGAGGCTTGGTTAACAATTAGCATTATATACATACATCTGAAGATGGTACATAAGTACCGAAAACGTTAATGAAAATATGATTTATTAGTTTCTCCATTTAATTGTATGATAAGCAAAGGCGGAACATACACACATAATTATAGTCAAATTGTGATAGCTTATCGGTATACCTTCAATATGAAATTCATAAACGCTAGCCAAGCAAAAATTATAAATGCATACACCAACACCAAAACGAAAATATTGAAAACCAATGCCAATATCTGGTTTAACCAACAATGTTTAATACAAAAAGTCACTCCAAATTACGCAAAAATTACTAGAAACAGATTTTATACACAACCAGCCCAAATAACCAACAACCAGTTCCAGAAATTACGTATGAAAAATGAAATCAAATTCTTACACATAAAGAAAAACTACCTGAACAAGAAACTCTATGACTTACATTTACAACTAGCAAATTTCTTGGCAACCAATGGGACAATTTATATCAACATAGGCAAGAGAAAATAAACACAATAATGAAACGCAAATATGAAACACTACAGAAAAAAACTTAATAACCTAATTACTAATCAGTCACAACGACAATCCAACTATCCCACATTTAATAATAGGATAGTTAACTTAACGAACCTCAAATTAAACAACCAAGAAGTAAATATCCTAAATAATGGATACAAACACAATTATCCACCAAATAATATCAGAAAAGTAATAGAAAACACAGCAATAGAAACCCAACATATCATACAGAACTGCGAACACGAAAACAAAGAATTTCTACAATACAGCACTGCTAAAATAATAGAAAAATATGTAAAAAAAACCCAACCACTAAAAAAGAGTTCAAAATAGCCAAAAGCCAACACAAAGAACTAAAACAATTAAAACAAAAACTAAAAGACAACAACGTTCTACACATAAAAGCAGACAAAAATGATGCAGTAGTCTTGATGAACAAAACAGAATACATAGATAAAACTAATGCATTTTTCACTAGCAACCAGATTACAGAAATCAAATTAGACCCCACAGAAACTTACCAAAAACAAATAAAAACTGCCATAAAAATGCACCAGACTTTATACCAAAAAATAAAACCCTAAACTTCATCATGAAAAACCCCAAAGCACCCAATTTAAAAACACTACCCAAAACACATAAAAAAGAAATGACAATGAGAGCAATAGTGAATTGCAGAGAAGCCCCAAATTACAAAGTTAATAAATATTTATACAAATTCTTAAGTAATAACATCATTCAAGACAACCAATATACCATCATCAACACAAAACAAATAACAAAAAAACTCCAAAAACTCAAAACCACGAGCAATACCAAAATACTTTCACTAGATGTCACAAATTTATATACCAATATACCAATAGATGAAACCATTAACATTATTATTCAAAAACTGAATGAACCCCAATTAGATAACAATATAATTCAACAAATCATCCAATTACTAAAAACATCACTAAAACAAAATTACTTCAAATTAGATAATAAAATATACATTCAATCAACTGGATTAGCCATGGGTGACCCCTTATCTGGATACTTAGCTAACATATTCCTACAAGACCTCGAAAACAAACATATAAATAATCTAAACAATGAGTTCAATTTCAGCACATACGCAAGATATGTTGACGATACAATAATAATATACGAAAACACCCAAAATACAGATAGTCAAATACTAGATGAATTTAACAAATGGCACCAAAACATAAAATTCACACTAGAACAAAGCAATAACAACAGCCTTAACTTCCTAGATTTAAATATAACAATAGCAGCCCAAACAATTACATTTAACATATACAGGAAGAAAACAACAAACACACATGCTAAAAAAAAACATTCAACACACACAACCACACATAAAATTAGTAAATTCCGTTTCCTCATTGATAGATTACTCACAACACCGCTAAATAAAGATAATTACAATAAAGAACTTAATTATATAAAGCAAATAGCCTCTGAAAATGGATACGAAAACCAACTAATTAACAACTTAATACAAAAGAGAAAAACAAAATTACATAAAAAAAGAATTCACAACATTACAACCCGAGAAAACACAAAACAAAAAACAATGGCATAGTCTAACATATTACGGCAAGATTTCAAACAAACTTAGTAACTTTTTTAAAAAACAAAATATTAACATAGCCCATCGTACCAACAACAAACTAAACAACATAATTCCTAATAACACCAACAATAATGAACCCCTCCTAAACAGTGGTATATACCAGCTAAACTGCAAAAATTGAACCAAAACATATATAGGACAGACTCGGCGTAACTTCAAAATAAGATTTCGTGAACACACCTCTGACTTCGTTTATAATAGAAACAGATCTAAATTCGCACAACACCTCATAGATGAAAACCACGAACTCGCAAATATTAACGACACTCTGAAAATACTAAAAATCACAAATGACCCCACAATAGAAACAGCTGAACAATTTCATATCATAAAAGAACACAACTCAGGAAAACCCCTACTAAATGAACAAATAGCTAACATAAATAATCCACTTTTCAATTTATTCAAATTATTCCCGCCTAAACAATCGCACACACAGATCTCACCGATTCCCCCTCTACTTCCGGTAACAGACAACACAACTTAAATATACTGTGAGCAAGCCCACCGCTTTAGTATCAGCCTAGCATCAAGCACGAGCAGACCAACACGCGGTAAAACTGTAAGTTACTTTTCTTACATAACAGGCATCAACCCTAGCAGTTAACCAAAATCAACACCAGTTAAAGGAATTTCCAAATTAACAATTTCAAATATTCTCAATTTCAAATTCATAAACTAATACTTAATCATTGTTACAGACACGCCAGGCGATACTAAATCCATGGACTTGACAACCTTCAATTTGTTTTAACAATACATCTATGGGTACAAATTAAAGTAATGCCATTAACTATTATAGAAGTGCCACAACATCACTTTCAGCAAACATAGTCATGTTGACGATACTACGTCTACCTCAACGCTAAAAAACAAGATCACCACAACTGCCTCATTCAACTTCACATCGGCAAACACCGCACAACAAGTGATCACTAACTTCAAATATATTTAAAGTGATGCAAAAACTATGTGTTTTTAAACAGTTTTAAATAGTGCTTTAAATAGTGTTTTAAATATTGACAGAAACATTTAATTTTAATTTTTAATTTTGATAGTATGTTGTACCAACAAATAGTATATAAGAGCTAGGTAATTATTTATTCAATCATGGCAACACTTCATCGATATAGTACAGTACGTACAAAAACACTGATTATTTAAGTTTACGACACATGCACCTAGAGGCTTGGTTAACAATTAGCATTATATACATACATCTGAAGATGGTACATAAGTACCGAAAACGTTAATGAAAATATGATTTATTAGTTTCTCCATTTAATTGTATGATAAGCAAAGGCGGAACATACACACATAATTAGAGTCAAGATTCTTATGTGTGTTTTTGTTTTCATATGTTAGTGTGATGTATTTCTTGCGTTCTTGTGTTTGTGTTGTGTTTTGTGTATTTATGTGTTTCTTAAGTTTTTGTTTTGTCTTCCTTATGATGTTGTTTATTATGTTTGGATTGTATCCGTTTTCTTGTGCTATGAATTTGATTGTGTTCACTTCTTCATTGTAGTGTTGTTGGTTCATGGGTATGTTGAGTAATCTGTGTACTATTGTCCTGAATGCAGCATGTTTGTGTTGTATGGGGTGGTTAGATGTGTTGTGTATGTGTGTGGTGGTGGTGGTTGGTTTTCTGTATATTTTGAAGGTGTGTTTGTTGTTGATTTTTGTTATGGTGATGTCTAGGAAATTTATGGAGTTGTTGTTTTCAAGTTCTAGTGTGTATTGAAGTTTTGGATGTAATTTGTTTATGTATTGGTGTAGTTTGTGTATTTGTCTTTTGTTCCCTTTATATAATATGAGTATATCGTCTACATATCTGTGCCAGTATATTATGTTGTCTGCATACTTGTTGTGTTCATTGTTGAGTATGTATGTTTGTTCTAAGTTGTGTAAAAATATCTCTGCTAGTATGCTGGATATGGGTGATCCCATTGGCAATCCTTCTGTTTGGGTGTAGTATTTGTTGTTGTGTGTGAAATAGTTTTGATTTGTTATGTTATGTTATGTTAGATACTAAAACAAATGCTCACAGATAACAACACACCACAAGAATACATCGAAGAAATCATCGAAATCACAGACATCATAACAAAGCAAAACTATTTCACACACAACAACAAATACTACACCCAAACAGAAGGATTGCTAATGGGATCACCCATATCCAGCATACTAGCAGAGATATTTTTACACAACATAGAACAAACATTCATACTCAACAATGAACGCAACAAGTATGCAGACAACATAATATATTGGCACAGATATGTAGACGATATACTCATGTTATATAAAGGAAAGAAAAGACAAATACACAAACTACACCAATACATAAACAAATTACATCCAAAACTTCAATACACACTAGAACTTGAAAACAACAACTCCATAAATTTCCTAGACATCACCATAACAAAAATCGACAACAAACAAACCTTCAAAATATACAGAAAACCAACCACCACCACCACCACACACATACACAACACATCTAACCACCGCATACAACACAAACATGCTGCATTCAGGACAATGGTACACAGATTACTCAACATACCCATGAGCCAACAACACTACAATGAAGAAGTGAACACAATCAAATTCATAGCACAAGAAAACGGATACAATCCAAACATAATAAACAACATCATAAGGAAGACAAAACAAAAACTTAAGAAACACATAAATACACAAAACACAACACAAACACAAGAACGCAAGAAATACATCACACTAACATATGAAAACAAAAACACACATAAGATCGCATCTTCATTCAGAAAACAGAAATACAACATAACACACAGAACAGAAAACACACTACAAAGACATCTCAACACACAAAAAAAACACAAACAAATAAATACGACCATACAGGTGTATACAAACTCACATGTAATAGTTGCGACAAGTTCTACATAGGATAGACAGGCAGATCATTCCAAACTCGCTACAAAGAACACATTAAAGCTATAACCAGAGGACACAACACATCTACATACGCCGATCACATAACCAATGCCAACCATACATACAATAACATAAATACGGACATGGAAATCCTACACACACAACCCAAGAACCAAAAACTCAACACGCTAGAACAATACGAAATATGCAAACACACTAAAACACACCCTGATCAAATCCTCAACACACAGATCAATTTCAGTACACACACACACTATTCGACTCCACAATCCAACACATTCCAACAATAAAACACACCCTCCTAACAGGCAGAGAAGTTCGAGATGACGCCGCGATCTAGTAGGCTCTAATGATGGTGCGTGATGCACTGAAACAGCTGTAAGCCGGACGAATATTACATATTTAACACGAGTAAGTCCACTAGTTCATCAATTAAATAAATTACTTTTACATCGTTCTGAATTTAAAAGAAAAATAATGACGGTTCATCCACATCCACTCTCTAATGACAATCACAAAGGGGGATAACATAAGACTTCCACTGACTGATGCACTGTTTTTACTGGTTATTTGACGCCACTATATGAACTGCGCGATTCTCTACCTTCAGTGCATTTGGTTAACAGTAAGATATTACTTTATCAAGTTGAATCCCAGGATTTGCCATCAGATTACTTGATATTCAGCTTAACGTGGTTTATACTTTGCGAACAAGCAACTGACGAATGACGAGTGCGAACATTCGTTATTTATTCACTTTTCGGAGCAAATTCGAATCATCAGCGAATGAACAGAGAACATTAAGGTTCGCTGATTATTCGTCGGAAAAAGGTATAATTATTGCAAGTGCAAGCAATATTATATTAGTTAATTTTACAAAAATAATTAAGGAATAAAGGGAGAAAGCGACAGACGCCATTATTTACAAGTCGTCGGTATGAGGGCAATGATTTGATTAATGATTTACGCCGAATCGAATGAGGACAATTTCATAACTCTGTCGGATATCAGCAACAGACTTTGAAATGTTACTATACAAAACAGGTGAATGTAAGGCTCAAAATTTCAAGAAGGAATACAGGTTCATGCAACGCTCGAAATCACGCTTTGATATCTGACAACAGAGGATTAGTACAACAATGTGATATATTTATTCAAAATATCGAAACAGTTTATTTCAAGGATTGTATCCATTGATTTTCTTTGTGTTAATTTATGTAGCAAAAATACTGAACCCTACTCGCACTACTCGTATGTCTGCAGGCGGACCATTCTGATTCGTAAAGCTATCTCACTCTTTTTTTTTCGTCTGTTTCTGACTTTTTCTCCGTGAAGATACTAGCAATGAATCTATTTTCTTTTCTACTTCAGTCCCCTACAATATACAATAAACATGTATTCAATGGAAAACAATAAATAAGTAAATAAATACATACTATTGTGATATAATGAACAAGGTAGGAAAATTTCAAGGAATATGTAGAAAGATAAAGCAATTGCTGGAAAATGAAGTCACAAAAGAGACACAATTAATATTCTGTACAAAATTAGCAATAAGAATTTAACTTACCAATAGTACACCACGGCTCTGGATCCTAGATAGAGAAAAAACAAGATTTAAGTAAAATAACAGCAACAGAAATTAAATTCTTACGTTCAATTAAAGATTGTAAAAGATAAGACAGAACTAAAACACATGAAAATGATACCAGATATTGAAATATATCTAATAACGTACAAGATATAAATAGGCCCATGTGAACAAAACTGGTAACAATACTTAAAATGAGATACACAACATTTGAACTTGTCATTCTTGTACAGGAAAAATTTGAGTGCATTTATTATTACTAAAAACTATCTCCCAACGAAGGTAGAATTTTAAGCCTCATTATAATGATATATGATTTAAAAATATAGCCTAAATACAGGATAGAATAAGAAGAAGAAAAGAACTTGATATGTACATTAAAATCTAATTAAAATATATCTAAAGAGTGTAATCAAAGTCAATCAAATCGAAATGATAGCCGTCCAAATCTTGGATTTAAAATATCAGCATCCTAATCAATTCAAATGAACAAAAAATAAAATTCAAATTGATGTAAAAAAATACATAATGAAATTTTAAAAAAGAATGTTCTGCGACAAGATGTGGTAGCTATCAAAACGATAAAAATTTATTGAAAATAAATAATATACATTGAATATTATAAAGATGAATAGAGATGATGATTGATGATGTTCAATCAAGATTTTAAAATGGTTGATGCAATAGTCTGAAGAATCTTTTTGAGGAACCTTAATTTTCTGAGGATCTCCAATGTAAATTTGGGAATTGTTCCTCGCGCACCAAACATAAGTCCAATGACATTCCAATCTTGAATATTATATTTATGACTGAGATCATCACAGCGTGGCAGGTAAATAGCGCGTTTCTCTTCATGTACCTGCTTTGATTGATCTTAATTAATTTCGAACCTTACAGCTGGGTCAATGGGTCAATGAAGATTTTAAAATAGTTGATGCAATTGCCTGTAGAATCTTTTCAGGAACATTTAATTTTCTGAGGATCTCCAATGTAAATTTGATAATTGTTCCTCGCGCACCAAACATAAGTCCAATGACATTCCAATCTTGAATATTATATTTATGACTGAGATCATCACAGCATGGAAGGTAAATAGCGCGTTTCTCTTCATGTACCTGCTTTGGTTGATCTTCATTAATTTCGAACCTTACAGTGGGGTCAAGAATGAGACCAGTTTTTTATCTCGGTCAATTATTATGATGTCAGCATGCCGTGTAGATCCTTCCTTAGAAAGACATTGAAATTCCTCATATACTTCGTATTCACCATGTTCCCTTAATCTGTTAGCAATTATTGAGCGGACTGTGTTATGTCTGTCAATTCGCAGTAATTCGCCCTGAGGGCAGAAACCTAGCACGTGGGGTAACGTTTCATGCACATTGCTTCTCCTGCAATGGGTATTGCTAAGGCTTCTACCGGAGAGAGATCAAACTGGTACTCATTTTAATGGCCTCGGTCCATTGGCCACAAGATAGATCATTCTTGTTGCTAATCCAGGTGTTACTTTTTTCCAGTGAGAGTAGAATGTAATTCCTTTACCTTTCCCAGGTAATCCGCTCCACTGATTATAAGAAGTGACACGAAGTTGTTTACGGATGTTACGTGAATTAATGGTTCCAATATCGTTGACATTAATTGGTAAGTGGCGAAGGGTGTCAGTAATTTCGGATGGAAGGTTCCTAGTGTGATTAATATACCTAAGGATTGTCTTCTTTAACTAATAATTTGCAAACACTAAGATGTTGGAGAAAAGCTTCCCACTGTGCTTTAAAAACTCCAAGTCCTCTCAAATTTCGAGGTGCATATAGTATTGCATCCGGTACATCTGTCGGCAAGCCAACGATTTCCTTGACAGAACTGCGGTTACGTTTATCAATATCATCAAGAAATTTTAATTTAAGATCCTTTAACGGTGCACATTGAAATGGATAGATAAGCTGAGGCCAAATATATCGATTTAAACTGTTTATTTTTTTTTATCAGGAATGAGCAAAGGTGATGACACTAGGTGGTTAAGACTATTTGTCAATTTAGTAATAATTTCTGTAGGATTAAATTTAATTTCATCATGAAAAGTGATTCCCAAATATTTGATATTTTCATTAGAAGTCAGACAGGATGTTATAGATCCGTCTATTAACTCAAATGGCTGGAAGAAAGTTGACCTCGGTGAAGAGAAATGACTTTACTTTTATCAGTATTAATCTGTAGTCCAATTTTCGCAAGTGAGTTCTTGACTAACATTGTCAGATGTTTTGCAGCACTATTATTTTGACTTATAAGAACTAAATCATCAGCAAAACTAGCACTGATATGATTTCAAGATTAGGAATGATATTGTAACCATATTCTTCTACAATCTGCTTTTCACTCAATTCTTTTAAAAGAAAATCTAGTGCCATATTGAAGAGAATAGGAGAAAGAGGATCACCTTGTGCAACTCATTTTTACATTAAGATTTGTCCTGTTTTAGATGTTCTGTTGATGGAAAATGGACATTATTCTTTTTCAAAATTACTGTGACAATGTCACCTATTACATATTTAGGTAAACTAAATTGTTTCCTAACCGTATTGAAGATAGGTGGAGTTCAGTTCTTACTTCTTATTAAAGATAGGAAAAATAGTTATTTATAATACACGTTCGTAAAAGTTCTCTTTTTGGCACGAATGTATATCATACAGTGTTTTTCTATGATAGCAAAAATGTACATGTAAATAAGATTTCAAGTTGGAGAGGTTATAAGATCACGATTTCACAGGAAATAAGTATCCATGGAATTACAACCTATTTTATTCATTATCACGATTTCATGGCCATCTAAACCGGCCATATAATCAACAAACCTGTTAGGAAGTTTGAATACTATATCTTGTTGTAAGGAGTACCACAGATAGAAATTCAGAATAATATGGTTTAAAATAACATGAATATTAAATTTGTTAGGCCTACTTATTTGTGTTACGTATAATATTTAAGTAATGAAATATAGAAGTATTTCATTAATTTCTTATTGAAGAGTCATCGGACCATTTCCTTCCCGATAATAGGATAATGAACAATTCATTTGTAGATATTCTAGAAATGTACGTTCTTCCAAAAACGCAAATAAAATAAGAAAATCGTACATTTTAATCACAAGCAGCACAGCCTATTTTCAGAGTGTATGGCTTAACAGAGGATGTCCGACTTTTGGCTTCTTTTTTGTCTGGCTTTACTCCCTTGAACCTTTCCTGTCGAGATTTCAGAGAAGACGAAGTGTAATGCGGGAAAATAGCCATACAGGAAGAACTGAATCAATTTATTTTATCGTTCAGTTGTGAATGCTGATGTTGAGAACTATTCGAATGAATTAATTCCATTTATTGGAATGTTGAAATCATTCCAAATGTTGGAAATGTTAAGAAAACAATTCAAATTATTTCTGCATTATCAACGAAAGGGCTTCTGTACGCATGGTAAAAAAAAGTGATTTTTAAATGGCAAGCGACCTTCGGAGCGCATATTCTCAAAACCAGGTTTTGTTTTGAAAGAAAAAGGAATAGACTTCCTTTTGCAAAATTAGACATGATTGTTTTGTTAAATTAAAACAGTGATTGATATAAAAGTTGTAAGTAGCAAGGGAAAGATTCTGTAGCCCTTTACAACTTTAAATTTCATATTGCCATCCTCATACAGTTAAAAACATGTTGATACAGTATTTTAGGCATTCGTAATAAGAACATGGAATATTATACTACATAATCATTTATTGTTGTCATAAAGTTTCAGTATACTGTACATTCTTATGTTCTTAATTAAAAACGCTCATTTATTTAAAGCTGTAAGACCCAAAGGAAAATTACTGTATTTATCTTCAAATTTATTATTATTTTCGTTAATTAAAAATAAACATTATATTACATTACTTTTATTAGACCTATTAACAAAATTAGATTTCGGTTCTTTAATAAAACGTTGATTTAATGCTGTAAATGCCAGGGACAAACATTGTATACATCTTGAAATAATTTATTGTATTTCGAATACAATCTGTCATTCAATGCACAAGGTTTCCTATTCTCAGAGTACTAAATTTAGGTACATTCACTTTTGATGCACTTTTGATTATTAATAACGGACTGTGTGTATCTTGTCAGTTGATCACTTGATCTTGTTTTTTGAATCAATGAATTTGTTCTCATTGCACCGGTATTGTACGCTAATATTCTCGGTTCTCGATAGTGCATCGAATGAAAGATCACATTCGAAATATAAGGTTATTCAAAAGTAAGTTCCCATTTTTAAATGGTAATAAGTTTGTCAAAATTTTAGATTTCACAAAAATAAAAAAAAATAAAAACAATTTATTCGTATAAAAAGGAATTTTAGTAAGACACTAAAAAATTAAATATGACCACCACTGTGATGTTAAATAAATAATAGTCTTTCTTCTATGCTATAAACGGCATTAGTAAGCACATTGCTAGGGATGTTTGCAGTTACATCCGATATTGACTGTTTCAGTTCCTCACGTGTAGTAGGTCTACTGAGAAATAACCCTTATTTCAGATAACCCCATAACCAGTAGTCAGCTGGATTTATGTCTGGTGACCTAGAAGGCCTACTGTTCGGAAAAACCTACTACTTACACGATCACCAAATGTGTTGCTCAATAGTGTTTTCACATTATTGTCTATGTGAGGTGGAGTGCAGTCTCGCATGAAAACAATGTTTTAGATTTCATGATTATGTAACGCTGGTATTCCAAAGCCTTGCAACATTTGAAAATATCGTTGTCCGGTTACAGTCACTGTTTTTATTTGTCCTTTTTCAATTTCTTCATAGAAATACGATCCTATTATGAAATGTGAAGTAAAACTACACCACACAGTAACCTTGATGTCATGTAAAGGTAAATCCATTGTAATAGTTATTTATGGTACTTGTGAGGTAAGTGCACCTTTCCACTCGCGCAATAAAGATCACGCTCACAAGTACCATACGTAATTTTATCCATGACCATAACGAAAAATTCTGCTTTATAAAAGAAAATATGTTGAAAATAAGTCCTCATATAATCACACATCATGGCATGGATTTTAGAACCGTTACGTGTACTAGGTAGGTTATGATGTAGGAGGCCATGATTAGCGAAGAATTGTATCTAAGGCGTTGGTTAAGTGACAAATTATAATTAATTATATAATTTTAATATATATTTTTTTAATTTTAAACGTGTATTTTCGTCTTTTTGAAGTTTCAGGGATTATTTAGAAACGTTCACGGGACTAATGTGATTAAAATAATTTCACATTTTACTTCTGTAAACTTAAAAGTAATATTAAAACGTAATTTATCATCGTGTCTGTTTAGCTCAGTTGTTTTAAAATCCTATAAACGCAACTTCTCAGGTTAAAGTCTCCTCGCATGCCAAAAGGTAAATTATTACAAATATTACAAAATTAAAAAAAATATATATATATATATATATATATATATATATATATATATTAGATATGGATGCAATGCACAAATTACGACGTAGTAGATAGAGAAAAGAGAAGGAGATTGAGCGTATGTATATTTAAGAAATGG
The DNA here is from genome assembly GCA_025594305.2 of Periplaneta americana. Classification (NCBI taxonomy): domain Eukaryota; kingdom Metazoa; phylum Arthropoda; class Insecta; order Blattodea; family Blattidae; genus Periplaneta; species Periplaneta americana. The sequence goes on along the minus strand of JAJSOF020000015.1, from coordinate 15,198,659 downwards.
CAATAAAGAAGTAGAGGTAGTGACATCTAGTAACTAATATATTAACTTCTTGAGTAATAGTTGAATGGAAAAGTATACGTGTGTGCCCAGGTACTAGGAAAATACTAATGAACTGTGAGATAAAGTTCAAACTGTGAGGTAAAGTCTTTATCTCACTAGTGGAATAAACTAATGTTGAATAAAAGCCTACTTTACAAACGCAAAAGTGTTTAGTAAATGCATGTTTTTCGTTATGGTCATGGATAAAAGTTATTAAAATTATTCTCCTACTGCCGTCTACAGTCTGAACAACAATTATTGTTTATACAAGTGTGAAAAAGTTACCATAGTAACGAAATACGGATAGATAAAAAAAAAAACCAAACCTTCTAAACAGTAAATATACCTATATGAGACCAAACTGCTGATGTGTAGAAAAGATACAGCTTACTTTTAAATAACCTTATACAGGGACATCACTTTATTTTTACTAACATTTTTAACATTAACCTGGCTATACTCGGAAACACTGTTACTCCCCTTCCATTACAGGAATTTGGAGTTGCTACTGCAATATGTAAACAAATCATTTTACTAGATATAGGAGGAGAGAAAAGTAGTGTATCCATTTATGTTACAGGGAAATATAGTATTACGATTTTCAGTTTGGTCATTACTTTACAGTATTTTATAAAAAAACAGTAGAATAGTAACAATTTTTTTTTCACAAACTCAAGTCTTCAGGCGGTTATATATATATTATGTAATGTCTACTCTATTCAGCATATTACTAACCTAATTTATTCCTGAGAATTTTGTGAGCACTTTCGTAAGAAACCCCAATATCGACAGCTAACTTCTTGACCGACTTATTACGACCTTGCTGCACCCTTTCTTTAGCATCTTCTACAGCATCTCCTGTCACCTTTGTTGGCAATCTTACACTTTTCTTCCTTTCTGTACACTCTGTTGCTCTAAATTTATCTACCAGATTAATGGCATTTCTACGAAAATATTCCGTAATGATATAATCAGGAAATTGTGAAAAAAAAGAAGAAAAACTGTTGTTCACATTCGGTTATATTGTAATTCCAGTTTCCATCATCGTCCTTCATACCTACAAACAGTAAAACAAAACTCTTGTTTAAATAATGTTGTTAAGTACCGTACCATATTATAGGGTACCGTACTTTCGGTAACTCTAATCTTCACTTGTGCTCAGTCCACACAGATAAATTCAGTTATGCTACACATCATACTTGTGTGAAAATAAACTTCAATAATACAAGCTTTTTCTTCTATAGAAAATGCAACATATTTCTGAAACACACTGTACTCTGTACTGTTTATTTCACTGCTAGCAACAGCGGCCGCAAGTTTGTGTGACTGACGTTAGCAAGGACATTAGTGAAAGGGGTGGGAGTCAAGTACATTTAGAAACGCAGGTACAATAAAAATTGAAGTAAAAATAAAATGATGTCCCTGTACATTCCAAGAACGGAATGAATGTAATTTAAGCAGCACCACAATGTTGACAGAACTGTACGTTTCGAATGATTTCATTCGAATTGGAAACATAGTAATCAAATAATCATTCGATTGCAAAATCATTAAATTTTTCCCAACATTAGTAATGTTACTAAAAAATTCTACAGCGCGGAGTAAGGTGAGCTAATATGTAATCACACTGAAATTTTGGAAGTTTTAGACAAATTCTCTTTGTGATTTTAAACTAAATATTTTGATATTCTGGCAATTGCTTTGGCATACCCTGTATTAGCTGAAGGCAGCTAACCAGAACATAATCCATTACCAATAAATTAAAAAGAAAAAACCACAAAGTCCTTGATAGTTTAAAGTTATTAAAAATCATACAGCAAGCACCATAACAGCTTCAAGACTCTAATCAATCATTTTTATTAATGTATCGGATATACTATAAAATGGATGGAAAGTTATGAAACTTGCTGAAGTTCAATTAATAAGGACGGAAGTGATGAGATTTCATTAATCCTCCGTTTTAAAATATCTCCTGAGCTGACATAATTAAAACCCACTTAGAGCTGCAAGTTTCACGTTCTATATAAATCACAGGACCCACGACTCTCGCGCTGGAGAGGTCTGCATATACACCAGGGTGGGGGGAGCAGTTATCTGAGGCACGCTGTCACTGGGAGGGGAAATAATTATCAAAAATTATCTTCTCATAAGACCCATTGTTTGGGGTGCCGTCACATCTCGCCTAACAAATGAGGCATTTGCGTGCATGAGGTGACGAGACTAAAATTTTTTATGACATTCTTCTCTCTTTCTTCCTCATCTTGAGAATAAAAAATAAACTACGTTAATGTTACTGACATAAATGGTAGTAAAATTGAATTTTTTTTGTCACAAATGCGATATCATAATCGCATCTATTTCTATACTCGGTTCTGAGTTGAGTATTATTATATTATTATTATTATTATCATTATCATTATTATTATTATTATTATTATTATTATTATTATTATTATTATTATTATTATTAGCTACCACCAGTCATCAGTAGGGAGCGGATTTTTATGTACTAAAAATTTAAATATATTTATTTTTATGTGAATGGCGATTATCTCTGAACAACGACTTAGGGCCTATACTGTGAAAACTATCTTTCCACATCACAGGACGTCAGACGTGCATATTTAAAGAGAGGAATGTCAAAAACAAATACACCGTTAATTTCACCTACAGGCACATCCTCCAATACTTGAGGAACTTTACACATTTTTTTATATCCACTGTTTTTCCCAAACACATTCTGGAATTTGTCCCTTAGTACTTATACTTCTGAACCTGGTAGCGAGTCTAGTTTAACTTTCACGGCACGCACCTCCCTGTTTCAGACAACAGGTTTTTGGATGTTTCGAGTTTTTTATGGAGTCACACTAAAAGCTTATATTTGCTAATAGGAAATCCAAATCGTTTTTTAAACAACCATCTTTCAATATATCTTGAAGGATATCGATTGACGAAGCCCGACAACAGAGAATCACAACAAGACGTATTGCCTTACTTGATGGACATAAGCGAGAGGCGAGAGATTTGTTTAAATTAAATAATGTTCATACCCGAGCTCTTATCTGTTGTGTTCCACAAAGCGTGGAATGAAATCATCTTTAGCAACAATAAACATTTCTAATTATGTGTTACATGATCTCTCCTTCTTGTCCATGTTAATGAATTCTCTAATAATAACACTGATATGCTGCCTAGCAGTTCTCAGAACTTCAGGCGATACTGTTACAAAAATGTATCACGGATACACCACACAGCCTTAGAAACACGAAGCAACCAACAATTCTTAAAAAGACAACGTACGTCTGAGTGACATACTTGATTTAGTTTTAAAATATTTAAAAGTTCTTGTAAAAAAATTATTTAAGTAAAAAACTCCAAGATTTATGTGTTTATAATAGATTTCCTGAAAATATGTATTTAGCCTACATATTTTTTTTTTTTGTGAAAATATGTATTTTTATGTTAAATAAAATTCGGGTTTTAAACTTGAAACTTCATGTTCGGAATTTTTAACTTTGTTAATTGTGTTTTATCACACGCAAAAATAATATTTAATTACATAGCAATCCGCTCCTTAGTCATCAGTGTCATCATCATACATTACTTTCACTATAATGTGTATATATCTTATTGTGGAAATATTTATTGGCAAGATGATGGTTATAGCATTAATAAATAAAATAAGTTCATATATAATTATTAACAAATGAATTACTTCTGTTTCTTCGTACGACTACCAGAATTTTTAGGGCCCATGTGATATACCTCTCTCCAAAATGTATAACACATTACGAAAGTATTGTAATATTCCAGCATAAGTGACTCTTAACTTTCGGGCTAATTTCATTCAGCGACGATCCACTTCTTTTTAAGAATTTATTTAAGTTTTCATACCGCGTATTCCGGTGGACAACAATGACGTTACGCTGCAGCGAAATAGGAATAAAACTGCTGGAAGGTTCGATGGCTGTCATGGCGACTGTATAAGTTTTTGTCTGTGGTACGCTAGCAAAATTCCCCAGGATAAGAAAAAAAGCTAGCAAAATTTTGCGAAATTTCCGTACTGCCATCTCGTTCAAAGAGAGCATAAACAATTTATTTCTTGAACCAGTAGTAATAACTGGTCCGTTGAGATGTTCGCTCATAAGCCATTAACATAATTATTATTTTTACGTTGTACTCATTACAAACAATACAGAAGAACACACCGCCATGACACAACAGTGCACGATGTCATTCGTCTGCTAATTCCCGCCCTATACAAGAACCAGTCAGATTCACTGATGGCGGCTGATGGAGACTGCCACCAGCTCTGCAATCTGATGGCACCGGTGCGACACCGGTGGAGCATCAGTGACTCCATCGGTGAAATTCGGAACACCGTGATGCCATCGGATTGCTCAGCGCTGAGATTCGGAATATGCTCATAGCTACAGAGGTGTGAAAATTATTAGAATTATCTTAATTTTAAAGGTTTTTTATTAGTTCCTTCACAAATATTCATTGAATTGATGAATATTGGTATATAATATTACTATACTGATGTAGGATATATTTACTACTAACAATGCCGGAAAGCATTGTTGTACATTGGTATTTTTCTTATTTTACAATTGTTATGGGAATTCAGAAATTATTATATTATGTTGGCGGAATTGGAAGCATAAAAAATTAATTAAGAAATGCTTTAAACAAATTGTTCTTTGCGTTTACATTGTTGTGAAGGTTCAAATGAACGTATACATCTGTTTTATGCATATAATTTTTTATGTTTCCAATTCCGCCAACATAATATAATAATTTCTGAATTCCCATATCAATTGTAAAATAAGAAAAATACCAATGTACAACAATGCTTTCCGGCATTGTTAGTAGTAAATATATCCTACATCAGTATAGTAATATATACCAATATTCATCAATTCAATTAATATTTGTGAAGGAACTATTAAAAACCTTTAAAATTAAGATTATTCTAATAATTTTCACACCTCTGTAGGATTATCGAATGACTTTCATAGACTCAATTTCATAATTACACGTTTATATATCAATTAAAATAAGAATGTAGGCCTACTTCGGTACATAGCCAGTTTCTGCTTTGATGAAGATACTTTTTTATTTCATTGATTTATTTTGCGATTGCTTTATCAACTGAGATGTCTATCTAGCGTCTGAGTGAAATAAAAGTCTTAATTCCAGTGAAATGAGTCCAGGGACCAGCGCCGAAAGTTACCCAGCATTTGTTCTTGATGAGTTGAGGGAAAATCTCGGAAAAACCCCGACAAGGCAACTTGTCCCAACCACGATTTGGACCCAGTCCCGCTTGTTTCAAGATCAGACATGCTGTTACTCCACAAGGGTGTACTTGACGAAGATATAAATCTAATCTGTTATGCTGATAATGTCGATGATCAAGACGTCAATTATGAAGGGTTATTGTATCATATTACTATATTTGTTATAGTCTTCAATGTATTACATTTACCATTATTTGTTGGTAATAGTGGCCAGATTATATTGTTTCCATTGAAGGTAAAAAATTAAGAAATCTTAGAACTATGTTGCAGTTGGTATCGATTGCTGTTCATGCAATATTGTTATCAAAGCTTGGTGTAATTATGTCTTCACAAGATCTTTATTAATGTTGTTTAGTCAACTATTCTAAGACAGGTCTGGACCTCACAAGTGATACCGAGAAGGCATCACTCATGAGGCAACTAGGCCAGAAGATAATGGGGTATGATGGCCAGTTCCTTTCTCTTTCCATTGCATACATAGCTGATTAGTTACGTATTTCACTAAAATCAGACTTCAGATGTACGACGTATACAAACAATAAATTGTTCTTCCTGTGACACAAACCGTCAAGTGAGATGTACTGTCTGATCTAGGCTAGGCTAATAGATGCACACTTTATGTGTACGTTGTAAATTCAGTTGCAGATGTGCAGAAAATAAGACTCGAATATGTTAAGGGGAGAGGATGGTATTTTTTAAAACTTTTTCCCCCAATTTGGTGTAAAATATTATTTTTTTGTATGTACAGAGCTCATAGCCGTGGAAACTCAACCACATAAAAATGTTTTGAAAAAAAAATTATTTGGGGGCCCAAATTTGAAAAAAAAAATATAACCAATGCAGGATTGTACTAAAACCGATATATACAAACCGTTTTTAAAGATAGATTCAAATGTTTTTTTGCAATGTATTTGCAAAAGCATGTTCTACAAACTGTCTGTAACAGAACTTTGGAATTAGTCCCTACGTCTGTAAAATAAACAATTAAAATTAAATAACAATTTTCTGATTTCCTTTCTTGCGAACAAACGGACGTATTTTTAACATGAATATTAACAAAATTCTGTTACAGAGAAACGTTTCCTAATAGTCTACAGAATATGTGTTCTAAATTTCATGCATGTATCTTTAATAATTCAGAAATTATATCCATTTTTGTCTGGCAATGTAGCAAAAAAGTTAAGTTACTGGAAACCGATAAAATCGGGCATGTGATTTAAAAGTCCATAGCGCAGGAAGTTTAAAAATGACGTCTCGACATCCGATAAGGGCACAAATACCCACAAAACGATATGTAATGCATTCCACACATATTAAAGGGTATTTTAAAGATTTTTTTTTTGTTTGAAAATTTAATTTACCGGAAACAACAATAAAAGTGGGCGAGTGATTTAAAAATCCATAACGCAGGAAGTTAAAAAATGGCGACTCAACATCCGATAAGGGTACAAATACCCACAAAATGTTATGCTCTGCATTCCACACATATCACAGAGTATTTTAAAGAATTTTTTTTTTTGAAAATTTACTCATTTTTCACCAAAAAGTACCATCCCCTCCCCTTAAAAACTAGACCAGTGTGAAATTCAACAAATAAAAGAATGGATAAGCAAAGGAAGTGTGTATTTTTCGAGAATGACAGAAGAACGAAGAATAGTTTTTGGACACAATTCACCAACAGAGAAAAGAAGCCCGGATAAACCTCGGAAAAGATGGTGCGACTCCCGAAGAAGAAGAAGAAGAAGAAGAAGAAGAAGAAGAAGATTATATCGATACAAAGATGACTTTTCTCTTTTCACTTTCATCCGATTTCTTCAGCTACATACGCATTTATATCGTTATCGTTTTAACATTTCAGTAGCAGCTTGAGTGTTTGCTGGCAATTTTCCATTGCAGAGTACTTCACAACTAAGTCACTGGCTCTTCTCTATTTATCTCGTCCTAATACATACCAAATTTTAGTTTGTTTATCTCGTACTTCGACGATCATCGCTACACATGGAAAACTTTGATCAGATTACTGAGATTAGGTATAAATAAATAACATTTCCTAATTTTGTATAATAGAAGCCTCCATAAACGTTACTGTTGTGTCAGAATGGAACCTTTATAACTTTTATTCATCAACAACTGTTTTTACACGCAGCAAATCTTTATATGGGCTAAACAACTTCACTTATCAGATAGGAAAACCCATTCAGAATATGTCTCTATAAAATAATTCCACTAACTTGTCATAGTTTGTCCAGAGTCAAATACAGTAAACACAAGAGTACAGAGGAGAGTATGAATAGGTAAGTTAATATCTATTGTTCATGTTTGCCATTAATTAATGTTTACAGAACACGATTGACAGAAAACTCTCAGGACTCAATGTTACTTATACCAAATTAATTTTCAAAACTATTTCGCTGCTTGTGATTTTGTGACCTGGTGGAGTGTAAGTAATAGAAGATCTCACGGACTTAACTCCGCCACTATAGATCACTAAATAGAGAGGCAGACGAAAGGACAGGACAGACGGACAGACAGGGAGAGAGAGAGAGATTGATAAATATATGAACGAATGAACGAATAAATTAATGAATGGATTAATTAATTAACAAAGCAAATAAGTAAATAAGTAAAGGAAAAAGTAAATAAATGCATACATATAAGCTAATAAATAAATAAATAAATAAATACATTAATAAATTAATTAATAAGTAAATAAATAAATTAATAAAGTAAATAAATAATTTAGTTAATTAATTAATTAAGCACATAAATAACTTAATAAAAATTAATAAAGTGAATAAATAAGCAAACATAAAAATTAGTTAATAAATTAATGAAATAGATAAATAAATAAATAAATAAATAATTACAAACGTTTGCAGTTATAAGAGAGCAAAGAAGAAAATATTTAAATGACGCAGGAAGGACCATGGACTTTAGAAGAAAGTAGAAACTCTACCAATTTTTTTTTTTCAGTTTACTCATCTTATTGTCAAGAACTTCTGACGCCTGAAATTATAGGACAAGAATTAATAAATAAGATTTACTTTATAAATTACAAACTCCTTAATATTTTAGACTAAACGGATTGTCAAGAAGTCATATTTTAAGAACAGATTTAAATTATTTAAGTTTGAAATAGTATTTAGAACTAGTTTCTTTCCTCAAATGATTTAAAGCCAGAGAGGCTGTGTCAAGTAAAAGGGACACATATGTAGTAGTGATTTCTTGGGTTTTTGTTAACAGACAGTCCAACTTATATCTTGAATATTTTTGATACCTGGGAGTAATTTTAATTTTCCTGCGCCATCGTATTCAGGTTGCGAGTAAAACTTATTCTGCCACTCGAAGTTGTATATACTGTATATTACTCGAATTGTTCGGTGCCTCGAATGATATTTTTTGCTCCAGGCGGAGAACATTTATCTTTAGAATGAAAATGTTCAATAATATTCAACGGAATGAATGGCATAATTCACCGTTATTTAACCCAGAACTAATACCACTTCTGCCTTTCAGTATAGTTCAGTGGCAGTACAATAACTGCAGTCTAAGCTTACACAATGAGACCCACCATTGCAGTAAGATGTCCTCAACATTATTATATTAGAGCTATTTGTTTTGAAAATTAACGCTGAAGTTCGTTTGTGTTAATAAAATAATAAAATAATCAACACGAAAAGTACAGATGTGCTCTACACACGATCTTCAAGGTCCACTGTTCGAAAGATACAACAGATCGTAAGTTTTTTCCTTTGACCTACAAAAGCTCTATTTTATTTTCAACTTTAACAGTTTTGGCTACTACTGTACCTGTAACGGATTTAGTAAAGTGGGGTTCATAATAAAAAAATCAAATTTTTTATATTCCAGTCCATTTGTAGCCCATACACTTCTTCGTCGATTTAGTAGAATGCGTTTGAGTCTAAAGAAAGCAGAAAACAGTACAACGTGGTCTGTTATGACGAGAATCTAAGCCCCCGCATACCGGTAAGGCATCATGTCACAAACACTTTCAAGTCTGAGTATTTCTGACAAAGTAAATATTACGCACACATTGTTTGACATCATAATACGTCATAACATACAGACAGCCAACCCCCACCATAGGAACAACACACCCCCACCCCTACCATCGACAACTGCACATCGCAGAGCCAAAATCAGCAGTGGTTCAAGAGACACTGAAGACGACGACAAATAGCGTCGAAACGGGCCGTCTGTCGAAGGTAAATACCTTTTTAAACAATTTTAACACTTTTAACGTGTGACAGAGTAAATTTTATGTAAATATTATTCATCGCCTTGAAAACTGCACAAATGTGAAGGATATTGCTGGAGAGAGTAAGGTAATATTTATTAACTGTAATTATTTCCTTTATTTATTTATTTCTTTATTATCGATTTATTTTTATTGATATATTTTTTATTTATTCCTTCATTCGTTTATTCATTCACTTCCTCATTCCTTTATAACTTCACTCACTCACTCACTCACTCACTCACTCACTCCTTTCTTTCTTTAATTATTTACTTATTAGTTTACTAGCTGAAAGCACTCGACGTTGCACGGGTTTTCCTTTCTGCTTCTATTTTTAATTAAACTGGTTATTACATTTTCGGAAATCTCGGAAACCTAACTATAAACAACCAAAACGAATTGTCTTTCCTAAGCTAAGATGAATCGTTACTTAATGTCACTTACATGAATTGATGAACTCCTTAGCAAAATACTTGCCAGCGTTAACTGAATTTAAAACAGTTGTTGTAAATCAGGTACCGAAAAGAAAACATGTCATCATGAGATCTTACCGGGCATTCAACTGGTCCACGCCGACCAATCCAATGTCCAGGGAACTGTTCGTCCAGACTGCTGCAACATTTATGTGTCTTAACCCACCAGAATGAAGAATGATATAAATTCTTTCCTCTTTTGATAACATCATCACGAAAATCAAGAAATTTGTTATAGGAAAGCTTCAAATAATCACAGCAATGCAATGCAACTGTCACAGGTAAACCAAACAGTAAAGCAGGAAAAGTTAATTACCAGAATTGCATAAAAATACCTTTTTCCAAGGCCTCCTTAGCACTGTACCATGTTACAAAATATCTGTAGATGCAGTACCTAATGTATGTGTCATTATGACAGTTATTTTAAATAACTTGAAAACCATTCCTCCATTGATTTTTTTTTCAGAAAATTTCACATGATTTTGAGTACCTACATGACCCCCTTTCCATTTAAAATTTCAAAGTTGCATCCAAAATGGCGGCTTTTGAGATAGCTGAGGGCTAGAATCGAATGTGTCACTGGTAGAGCATTTGGTCTTACAAATACTGGTAACACCTATAGTAATCGAAAAATCAAGCATATGGAAGATATTTATATGGTTCCAGACTTTTGATTCAGCGTGTATATGAAAAACATAAAGAGCAAAAATAGGCTATGTAACGTCTCTCTTTTTTGAGTAGGTTATTTTTCTACGCTTTAGCAACATCTTAGGTTATTTTAGTGTCTGAAGGAGATAAAGGTGATAATGTCGGTGAAATGAGTACGGAGTCCAGCACAAACGTTACCTAGCATTTGCTCATATTGGGTTGAGGGAAACCCCCAGAAAAGAAAACTTCAAGCTGATAACTTGACCCAACCGGGAATTGAACCCGAGCCACCTGGTTTCGCTGTCAGACGCGCTAACCATTACTCCACAGGTGTGAACAACAGTTATTTATTTCAATGTAATATCTTTAGCTGTGTGTAAGCAGTACTGTTCCGTGGACTGCTACAAACCAAAGAGTATAAAAGGGAAGAAGAGCGTACCGGACTGCACAATAATGAGCACGGTGTTGTTTGAAAAAAGCAGGACAAAATATGATGGAGGGGCAAGGTGAAGTGCTGTTCTGCGCATGAGCAGACACTGATAGCCGTGCTTAATAATTGGGAATTAGCACGTTGGAAGCGTTTGAGAGTAAGGATGGATTCCATTGAATCTGTAACACTTTATCGAAACAGTGAACTACTATAGGCCCCAAGTAGAATTTGTATTGTGTGAGTTTTTTTAACAATACCATTTCGACGATAATTTTATGGCGTGCTGCAGCACGTTAGCACGTAGGGAGAAGCCGCCACCTGATTAATAATAATAATAATAATAATAATAATAATAATAATAATAATAATAATGGTATATTTAGCCTGGCAGAGTTAAGGCCATACGGCCTTCTCTAACACTCAACCAAGAGTAAAACTGCGTTACAAAAAACACTACAAATTTACAAAGTACACTACAATTTTACACACAAAACTGTATGAGATAATAATAATGTAATGTAAACAACAAGTAAGTAGAAATCAGTCATAATATATAACATACAGAAAGAAAGAAGAGAACATAATAAAATGTGAACAGCAGGTCAAAATAAATGAGACAAAGTATAAAAAAGAAGACAATTATTGATAATAATAATAATAATAATAATAATAATAATAATAATAATATATTATTATTATTAATTATAATAATAGTAATAACCAGGGAACGGATTTATATGGACTAAAAATATATGAAATATGTAAATATATATGTAGTTATTTTTACCAAAATATGGAATTAAATATGGATTTTTACCAAAATATGGAATTAAATATGGACTTAAAATTATAAAAATGACTATGTACGTTAAATATTGGTACATTTTAATCAAACTAAACAAAAAATATAATGGACGTACCTTATCTTCCAATGTAGTTTCAACAAAACACAATTTTTATTGTCTGTTACCATAACAATAGGTTACAAACATTTCTTTCAAGTGCTGAAAAGTGAATCTTCTTCTATTGTCTCTGAGGATAGATTTATACTGACTAAAAGAGCGTTCGACGTCACAAGAAGTAACTGGTACATAATTCAATTTCACAATGTCTGCTGGGGATAAGTCCAAGTTAATCTTCACTGTTGATTCACCACTCATCACAGCAACAACCTTTTGTAGTTCTTCATATCCAGGGTTTTTGAAAGTACAGTGTCCACCTTAGCTCTTACTGCATCTGCAACTTTACCTCTACCACGATTCAGTTGTTCCACAGTACTATTTATAATTTCAAAACTTTCAGATAGTGAAAGGTGCCTATTTTGGAGACTTTTGAGCGTTTTTATGATGCATGAAAATGTATGCTGAATGTGAGCTAAGTCATTCTTCACACTTATGTCACAGGTAACTGTTTTCGCAGTATCAATTGAGACTGCATCTTCAGAGTCCAATGCAAGGAGAACATTGTTAATAGAGTCTATATGTTCGGCATAATATTCAACTGCTTCTAGCCATGTACCCCATCTAGTTAAAATTGGCTTTGGTGGCAATGGAATTTCAGGGTACATTTCTTTCAACACGTTAACTCTACTGGGAGCTTTGAGAAATACTTTTTCACTGATGAAATCAACAAATCTACTTTAGGAAATTGTCTCTGACCACTTCTGCCACACGATGAAATGCATGCGCCACACAAGTAAAATGAGTCAATTTAGGATATACAACAGATAATGCTTGTCCAGCTTTGACCATATAAGGGCAGCATCGCTAATAAAGAATAACACATTATCGTACATAATACCCTTTGGCCACAGGATACCCATAGCTTCGTTGAACAGTTTAACTATAGTTTTGTTATTGCACTTTTCTAGAACATCACAATGTAAAAGAATTCGTTCAGAATATTGTTCACTTAACAAACCGATAACTACATTACCAACAAGTCTACCTTCTTTGTCGGGAGTCTCATCAATGGAAACCCAAATTGAACTATCTTTAATTTCATCTCTTATCTTCTGTATTGTCTCATCGTAGATGGATGGAGCATACGTCTTCCTAAGTGTTGACTCATCCGGGATTGTATGTTGAGTATATTTTTCAAGGAATTCCCTGAAGACCTTATTCTTTAGTTTGTAGAGAGGAATATCAGCAGAGATGAGAGAACGGCACAGGTCGATGTTAAACTCAGATCTTACATTCGATGTTGTTGGTTGTGTTAAAAACAATTGTCTCTGCTTGGAATTTAGTTGTTTGTTGGCCTGATTTTTACTAGTTGTAATGTGTTGTTGCACCAGGAACTTTTGTGTAGATGATACTGCACACTGACACAAATTACAAAATAATATTTTATTGTCAGTTGATAAACCATCTTCTTTAAATTCTGAAATGTAACTTGTTAGTTTTGATTTTAAATTGACTGAATGACGTACTTTTGGCATATTTACCGTCTTTATAGTATGATTTACAAAACTGAACCTATGTGTACTCTGACTGGCATTTAACTGTTGAGCTGCACAACTGAAGTCTGTTAAAAATTTTAAATTAAATTAATACAGTTTTGTAACTTACTTTCCCATTGTTGATAGGACTGCTAATTTTCAAATAACTCTGATGTTAAAGGGATTACTGAACATGTGTTTAAATCTCTATTGTTGAAATGTATTTTTAAAAGTTAATGGAATTTTGTTTTGTTTTATTGTTAAACCTAATATAATATGGACTGTTTTATATGAAATATGGAAAATATATGGAAATTAACGAAAATATGTACTAAACTCTAAAATATGGAAAAATATGGAAAATAAAAGTAGGATTTTTCAACCCTACACATTGTGAAACATAAAGATAATGCAAAATATAAATTATATTAGCTTTATAAGTAAATATGTATTTACATATAAATCCTTTCCTGGTAATAACAATACTAATATTAATAATAATAATAATAATAATAATAATAATAAAAATAATAAAATAGTAAAGTACTAAGCATACAATGAATACAATATTTTTAGGTACATACAGTAAGGAAAATTATGATTATATATAGCTCAAGTTATCACATTATAGATATACCATTTATCGGGAAATATGGAAATAAAAATACAAAAAATAATAATAATAATAATAATAATAATAATAATAATAATAATAATAGTATGCACCTGTGGAGTAACGGTCAGCAAGTCTGGCCGCGAAACAAGGTGGCCTGGGTTCGAATTCCGGTCGGGGCAAGTTACCTGGTTGAGGTTTTTTCCGGGGTTTTCCCTCAACCCAATAAGAGCAAATGCTGGGTAACTTTCGGTGCTGGACCCCGGACTCATTTCACCGGCATTATCACCTTCATTTCATTCAGACGCTAAATAACCTGAGATATTGATACAGCGTCGTAAAATAACCCAATAAAATAAAAAAAAAAATAAAATTATGCCGAAAATATTGAAGCAATAATAAGAGTAATGATTTAAATAAAAATATTTTTCAAGCAAGAAAAGGAAGAATTAATATTGCAAAAGAAACTATAATATAATGCAATAATTAACAATAAGTATAATAAAAAAATATATATCAGCATTTTTACACATGCAATCAGTGGGATACGTACTACCCTTAAGACAACCCCGTACCTAAAGATGATGCTTGCCGATTGCAGGGGACTTGCTCCGCGTGTTAGATGTAGGTAGGTAAACATTGACTTTCTACTAAATCGACGGAGCAGTATATAAACATTATTTTATTAATATTAAATTTACCGAAAATAAAGAATGGCTTTTACTTATACAACATTAAAATCATAGTTAGTTGTACAGCAGTAGTAATAGTAGTATGTATGGAAACTAGCTTCAATCGATCGTTTAGAGAAAAGAAGCGTTTTGCAGCAACAAATAGCGCACTGACGTCATCTGCTTTTCAATTATTGGATTTCTGTTTCTATTGATTTTAGTTTTGATTAGTGCGCGCTTGAACTAGTACGTTTTCAGTTTTATGTAATTTAAAATTAAATTGCGCTTCACCTTCTACTTAACTGTTTTAAATGTGAGTGGCTGAATAAATTTCACGAATCTCCAGTGCTTCGAAGAACAGTGTGGACCATGGATGTGGAGTACTGAGAAAATTAACAGAAGCTGTAGCTGAGTAAGTATTATACAACCTATGTAATGCTATTCATTTACTAAGTTCATGCATTTTGACGTTTCAGTATTACTTCCAGCTACACAGATTAATACTGAATTTTAATTTCGTGAACTTTTTCAGTGCGTACAAATTATATATGTCTTTATTTATTTTATATGTAGGCACAGTGTGTTCGAAATTATTTCAGTTATCATTTTAAGGTACGGAATGTTCGATAAGTGGGCGTATCCTCCCTTTATTTTTTACATGATGATAGTCATGTTTGACGTGATAGTTTAAGTTAATAATGCCTACTACAAATTGAAAAGTGTTTTTAGTAGGTTATTTTACGACGCTGTATCAACATCTCAGGTTATTTAGCGTCTGAATGAGATGAAGATGATAATGACGGTGAAATGAGTCCGGGGTCCAGCACCGAAAGTTACCGAGCATTACCTCATATATTGGGTTGAGGGAAAACCCCGGAAAAACCTCAACCAGGTAACTTGCCCCGACCGGGAATCGAACCCGGGGCATCTGGTCTGGCCGCGAAGGCCAGACGCGCTAGCCGTTACTCCAAAGGTGTGGACAATTGAAAAGTGTTAACAGATATTGATATATATTTAATTCTACAATTTGTTGGCTAAAATTTATTATCAATATTTTGTTTTAAATATGTCGAAATACCTCGCTTCTGGAATTCGTTACCTAATGACGTCAGGGATTGCCGGACTTTATCACAATTCAAAATTAAATTGGAAAATTTTGTCTTAGTTAATGTTTTTAGGTATTGCTAGAAGTATTGATTTGTATTTTTCTTCTTCTTTTTTAATCTAAATTAAAATAACAAGTTTCTTGTTTATGTTAGTTAATTAGTTAGGATACAGTTAATTATGATATTTAATCACACATTTAAAGTTTGTGTGACTGCAACCTGTGTATATTTACTTTGTTTATAGTATTTTTTCTCTCTCTTTATTTTTTGTGTAGCTTTACTTTGTATATAGTGTATTTTTTTCTGTTAATTTCTATTATTGTATTTGTATTCCTGGTGTTGTGGAAGAGAAGGCCTGATGGCCTTAACTACATCAGAATAAATAAATAAATAAATAAATAAACAAATCAATAAATAAATAATAAATAAGAATATCATAGCAAAATCTGTTCCTGTTTTTAGTCTTAGAGTCTGGTTGATACACACAAAATTTTTAATTTATTTCGGATGAACAGTTTTTAAAATTTCACCAGAATAATTTTTTCTCGGTTTTACGTTTTTTATATTAAATTATATCTCACTATCTATTAACACTCTTCAATTTGTAGTAGGTATTATTAAAAATAAATATTGTAAAAACATTTCCTGAAAATATTGTTCAGATATCCGTAACAGATTTTTCAGTAACGTTCATCCACACTTAATAAAATTAACATTGTCGAGATAGGCAGTACCGTACCTTCTTAGCTTAAATGTACAGAAATTAGGTCTGGAGACCGCAACTGTCGTAGCGCAGTTGAATTCTGGCCATGTTCTGGCAGATATTTTGGGGAGATAATCTAGGGGTGATGTGCGTGCGTGAAGTCATCTTGGCTGGTCGTAACTCTTCCGTTGTGCAATGTCTGTTGCTGCCAACGATCTAGAATAAAGTCCATAGAGCGATTGTTACACCGTCATATTTGAAGCTAATTGAAAGCGCTTTCGCCATATTTTAAGGGACCAAAAGAAAGTGAGCTTGGTGTTAAGCAAGAGTTGAATCAGGTAGTTTTTCATATTTCGTTTACATAAATCAGTTGTTCAGATAAACTGGAAAAAACCTGGTGACTTGTCAAAAGATGGACGTGCGTGCTAGTAACTTAATCTAAAATACAGAACATGTGTAGGCTACAGTATTTAATCTAATGCTAACATTACGTTTGAAACACAGGAGCTTTTCCCAGAAGAAATCTTGAGGATTATCTAATAACTAGTAAAATGAGATACAAGAAAATATATTTTTATACAGTTAAAGCAAAACAACATTTATCAAGTTCTGAGTGGAAAGAAATGCTAAAAATGATTGCGATGGTGGCACCAGTACGTTCTCTCCCTGGTCGCTCTACAGGCACAATCCACTGTAGGCACTGCAGTGAGTATGAAACTTTACCACATGTGCTTGGTAGTTGCCCACAGGGAGAAGTACTCAGAATAAAACATCACAACATCATACGTTCTATGATCGCAGATGCACTTCGATCCAAAAATCTAGACTTTCACGAGGAAGTTCATTGTATTGATGATGGCGGGAGCAATCGTAGGATCGATATCATAGCTATAAATAGGAATAAACAGACAGCCGAAGTAATTGATCCTACGATCAGATTTGAAATCTCAGCCACTCAACCATCTGAAGTGAACAAAGAGAAAAAGAAAATCTACGAGCCCACGATTCAGTACCTATCAGCGAAATACATTGAAAAAATCACAGTTACCGGTCTCTTCTTTGGAGCGAGAGGCACCATTCCGGAAGCCTTTGTAAAGTGGAGAGAAAAATACAAGCTGACGAGAGATCTTCAAGATACCATCGTCATCAACATTGTAAAATTTTCTGTAGCGATATTTTGTCAACATCTTTATGGCGTAAATTCAATTTAAATTGTACTTGGTTCTATTTTTTTTCTTATGTGTTAATCACTTCTGTCTGAAACCTGTTTATATAATTTTTCATTTTAAATTTTATTGTGAACTATTCTGTGTCGCAGGGCAAAACCAAAATATTGGGTCAGACCAATTATATATAAAATGTTCGTTTTCAAGATATTCATTCATTGCGTAGTGTGCATCCAAAAGCCACAATTTTTACATTTGTTTAATTTTTTTGTTAAATGTTTTGTTTCATCAGAGGATATACTGTATGTTTTTTTATTCCCACTTTTTAAGTTCAGTATTATAATAATATGTGGCTCCCAGATATTGTGCTGAGCTGCAAAATGTATGCAGGAGGTACTATTAATATTCTTAAGTTTTTTATATGTGACCTGGAAGACTACCTTATTAAAGAATTGAAGTGACTGTAATTAAACAATCGATAAATAGAAGATTAAATAATTATTAATGTCTTGGTACAAATAAGTGACCTGTATTTAATCGAATTAATTTTAATAGTTTATTATTTATATTGAGTGTTCCAATCGATTATATTCACTAAGTGAGCAAGTCAGACACTATACTATCTACTTAAATTTAGACATGACATTCTGACTGAATTATTCTTGCTAATGAAAAATACAAGTACAAATTTTTTGTTACAGATTTTATCGATTGAAGGCATTTTGCAAATGACGTAAATTTATTTCTTACGATTTCGACTCTTTTACAACAATGACTATAATTTATATTTGGGTTAAAAACTGTGTTGATATATTTTTAGACACGGGCAGTACATGCTTCTTTATACAATGTGGTACATTCAACATTTTCAGCTTTTGTGTTTTCTGTAAGGGGAAATATTTTAACATGGTATTCTATTGAGATTGAAACACTGGACTGAAAAATTGGAAAGGAGTTAGTTATACAAAGTCAAGCGCACGAAATTGAAAGAAATTTAATGCATTTGGAAATGTATTAGAATGTCTCAGAAAAATCATTATATTCATTGTTCACATTAAGTATTACTTTTCGAATGCGTATCGTAACAAACAGCTTCCTGTATTTTAATGAATTCCTCCAGGCTAGTCCTCAGTTGACTAGTAGCGAACCTTGCGGTGGTTGAGTGGTCAGACGTCTGACCTGTCACACAGGCGGTCCGGGATTTTTCATTGAAAAATCCATAGTGGAACTTGTGGCGGACAAGTGTCGCAGTTGGGGTTTTCTCGGGGTTCTCCCTTTTTCCCCATATTAGGCATTTACATATTCCGTCACCATTTTTCCATTCCATAGCATTCCCAGATCGTAGGCTAACGACGCACGGAGGGGGTTGGCCTAGGGACGAGGGGAGTTGCCTGCTCGAAACCTGGGTACGCAGTGAACCTTATTGTAGTCAGCCGGTGTGGATTTGGGAATGTGCCTAGCTTGAGTGTTAGCACAATACAGCTTAACAGATCGCAGTGCTGGGCCCCCTTCGGTAAATTCAATTCAATTCAATTCAATTTGACAGTAGCGACATACTTGGTTATTCACATCACCATTTAACTAAAAGTAGGCCTCATCACTAGGGGGCAGATTTAGCATAGTTGCATGTTTTATTCCTTAGTTAAAATGATATCCTATCATTGTATAAATGCATTTCAAGTTATTTGTAATTAATGGTCAATATTTAAGGTACATAATTATAAACTGTAGCCTTTGAATATTTCAAGGATTAATGCATATTTGAGCATTTTAGCGTAGTGGTACTGAATAGGAATTTAGGAGAGCCAAAAGTGAGAAAAATTCATTTGCCGAAAGCCGCAATGCATTTCATGGCATTGGAATTTCACCATTTTTAATTGTTAAATTAATTTGCCTCATTATTATTATTATTATTATTATTATTATTATTATTACTATCATATTTATTTATTTTTAAATTCAATATAAAAGTAACATAACTGACACTGACACCTATTACTGGTGTTTCAAAGCTACTCTTCTCAAAATCATAATCAATACTAGCAGGTTGATTTGTTGTTTTATTTCACATGTAATCTATTTTGAATTTGGAAATTTATAAAATAAAGGTACTCCTTAATCTTCTCATCTGTAAATGGCTTAATATCTGCTACGTGTTACGATGCTTTGTTGTCATTTCGTTTTTATTTACAGTGGGATACATTACTTTCTGTTCATCCATTAAAGCATTTTTAACATTTTTAGTTTTTTTATCCTTGATTGAGAATATTTTAGATAGTTATCAAAATTTGAATGCACATTTTCGTAATGTCTATTAAGATAAAAACGTTTATAACCCATTACTATATCAAGACAACAAGAACATGAGACATGACTACCATTTTTTTTAGCAAAACAAAATAAATACGTGCCATTGTTGAAGACTTTCACTGGCAGTAATGATGTACCGGTAAGATAACCGTAGTTTACTTAATTTGCACGTTATTACATAAATTAAAAACAATTCTTTGACAGAGAATAGTAAATAGTGATGTTAGTTCAACAGCCGCGCAATGATTACCGCTGTTCTAGCGCATATAAAAGCATATTTTGAATAATTTCAAGGGAACAATTGAAGCGTCGGCTGGAACAACGTTATAAGTTACATTTGGTAAAATTTACAGAAGTTGCAAAAATGTGTACGCGTACAACGTTGTTCTTATTAGGGTAGCAAACTTTTAAGTGGACAAATTTCACGTAGCCTACTGCATTGATGGACAGTTGCAAGCCAAGGAGTATAGCAAAGTAACATGACATACAACATTATTACACGGAAACACGCCAAATGAAAATTTTGTAATTTACAACGTTGTTCCAGCCGACGCTTCAATTTTTCCGTGGCCGGGACCTTTGGCTTAGCGCACTAATGCTCTACCGACGGTGTCGGGTGCAGTTCCTGGGTAGCTCAGTTGATAGAGCGTTGGTGTGCTAAGCCAATGTCCAGGGATCGATATCCGGCTCCGAAACAATTTTTACCTTGAAATTATTCAAGTCTGATTCACAGGGAGCTTTAGCTGAAAGTGACATTTTCAAAAGCATAGGTATTTTGTTATTTTTATTAGCAATCTGGCACTTAAATCAAGATTAAGAATACGGAAAATAAAAAAATAATTGGAATACGTAATAAAAGAGCAATTAACACATTACAATACCGTATTTCAATCTGACAAATAATTATGTAATCAGTGCACTGTCGTCGGCGAATAATTGTGGACAATTCCGCGGCGATCAACAAAGCACTCCATAATTAAATGCATTGCTGACTGTGGAAATGTAGTTTATAATATTTGGGCGTTATGATAGAAGGAAATTTATATTAAAAACAGATAATCCAAATACGTGCATAAGATTTTGACAGTTGTCACAAGAACGCTGCAATATACTGTAATTGGAAGCGGAAGCTACAGGAAAATATAATTCTCAGCGCTCGCTAACTCGAATTTCGCCGCCTGTCAACAATAAGAGTACCGTATAGGAACTATAAAGCAAATTTCTGTTTTATACTTGCCGGCATGCCAAGTCAGAATATTTTCAAGTCAGAGAAACTTCGTCAGTGTGTAGAATGCGTTGTATTTTGAACAGCCTGGAAGTAAGACAATTGAAGAATCCACTGCAAGAATGATGGAGGTCATTTGGAATACATTTTTCAGGAGAAGCAATTGAAAGTTTGAAATGCTTAGCGCTCAAAGCTCAACTGTGATTTTCCGATCACTACTGGACAATGACTATCAGTGTTAATGCCATTTAACTCTCTATGTACATTCTATATGTCTTAAGCTATGCATTGACAGTCTTGGTTCATTTTCGATAAGAAAGTGGCATCCATCATTCTTGCAGTGGAGTCATTCCACGTCAAATCGCACAGCAATAAAACACGACCTTCTCGGATATGGTTGAATTTTTTTTCATGACTTCCAGACATCAAATAAGGAGACCGGTATTGTTTTATTTTCACAATTATTAATTATTTGTGTAGTTATGACTATTTGAAATTACGCAAACTATGCGCGCACTGTTACATAAACTCACTTGGAACTCTGTGTCTACATATAATTGAGATTTGCGGTTTGGAGCATTTGAAAGACTAAATACAACACTTTTTATTACTTTAGGCCTATCACAAATAAATTTAAAATTTGGCCTATTTTTTAATCATTTCTTTTTCAAAGCAAAATTACTATATGAAATAGCCAAGTTAAAAATCTGAAAAAAAAAAAAAATTGACTTGTTCGCTGATGTATTATCTGTAAACTACTACATTTATAAATGTGGGATCGGCACCCATTCATTTGTAACAATTTATTTTCCGGAGGCATGCACGCGCTCGCGATGCCCAGCTAATGAACTTCTTGCAGCCATAGGCTAGAAGGCTGCCCACGGAAAGTTTTACGAAATTCCCCGTAGCATCTGATGTCACCATACTAATCATCACATGATTAATACGTTAAGGAACAGTAAATATCTTACCTAAAGTTATTTTATTATTGTCAGCTCAGCTAAGAGAGGAAGCCCTTTACAGAGCTATATGTTTATACAGTAATATAGCCAAGTGTTTGATGATAGCAAGGCTGGGTAAGGCAGTAAACTTTATGGCAGTAAACAGATGGCAGGAGACAAAATATAGAAGAGAAAAATAATCAGTTTGGGTTTGAATTTCACGGAGTGACGTGACCTCTATACAACATGAGTCAATGTAAAGATCGCGTAATATATAACAAGTGTTTAAATCCATTTACCTTCCTAATCACGCTTTTAAAAAGAAAAGTACACTAAGACTCGTAAGTCGCGACTTAATGATAAAGCTCAATTTAAAGAAGTCTTTGAATGTGCAAATATGTGATTCGTTCCGTAAAAATCAATCAATTTCTGGATAGGTCAGGTGAAATTATATGTAAAGCCGGTAGTTCTTGTGATATTAATAAACATTTTTTATTTCAGTAGGTTATTTTACGACGCTGTGTCAACATCTAGGTTATTTAGCGTCTGAATGAGATTAAGGTGATAATGCCGGTGAAATGAGTCCGGAGTCCAACACCGAAAGTTACCCAGCATTTGCTCATATTGGGTTGAGGGAAAACCCCGGAAAAAAAACCTCAGCCAGGTAACTTGCCCCGACCGGGAATCGAACCCGGGCCACCTGGTTTCGCGGCCAGACGAGCTAACCGTTACTCCACAGGTGTGGGCGATTAATAAACACGAATGAAATGAAAGTGCGGACAGAGAAAGTGATTATCCCAGTTCTTCTTCTAGCAGTTCTATGGATACAGTGCTAGAAATCACTAATATTGAGGAATTAAACAAGAGTTTGATGTCAATAGAATCCCCTATCAAGAAAAGAAAGCTACAACAAAAACGATACTCCCGTGAAAAGTTTCAAAAACTGAAAGGCTCCCTAGCATGTAAAGTTTTTCATGTAGAAGATGCATCGTCATCCCTTCAAAAGTCAGCCATACTTTATTTTTGACGGAATGCAAAGTAATGTACAACCTGAAAATTACATAGTTATTGCAGATTTTTCTGAAAATTATTCATTTGTAATACAAGATTCAATACAAGGTGTGCATTGGAACATATGCCAAGCCACAATATATCCTTTCGTAGTATATTTCAAAGGAGATACAGAAATTCATCACAAAAGTATTGTCATCTCAGAAACCATGAAACTTGACACCGATCCCTTTCACTTTTTTCAATCCGAAGCAATCAATTTCTTAAAGCAAGAATTCAACGATATGAAAAAAATCATCTATTTTTCCAATGGATCAAGTTCACAAAAAAAAAAGAGAGAGAGAATTTTAAAAATAATTGCTTACATGAAGACGATTATGGAATTAGTGCTGAATGACACTTCTTTGCAACGTCGCAACGGTGAATGTCCGTGTGATGGCATTGGAGAAATTGTTAAAAGACTTGCCACGAGAGCCAGCCTATAAAAGATCCTATAACAACACCAAAAAGAAAAAAAAACTGTTTGATTGGTCACAAAAAATATTTCTAACGTGTCATTTATATTTTGTCCATTGAATAAGCACAAAAACCACACTCAAAAATTTGCAGGCCAGATAGAATCTAAAACCAATAACTGGTACATTAAAATTACATTCTTTCATTCCGTCGTCAAAAACCGAAGATTTAGTAAAACAATTTTCTTTCAAGAAAGAAGGTAGGCGAATGAAAATTTAAAGTGTGAATGAAAAGAAACGTTTAAAAGCATAATGTACAAATATTTGAAGATATCATAATAAGTAAATTAGCAGCGTTTCCTCGAGTGACTTGATCCCTACTGGATGTAATGTTGCAACGTTCAGTCAATCATCCAGCGCCGATAAACCTTCCAGCGCGCTTTAACGCTTCCCGTCCTCTGCTGCTGCACCGACCGCTACACATTGTCGTAAGTAATTAAATTCCCATTAAAGTATTGGAGATCCCATTCTAATTTTTTCTGGAATTATTAAGAATACTTCAGGGCACCTAGTAGGAATTTTTTTAGATTTTTAATAGGGCTATTTCACATTGATATATAACTTTAAAAAATTCAATTATAAAAAAATATTTGTAATGATTATATTAAAATTAGTTAGTAAATATTTAATAAAATACAGCACTTTAAGATTTTAAATGCATTTAAAAAAAAATTTAACATCAATATCGTCAGAAATATGACGCTTTAAATGTTGCATTGTGCGACATTTTTAACGAATTTTAACATGTAATATTTTAAAAACATGTGGACTTAGGAGGAAATAAAACTACACTTGTTGGTTTATTAGACCCATACAGTTGGTAAAAATAATATAAACGCAATCAGAAATATGAAGGTCAAAATTTGTATAACTTTGTGCGATTTGACGTGGAATGACTCAGTGGACTCTTCAATTATTAATTTTGAATTAGTTTTAGATGGCTAAAGAAAAATGTGCCACTGTTTAAGCAGTGATTGAAGGACACGCACCTTCAGTAATTGGCGTCTCAATATTTTTGTATACCGGCACAACAGAAAACCCATCAATATCAGAGGAAGATTAAATTGTTTGTATACGTCTGAAGCCTGATTAGTGTAATATGTAGCTTATCGGCGATGTATACAATGGAGGGGGAAAGTTACTGGCCACGCTACCCCACTATCTCTTGGCTTAGTTGCCTCATGATTGGTGTTTTGCTGGTGTCACTATTGAGGTTCAGATCTGTCTTTGGACAGATCTGTAAACAATATATAGGCTAAATATAATCAAATTTTCCTCAACTTGGTGACGTTGCCAAAGACAAAGAATGTTAAACAGTAACATTTAAAACGAAATTAGAAATGTCTTACAAGAAATTTGTTTATAAGAAACTAAAATTTGCAGTAGATAATATTTCACATAATGATAATTTATAAAAATACAGATAAAAAGAATAGACTGAGAAAATTCAACTGTAATTTGAATTGAAATACAAATGTCGCCGTAAAATCTGCAGAGAACCCTTCAAAGCTATCATAGAAATTTCCTTAATTGTTGTTGTTGGGACTCCAAATTTATGACAGAATGACACAAATTGTTTTTTATGGTCCCTCTAGCGCCCACCATTAATCCGATGACTTGTATATCCCTGAGTTTATATGATGTTTTGTAATAAGGGATAGTGGGTTCATAAATTCTCCTTTTCTCTAAATTAACCTCCTCAGGTTGATTCTGATGCGTTTCGAATCTGATGGTCGGATCCAGAATATAACCTTTCGTCTCTCCAGGTTCAAATGTTATAATATCAATACGCCGATGACTTCCAGTATCCGCTATTCTATGGACATCTTCATAAGTAGTGTAACCATTGGACTGAAAGCATGTTGCGATTACAGACCTAATCTTGTGATGTCTGCTGTTACGAAGAGTTTCGCCAAATGGGCATGAACCCAAGACATGAGCCAAAGTTTCAACCTCACTGTGGCATCGCCTACAGTGGTTATTGTCTTGAGTTCTGCCTGGAGCAGCTCGTACAGGAGCAACATTACCGGTCATCTTCAGCGCAACTCTCCACTCGGAGCTAGAAAGGCCTGTATGACGTCTGACCCAGCTGTTTGCGGAAGTGAAGTCTTGATATAAGCTGACCCCCTTACCTTTCAGTGGCAGTTGACATCATTTATTAAATTCTTCAAAGCGCAAAATTTTCCTCAGTTTCCTTGAGGCAATTAGACCTCTTTTGTTCTTAATGGTGTCTGGGGAGATCAAATTGTTATGCAGAGGTAACTTTCAGAGGTTAGTTTTCAGTTCACTCTCTAAATCTCTTGTGTTGGCAATATATTGATTATCTGATCTCATCAAAAGTTTACAACTGTTAATTTGTTGAAAGACTGCCTCCCATGTAGTTCGAAATAGACCAAGGTATTCCATTCCAATACGTGCCTCCACTATTATTCTGTGATGTCTCGAAGTGCTAAATGTATTACAAAGTGTCGAACTGGGCTGTATTCTCGGAAACCTTGATATTTCATGAAGAAGAGTATAACAGCGATGGAGTTTTGGTTGAACATTGATCAGATATTTTGATACTGACAGAGTAATTGAACATCCCTCCGTAGTAGTTCAGATAGAGATGAAATTCTGACCTTTGCCTTTTGTAATATTTTATTTAACGACGCTTTTAACTGCTTATGGGGCTTCGAAATTAAACGTGGGCGAAAAAGGCCGACAAATCTTTCCCGTAGATGTGATGTAATGCAGAGATGTGATACTAGTGTAGCAGTAATAAATTAATTTCATGGTTTAACAACTGAATTAATTTAAACATTCAATCAATAATTAAAATAGGAAACACTTGGTAATCGGTATATAACGGAAATCGAAATATTTTGCTCTTACACTGTACAATTATTGCCCTTGGGCCTACATTTTACCGGTCATGCTATATAGTACCGATTTTTACAGTGAAAATGTAAGTTTATTGCAGTGTTAAGTCTATGGCTTTGTAGAGAATATTATTTTCTATAATACATGTAGAAAGTAAGACCTATTATTTTTATAGATTCCTCCTTCGTTTCAGGACTAGTTTGTCACTACCTCATTGTAGTTTCGATAAAAATTGTAGTCTGTGAATGCAGAAGAAGATTTAATTTCAGATGTATTTAAAGGACTAAATTAAGTTAGGACCAGAAGATGTAGATGTTTGGTAGCATGATTATGAGAAACTAAACTTGGTAGAACTTAAAATGAAGTCATTACACTGGTTTCAGTGATTAATATTCTGTACAACAGTCAGAAGGTCTAGCTAGAGAAGCTTTAGTGTTCATGATGGTGTCATTGAATAGTAAGTGTAGATAGCGAATTAGACATTTTTGTGAATAATTTTAAGGCAAAATTTTCAAGTTTAGTTACTAAAAACTACTGTCTCTCTGGGATCAAAAGTGTCTATCAAAATAGTGGAGTAACTAATTATGATGGAACAAGGGCCAATTTGTAATGACACGGCTTGATTGTGATACTTTTACTAATAATTATGAATCCACTGGATGTTATTTCAAGCACCCAACTGAAGATTATAATGTGTACTTTTTTCCTGATGTGTCAATTTGAAATTAGCACATAGTATTTTCGGAAACTAGATATAATATGTTCATTCTTGCTGAAAATGTCTAAATGCCAATATAGAAAATCAAAGCGAAAAGAGGATGAATATAGTGATGAGTTAGTTAGTGGGGTTTAAAAAGGCCGCGTCAGCTACTATGGCTATTTGCGCACTTTGTAGTGATGAAGGGAGAGATAAAAAGTAGAACGTGTTAAGTAGGAACGAATCAGGGAAAGGAAAGAAGAGTGAATAGAAAGAAAACGAAGGAAATGCGATGATAATAATATATAGTTTTTATCTGACGAGAGAAGGGTGGCATTGGTGGTAGTAGGTTTAATGGTGGCTGTAGTGGTTGGGGCTGTGATAATAATGATGATTATTGTAATAATAATAATAATAATAATAATAATAATAATAATAATAATAATAATAATAATAATAATAATAATAATTTGAAAGTGATGAAGACAAAAAATAGTGGGAAAAGGAATGAAAAAGGAAAGAAAGACGAGATGGCATATTACTGGATGGAATCCAATATTTTCAGACCACCAAGATACTGTTCCAGTATTGAAAGGAATACATTCGAGACTGCAATGTGACATTGTACCCGGGCGCGATTGGCATTGAATAATGGCGTTTTGTTTGTAGTTCTCAGCTTTTGTATATTTTATAGTTCCGAAAATATCCGTCTATTTCCTATGTGGTTCGTATTAATGGAAAGGGTCATACTGAAACAAGGAGGTCGCATTCCTGTCATTGGCATAAATAAAAGCTGACCTGTGTAATCGAGATGGTTTACGTGCTCTCTCGAAAATAACTATGTAATTTGCTACATTTTATTTATAATGTTAAAAATAGAGACCAGCGTCCCAATTTTAGGTAAAATTGTTTAGAAAGTTATTTTAAGCCGATTACGAAATTATTTTGATAAACGCAATCTAATAATTATATCTGCACTGTTTGGTTTTATCAAGTTTTATTCCCGGTAAATCACGCATGGATGCAATTGTTGATCCATTAACTGAGATTTACAATGCTTATGAAGTTAATGCTTATGCTGTTCCTTTATTTTATGATTTACGTTCCAGTATTTTTAATCTTTGTATTACACAAGGAGTTTTTCCTGAACAATTAAAATGTGCTATGGTAATTCTTATACATAAATCTGGTACATTTTTTCATTTATTATTAATTTTTATTTTATGTTATTTTATTTAACTAGCTAGCGAGTGAGTACAACTTACATTTATAAAACAAAAATGTTTCTAGCCACTACCGTAAGAGCCAGGTCTTATTCAATAATATAACATAACATTTACAAGGACAGTTTACTAAATACAGTAAGTAACTTAATTCAAACCAATAAATACAACACAAGAGCAAGAATAAAGAAGAAAGAGAAAAAGAGAGAAAAATACACATTTAATACAAAATTGACAATCCGAAAGAAGCCAGTGATATTCAATAGAAACATGAATATATTCGGCACAAATAAAAGGTATAAAATACATTTGTTAATATTATATATCCTGGATAATTTTACAAATTTATTTTTTAAAAGCTTCAATTTTTAAATATTTAAAATTTGGAAAATGGTTTGTAATTTTATTATAAAGTT
The DNA here is from genome assembly GCA_025594305.2 of Periplaneta americana. Taxonomy (NCBI): domain Eukaryota; kingdom Metazoa; phylum Arthropoda; class Insecta; order Blattodea; family Blattidae; genus Periplaneta; species Periplaneta americana. The sequence continues at coordinate 15,169,615 of JAJSOF020000015.1, read as the reverse complement.
TTGGGCCGAAACTAGCACCATGTTTAAGAGCTGTACTTGTATGATATTTAGGCTCAATTAATGGGAAAGTAGACTTTTGTCTTCGAGTACGATATTCATGTCGATTAGATCTATGTTTTATCTGATTTCTGTAGTAGTAAGTTAGTAAACTATATTTATAAATTTCTTCAATAGGCAATACATTAAAATCTGTATAAATTAAATTTGTTGGGTAATCCATATTTTTGGTCAGACAAATTTTTATTAATCTTCTGTATAATAAAATTAATGGATTAAGTGCAGATGATGCTACTCCACACCAATTTATTATACCATATTGTATTAATTATTGTATTAAAGCTAAAAATATTATTCTCAATGCCTCCTTAGTGATAAAATTTCGAAGTAGGTATTATGAATTTATGAATTGTACACATGAAATCAATTTGTTTATCCCAACGTAAATGATTTTTATTTTATTGGGTTATTTTACGACGCTGTATCAACATCTAGGTTATTTAGCATCTGAATGATATGAAGGTGATAATGCCGGTGAAATGAGTCCGGGGTCCAGCACCGAAAGTTACCCAGCATTTGCTCGTATTGGATTGAGGGAAAACCCCGGAAAAAACCTCAACTAGGTAACTTGCCCCGACCGGGATTCGAACCCGGGCCACCTGGTTTCGCAGCCAGACGCGCTGACCGTTACTCCACAGATGTGGACACGTAAATGATGGTCTATAATAATTCCTAAATATTTAACTTGTATGGAAGGTGTTAGATGTGGGCAATTACAATAATTGAATCGGTCATTGCAGAAAGGGGATAAGTCATGAAAAACGCGAAAATGAGTTAAGAGTGCCATTGCTTTCTTCAGACCTAGACACACATTTTCATAAAGAAATGGGACAAATTTGCTCATTCTCAACGCGAAGCAGAGTACCATAAGCAGCGCAGTCATTGCAGAAAGGGGACAAGTCAGCGACTTACCTTCTTTCTGCACTGACTGACGACGTGATGCAACTGAGTCCCGCGGATCTAATAAGTTACGCGCCCATCAGCTGATAAGGAAAATAACAGATAAGCTAGAAGTAGTAAGTGACAAACGTAAACGCAATGAAATTAACTACCGCAGAAATATAAATAAGAGAAATAAACTGAAGGGATTGGAACGTCAATTCCATTGGGAAGTCTGTAGCAGCCCGTACGACAGGAGAACAATGTAGGTAAAAACTATTCTTTGTTTGTTTAGACGCAACTTTGGGTCATCAATTTTCAACATTCACAATTTGAAAGATCGTACGGCGCATTTCTATTCCTATCATGAAGGTATAGGCCACAAATCTCCAAGTTCCTTCTGAACTACATTGAAAATAATGTCCCTTCTTCATTCAAGGAATTGTATCTTTTCTCTGATAACTGTGGAGGGAGGGCAAAATAAAAATCATACTGTAATTCGATTGTTGCTTGCACTGATCCAAATGGGGAGATTTAACAAAATCATTCATTATTTTCCACAACGAGGCCATCCATTTCTTCTCTGTGACCACAACTTTGGTGTAGTGAAGCGCAAACTAAGGAAGACAGACAGGGTATATGTGCCAGACGAATACAATACCTTAATCCACCAGGCAAACATAAACAACAGATTTTCTGTAGAATCAGTTACTACTGATGATATTTTGACTTTTAAATGCTGATGGCCAGAGTATTACAAGAAAACCACCTGCTGATTAGACACACTGGGGAAGAAAGGGAAAGATAAGAATATGTTTTCTTCAGCACAATTCAGTGAATTTGTTTACTCTAAAGATGATCCAGGATGTGTGACTGCCACTTTGTTCGTTGGTAGTGAAATGAGGAAACACAGATTCTGTATGAAAAAACCAGGTTCTGGACGCATAGTAACGCCTACACAAAAGCATACAATGGGAAAATTTCCATTAATACGAATAAAACTTGGAGATGTATCGAAAGTGAGGCAATACATTCCATTGGAACACACTTCCTTTTACGAAGTGATCCTGAACTGGCCACCTTGTGACAAGGAATCTACAAAGGCTTCCAACATTTAACAATATACTTTATAACAATTGAAACAAATGATTTTGTGGAGTACTTTATTGTATTTTTATTGTGACCTCCTATATGCAGTTTTTGAGTGTTAGTTTAAATGTAGAATTTTGATTTAAAACTGTGATATAAAATCACATATTGGTACATTTCTACAGTAGGAACAATGATTAAAATGCAAAAATAATTATGTAAATGGTGAGAATAATGTAGTAATTGCACACAAAATCATCGTAATCATTATAATTATTAACATTTAGTTTGTTTTCAAATATTACATTAGCCCAAAATTGTAAATTATATATTTTTTCTTCCATATTTAACAATTCCTTGCAGAAAGGGGATAAGTCATGGTTCGAATAAACAACTTTAAACAAAAGTGTTTGAGATGTCAAATGTCTAACATGATGTATTATATTTCACTAGTCATAAACAAAGTAAGAAAAAATATTTATAATGATTGCTCCAGTATTTGAAGAAGAAAACAGTTTTTATTGATTATCTCAAAAGTAAGATTTCATGACTTATCCCCTTTCTGCAATGACCGATTCAATTATTTGTTAATTCATTACATGAAATAATATGTTTTACTGAGTGATAATTATTCATAGGTGGAGGTAAAGCATTCGTTGTTAAGTAAAATGGTATATAGGTAATTTTGTTAGTATTTAAGGACAAGAGATTAGAGACAGCCAATTTTCCATTACTTTAATTCCATTGCCAGCATTTAAATATGTGTTATCCGAATTTTCCCCATTAAATGTTAGTACAGTATCATCATTGGATTTAAATTGTTATAGACTTATATCACTATTATTAACTTTGGCCAGAATTTTGCAGAAATGCATTAAAAAGCGCCTTCACAATTATTTGCAAAAATATATATTACACGAATTTCAATATAGTTTTAGAAATAATTTGAATACTTAAAATGCTATATTAGCAGTCACATCTGACATAACTAAAGCTTTAGATGAAGGAAAGAAATGTTTAGGTGTATTTGTTAGTAATGATATTCTTTTAAAAATGTTAGAAAATATTGAATTAGAGGTATTGCCTTGGACCTGTTTCAATCTTATTTATGTGATGGATACGAAAGTAAATAATGCGATAAGTAAAAAGAAAGTGCCAATATCGGCATCCCTCAGGTAACCGTATTGGGTCCTGTGTTGTTCGGCATTTATATAAATGATTTGTTATTTTAGATGCTAACATTACTAAAGATAATATTTATTCCTTTGCAGATAATACCGTTGTCATATTTTCTGGATGCAGCTGGGTACATGTTTTGAAAAAGGCTAATATTAGCTTAAATTGAATTAAAAAATGAGTAGATTTTAATCTGCTAGCACTCAAGATAGATAAAACAACTTATATTCCCTTTGCTTTGTACAAAACATGCCTCCCTATATTGGAAAACAACTATAATTTAAAAATTCATAGCAATAATTGTTCAACTATATATAATAATTGCAATTGTTCTAAGTTAACGCCCATCAACACATGTGAAATATTTTGGGATCTCATCGATCAAAACTTATAGTGCAATTTTCATATTAATTACTTATGTCTTAAATTACGTAAAACTCTGTACAAATTTGTTAAACTGCGTCGCTTTATGCCACTAAAAGTATTGAGAACATTATTTTTAGTACTGGTTCAGTCTATAATAGAGTATGGAATTATAGGATGGAGTGGATTATCGCCCATTAATATTACTACATAAAGAATTATTAAAATATGTTTGAGAAGAAAACTTGCTCATCCAACTCATCTTATACAGGCCCATAAAGAATTTAATATTTTGAATATCAAGCAAATTTATGTGTATATTATTTTGAATTACTACTATAAATATCAAATTAAATTTATATCATCCGTTCATGGCCATAACACAAGAAGATACAATATTTCGCTCTCCCCTCATTGAACCAAAATGTAAGACTGAAGCAGGTCTAAGGAAGTGTTATAATTACGGTCCAAGACTGTGTAATGGTTTTATAAAGAGGAATCCTAAACTAAAATTATTGAACACTACTTTATTAAAAAACTGCTTCAACTGTTTGAAACAGAGCTTCCGGGCTAAGATGCCGTGGTCTACTGGTGCTGACGTTACCAGACGTTTCGTCTACTTCTACGGCAGACATCTTCAGTGGTTAGGTATCCTCGGTCGAAGTCTTCTGCTGGGGATACCTGTAGCAACTGATGACATGACTTCGAACGCGTAAGGATTAATCTTACAATAGCCAATTGGCGCTTTGATGATTTTTCTCAGATCAGGAGACCAGCCAATTGGCTCCTTGATGACTCCAGTGATCTGTACAAGGGGACGATTGAACCCTGCCAGGGCCCGAGTTCGATGTGAACAATCATTCCTCGAAAAATCGAAAAATCGAAGGAGAATTGGGAGGAAAATTTAAAAGGTACGCAAAACGCGTCCTTGCAATGGGTTGGGGGCTGTACAAAACTAAATATGTGAGCTCCAAGCCTGTTGGCCACTAGTCTCACTCCGGGTTACGCTGCTCCCCTGAGGGAGCTCTAGAAAATTTTGAAGGGGAAGCCGAAATTGGACGTAACCTCTTAGGTACCACATACGCGGGGGGGGGACTGACTTTGATCAGTTGATCACGGAACGGGGCGAGGAGGAGTTGGCTGGTGTTTGCCGTTGGAATAGCAAGACGCCGTCATCTGTTATTCGATGACAAAGCACTTGAAGGCCGTCGGAAGAAGCGCCGTGAAATCTAATCTGCAATTTGAGAGTTCCCTGTTCTTTCAATTTGCGACTTATTGAGTGACCTCGTATATTTAATAGACTATTTATATTATCCGAACTAGGGCATACATCGTTTATAATAAGAGTGGAATATATATGGGGAAGGGCATATAGGTCCGTGGCCCATTTCTTATAGGGCTCATCCCGACATTTGTCTTACGCCTGATGAAAACCACGGAATACCTCAGGCGAGATGATTTGTCTCATGTATAAGAGACTAGCCAATTTGGCTATTATGTAGGAGGTGATTGCTGTCATGAGCCTTGTTGAATCGTCTCAATTTTGAGACAAGGCATTTGGCTATATGATGGCTCAATTACGAAGAGGGGGAGAGATGTAATTAGTTGATTAATTTAAGTAATTAGGGAGATTAATGGGGATATGAGTGCAGGTCCGTGGCCCATTTCTTTTAGGGCCCATCCCGACATTTGTCTTAGCGCCTTAGGAAAACCACAGAAAAACCTTAGGCAGGATGAGTTGTCTCAATATCAGAGACTAGCCAGTTGGCTCTTAGGTTGAATGACTCTATGAATCGATGGATATATACTAGCCAATTGGCTCTATGATACTTCCATCTATCAACAAAAGTAGATATTGTTAGGGAGGGATTTTGTTTAGCCCAGTTAAGACAAGGTCATTTTAAAGCGGTTGCACTATCCAAGGAGTCTCATGGAGTTGAGTCGTGGCTGCAAAACCTAGGAGTAACGCCAGCCTCCCTGTCCTCCTGTCTCAATAGTATAGCTAATGGACCTGTCTGGTGTCTACGCCGTAACCTAGGATCATGCTGGCCGAGGCCAGATATGAGCGGGTTGGGGTTAGCACGAGCTTCCGCATACAGGTTCCTAGCCAGTCGAGCAATGAACTCGTCTATGGTTGGCAACTCTAGTTCATCATGGAACTTTCTTCTCGAGGCGACTCGGGGAGATGGGTAATGAGTCGAATCACCTGGTTTTGGACAACTTGGAGTTTACGGAGATGGGACACTGCCGCAAACACTCATGCGGGTGCGGCATAGGTAATGGCAGAGCGAATGAGGGCCTTATACATGGTAAGTCCTACCCTCAGGTTGTCAGGAGTTAAGGCCGCCAGAATGGGATAGTGTCTAACTATCAGCCCGTTGGCCTTACGAAGAAGGGATTGGATGTGATCTCGGAAGTTGAGATGAGAGTCCATAATGATCCCTAAATATTTAATTTGGTTCATCCACGGCATTTCTCGTCCGAAAAGTGTGGGTGGTGGTGGTATGTCTTCGAGCCTCGCTCTTAGTGAAAAAGAGTATGGCCTGACATTTCTCTACATTGACCTTGATTCTCCAGTCGTGGAACCACGGCTGGAGGTGATCTAAGATCGACTGCAACCTACGGGACGCTAATCTATAGGTTTTGCCCATCGCCAAGAGGGCAGTGTCGTCTGCATAGATATACAGATGACTACTTCTGCCGTGGATATAGCGAAACGGGAGGTCATTAATGAATATATTGAAAAGTATGGGCCCGATAATGGAACCCTGTGGGACTCCTGCGTGAATTTCACGGGGGTGGAGAAACTAGTGCCTACACGGGTTTTGAATGTACGGCCTCGGATAGTTAGAAATGAGGCGTATCATTCCATCTGGGACTCCCATGCCCAGTAACTTAACGAGGAGTCCCTCATGCCAGACCTTGTCGAATGCTCGCTCGATGTCCAGGTAAGCTGCAGCTACTACACGCTTCGTGCTCATAGCCCAGGTAATGTCCTCCGTCATGCGGAGTGCCTGGAGTGTAGTGGAACGACCAGGGTGGAAACCGAACTGCTCGTTCCTGATTTGGGGCAACACTACTTCAGTGAGGCGTCTATGTATGACCCGCTCCGCCAGTTTGCTGAGACAACTGAGGAGACTAATAGGCCTATAGTTGCTTGGATTCGTCTTATCCTTTCCGGGCTTTGGAAAGAGAACTACGTGAGCCTCTTTCCAGGGAATGGGATAGTGACCGGAAGCCAAGATGTTATTAATTATCTCTGCTATGCGCTTCATAGCTGACTTTGGGAGATGCTGCAATATAATTCCTTGGATACCGTCGGCTCCTGCGGCCTTATGAGGGCCGAGGCGACGAATGAAATGGGCGACCTCGTGGGTGTTCGTAGGTCGTATCCCATTTTCCGGCTCCCTGCTAAGGAGGTCTCGAACCGATTCCTCAACAGCTCTGATATGGGGCAAGTTTAAATTTTGTTCCACGGGTTGAAAACTGGTCTCTAGCACGTCTGCCAGTGCGGTAGCCTTTTCCTCAGGAGTAAAGGCCGTGACATCTGGACCGACTACTAATGGGTGAATAGATTGAGACGGATTGGACAGAGCTCGAGATACACGCCAGACATCTGACATGTTTCTGCTGTCCATCGTTTCAACCTTGGATTTCCAAGCATCCACGACCGTTTCGTGGACCGCCTCACTGATCCGCCCGCGCAAGCGGTTCATTTCTATTCTATGTTGATCTAACCTAGTACGCTTCCACAATGTTCTTGCTCTATTGCGGGCGATCTTTAGGTCTCTAATATAGGCTGGGAGCTGCAACCGTCCCGGTTGTGAAGACCGTTTCGGTATTGCAGCAACCATTGCCTTCTTTATGCACTCCGTCAGGTCGCTAATTGACCTATCTATCCCTGCCGGAGTGACTTCAGGGGGAGTGGTGGAAGCGTAGCGGCTACCTGGTCTTGAAAGAACACCCAGTCTGCCGCCTTGTAGTTGAATTTCTCAGCGGTTGGGGAGAGTTCGACTGGGTGCATGATCTCTATTATCACCGGTAGGTGGTCGGACGGAAGATCATCATGGTTGTTAGTCTCGCTCTAGTTGTGAGACCTTTCACCAGAGCGATGTCTAATATGTCAGGCAGTTGATTTGCAGCATCCGGTACGTGTGTGGGTTCCTAGGGGCCATCACGACGTATCCGTTTCCTGTAGAATAAAGAAAAAGCCTATCGCCCTGCCGATTGGGGCGTTGACAGTTCCAGCTAGCGTGCTTCGCATTGAGGTCGTCGGCGACTACGAATCTATCGGATAGACTTGTCACTATATCTAAATCGCGTTCATTTAGTATACCCGGAGGACTGTAGGCAGCCATAAGCAGAAAGGGGAGTCTGCCTATGTAGGCTCTAATAGCCACTGCCTCTAATGCCGCTAGCTGGGGAAGGAGATACTCACAGTGCGCGATCGTAGAACGAACGAACACCGCTACACCTCCGCCTCTTCTACCTGCTCTATCTTGTATATAGACTTTAAACCCCGCGCATCTTAAATTTACTTGGGGTGTCAGGAACGTTTCTGTTATAAATGCTACGTCTATATTATTAGCGTCTAGGAAAGCCCTGAACTCATGTCTATCATGTCTAAGGCCCCTGGCGTTCCATATATACATCCTAGCAACTCACATCCAAAATGCGATAATCATTCCGCGAAAAATCGAAGGAGAATTGGGAGGAAAATTTAAAAGGTACGCAATACGCGTCCTTGCAAGGGGTTGGGGGCTGTACAAAACTAAATATGTGAGCTCCAAGCCTGTTGGCCACTAGTCTCACTCCGGGTTACGCTGCTCCCCTGAAGGAGCTCTAGAAAATTTTGAAGGGGAAGCCGAAATTGGACGTAACCTCTTAGGTACCACATACGCGGGGGGGACTGACTTTGATCAGTTGATCACGGAACGGGGCGAGGAGGAGTTGGCTGGTGTTTGCCGTTGGAATAGCAAGACGCCGTCATCTGTTATTCGATGACAAAGCACTTGAAGGCCGTCGGAAGAAGCGCCGTGAAATCTAATCTGCAATTTGAGAGTTCCCTGTTCTTTCAATTTGCGACTTATTGAGTGACCTCGTATATTTAATAGACTATTTATATTATCCGAACTAGGGCATACATCGTTTATAATAAGAGTGGAATATATATGGGGAAGGGCATATAGGTCCGTGGCCCATTTCTTATAGGGCTCATCCCGACATTTGTCTTACGCCTGATGAAAACCACGGAATACCTCAGGCGAGATGATTTGTCTCATGTATAAGAGACTAGCCAATTTGGCTATTATGTAGGAGGTGATTGCTGTCATGAGCCTTGTTGAATCGTCTCAATTTTTGAGACAAGGCATTTGGCTATATGATGGCTCAATTACGAAGAGGGGAGAGATGTAATTAGTTGATTAATTTAAGTAATTAGGGAGATTAATGGGGATATGAGTGCAGGTCCGTGGCCCATTTCTTTTAGGGCCCATCCCGACATTTGTCTTAGCGCCTTAGGAAAACCACAGAAAAACCTTAGGCAGGATGAGTTGTCTCAATATCAGAGACTAGCCAGTTGGCTCTTAGGTTGAATGACTCTATGAATCGATGGATATATACTAGCCAATTGGCTCTATGATACTTCCATCTATCAACAAAAGTAGATATTGTTAGGGAGGGATTTTGTTTAGCCCAGTTAAGACAAGGTCATTTTAAAGCGGTTGCACTATCCAAGGAGTCTCATGGAGTTGAGTCGTGGCTACCAAAACCTAGGAGTAACGCCAGCCTCCCTGTCCTCCTGTCTCAATAGTATAGCTAATGGACCTGTCTGGTGTCTACGCCGTAACCTAGGATCATGCTGGCCGAGGCCAGATATGAGCGGGTTGGGGTTAGCACGAGCTTCCGCATACAGGTTCCTAGCCAGTCGAGCAATGAACTCGTCTATGGTTGGCAACTCTAGTTCATCATGGAACTTTCTTCTCGAGGCGACTCGGGGAGATGGGTAATGAGTCGAATCACCTGGTTTTGGACAACTTGGAGTTTACGGAGATGGGACACTGCCGCAAACACTCATGCGGGTGCGGCATAGGTAATGGCAGAGCGAATGAGGGCCTTATACATGGTAAGTCCTACCCTCAGGTTGTCAGGAGTTAAGGCCGCCAGAATGGGATAGTGTCTAACTATCAGCCCGTTGGCCTTACGAAGAAGGGATTGGATGTGATCTCGGAAGTTGAGATGAGAGTCCATAATGATCCCTAAATATTTAATTTGGTTCATCCACGGCATTTCTCGTCCGAAAAGTGTGGGTGGTGGTGGTATGTCTTCGAGCCTCGCTCTTAGTGAAAAGAGTATGGCCTGACATTTCTCTACATTGACCTTGATTCTCCAGTCGTGGAACCACGGCTGGAGGTGATCTAAGATCGACTGCAACCTACGGGACGCTAATCTATAGGTTTTGCCCATCGCCAAGAGGGCAGTGTCGTCTGCATAGATATACAGATGACTACTTCTGCCGTGGATATAGCGAAACGGGAGGTCATTAATGAATATATTGAAAAGTATGGGCCCGATAATGGAACCCTGTGGGACTCCTGCGTGAATTTCACGGGGGTGGAGAAACTAGTGCCTACACGGGTTTTGAATGTACGGCCTCGGAGGTAGTTAGAAATGAGGCGTATCATTCCATCTGGGACTCCCATGCCCAGTAACTTAACGAGGAGTCCCTCATGCCAGACCTTGTCGAATGCTCGCTCGATGTCCAGGTAAGCTGCAGCTACTACACGCTTCGTGCTCATAGCCCAGGTAATGTCCTCCGTCATGCGGAGTGCCTGGAGTGTAGTGGAACGACCAGGGTGGAAACCGAACTGCTCGTTCCTGATTTGGGGCAACACTACTTCAGTGAGGCGTCTATGTATGACCCGCTCCGCCAGTTTGCTGAGACAACTGAGGAGACTAATAGGCCTATAGTTGCTTGGATTCGTCTTATCCTTTCCGGGCTTTGGAAAGAGAACTACGTGAGCCTCTTTCAGGGAATGGGATAGTGACCGGAAGCCAAGATGTTATTAATTATCTCTGCTATGCGCTTCATAGCTGACTTTGGGAGATGCTGCAATATAATTCCTTGGATACCGTCGGCTCCTGCGGCCTTATGAGGGCCGAGGCGACGAATGAAATGGGCGACCTCGTGGGTGTTCGTAGGTCGTATCCCATTTTCCGGCTCCCTGCTAAGGAGGTCTCGAACCGATTCCTCAACAGCTCTGATATGGGGCAAGTTTAAATTTTGTTCCACGGGTTGAAAACTGGTCTCTAGCACGTCTGCCAGTGCGGTAGCCTTTTCCTCAGGAGTAAAGGCCGTGACATCTGGACCGACTACTAATGGGTGAATAGATTGAGACGGATTGGACAGAGCTCGAGATACACGCCAGACATCTGACATGTTTCTGCTGTCCATCGTTTCAACCTTGGATTTCCAAGCATCCACGACCGTTTCGTGGACCGCCTCACTGATCCGCCCGCGCAAGCGGTTCATTTCTATTCTATGTTGATCTAACCTAGTACGCTTCCACAATGTTCTTGCTCTATTGCGGGCGATCTTTAGGTCTCTAATATAGGCTGGGAGCTGCAACCGTCCCGGTTGTGAAGACCGTTTCGGTATTGCAGCAACCATTGCCTTCTTTATGCACTCCGTCAGGTCGCTAATTGACCTATCTATCCCTGCCGGAGTGACTTCAGGGGGGAGTGGTGGAAGCGTAGCGGCTACCTGGTCTTGAAAGAACACCCAGTCTGCCGCCTTGTAGTTGAATTTCTCAGCGGTTGGGGAGAGTTCGACTGGGTGCATGATCTCTATTATCACCGGTAGGTGGTCGGACGGAAGATCATCCATGGTTGTTAGTCTCGCTCTAGTTGTGAGACCTTTCACCAGAGCGATGTCTAATATGTCAGGCAGTTGATTTGCAGCATCCGGTACGTGTGTGGGTTCCCTAGGGGCCATCACGACGTATCCGTTTCCTGTAGAATAAAGAAAAAGCCTATCGCCCTGCCGATTGGGGCGTTGACAGTTCCAGCTAGCGTGCTTCGCATTGAGGTCGTCGGCGACTACGAATCTATCGGATAGACTTGTCACTATATCTAAATCGCGTTCATTTAGTATACCCGGAGGACTGTAGGCAGCCATAAGCAGAAAGGGAGTCTGCCTATGTAGGCTCTAATAGCCACTGCCTCTAATGCCGCTAGCTGGGGAAGGAGATACTCACAGTGCGCGATCGTAGAACGAACGAACACCGCTACACCTCCGCCTCTTCTACCTGCTCTATCTTGTATATAGACTTTAAACCCCGCGCATCTTAAATTTACTTGGGGTGTCAGGAACGTTTCTGTTATAAATGCTACGTCTATATTATTAGCGTCTAGGAAAGCCCTGAACTCATGTCTATCATGTCTAAGGCCCCTGGCGTTCCATATATACATCCTAGCAACTCACATCCAAAATGCGATAATCATTCCGCGAAAAATCGAAGGAGAATTGGGAGGAAAATTTAAAAGGTACGCAATACGCGTCCTTGCAAGGGGTTGGGGCTGTACAAAACTAAATATGTGAGCTCCAAGCCTGTTGGCCACTAGTCTCACTCCGGGTTACGCTGCTCCCCTGAAGGAGCTCTAGAAAATTTTGAAGGGAAGCCGAAATTGGACGTAACCTCTTAGGTACCACATACGCGAGGGGGCTGAGATTGATCAATTGATCACGGAACGGGGCGAGGAGTTTGCTGGTGTTTGCCGTTAGGATGGCAAGACGCCGTCATCTGTTGTTCGATGACAAAGCAGGTGAAGGCCGTCGGAAGAAGCGCCGTGAAATCTAAGCTGCAATTTGAGAGGTCCATGTCCTTTCAATTTGCGACTTATTGAGTGACCTCGTATGTTTAATAGACTATTAATATTATCTGAACTAGGGCATACATAATTTATAATAAAGGTGGAATATATATGGGGAAGGGCATATAGGTCCGTGGCCCATTTCTTATAGGGCTCATCCCGACATTTGTCTTACGCCTGAGGAAAACCACGGAATACCTTAGGCAAGATGAGTTGTCTCATATAAGAGACTATAATCATTCCTGGTTGCTCGTCCTTATTTATAGCGCCGAGACTTGGTGTTCCGTTGTCGCGGCGGTCCGCGCCCGTCAGATCGTGACCTTGGACTGGCCGTGGCGTTGATTGGTCGCGGCGGCTCGCACCTGCTCGGTCCCGGTGGCCTTGGGCTGGTCGTGGCGCACAGTTGTTGCGGCGGTCCGCGCTCGCTACAGTGCGGTGACCTTGGGTTGGTTGTTGTGTTCCAATATCGTGGCGGACGCCACGCAGCGTAACCCGGAGTGAGACTAGTGGCCAACAGGCTTGGAGCTCACATATTTAGTTTTGTACAGCCCCCAACCCCTTGCAAGGACGCGTTTTGCGTACCTTTTAAATTTTCCTCCAATTCTCCTTCGATTTTTCGAGTCATGTCATCAGTTGCTACAGGTATCCCGAGCAGAAGACTTCGACCGAGGTTACCTAACCACTGAAGATGTCTGCCGTAGAAGTAGACGAAACGTCTGGTAACGTCAGCACCAGTAGACCACGGCATCTTAGCCCGGAAGCTCTGTTTCAACTAGACACCGGCCGTGAAAGCCTGCATGCTAAGATGCTTCAACTGTTTTTAAAATCTTACAAATTCTTATTTTATATTTTTGTAACTTTAACAGTGTCGTATTCTTAACTTAGTATGTTTATAATAATAAGGAGAAGTGCGCACAAATGTGCATTAGTTTGGGCTCTGCTGTATTGCAGCAGCGATTTTCTCTTTAAACACTCGCTGAAGTGGTATCTTGCACAGGGTTTGTCATACAGTTTACACACGCATTCCGGTGACGGGTCGTGATAGTTTGACCTTCTGCAGAGTTTGTGGTGATACCTATGCACTGCGGATCTTGTTGTTTGGTCCAGTCCAGCTCCGATTGGTCATCGCGTCTGTTGCGTAGAAGTCGTTCGGAACTTCGTTTCTCTTCTGCTGTCTTTCCTCTTTCAGTGCAGCTTCTTGTTTGAAGCTGGTAGTAGAAACTTGGTGCGTAGATCTTCTACAAGGAATGTTTCGCGTGCCAACTCATATGCTAGTCTAGATGGTGCGAATTTTGAGATCCCTATTGTGGCTTTTAGGAATCTTGCTTTCACTTTTTCTAAAGCGTTTAGATCTCTGTAGCTAAGGCTAGTCCATATGATATGTATTCCATATGTTAAGATGGGAGCACTTTTGCTTCAAACAATTTCATGGCTGTTTCAAGCGACTGTTGTGTGATATTCTGTATGTCATGGATAGCTATTATTGCTGCTAGCCGCTGTTTCTTTTCGTGTGTATTCTAAAGGATCTTGCTGTTGTTTGAAGTGTTACTCCAAGATATTTGTAGGCGTTTGTGATTTGAAGAGCGTTGTTCTGGAGTTCGATGTTTTCACCTTCAGCCTGTCGACCACCCTTTCTGAATACCATCTGCAAAGTTTTTGATAGGTTAATGTCAACACCATTTTTGTTGGCCCATGATGCGATATGCATGATGTTAGCATGTTTTATGTACGTGATATTATTTTCTTCTTTTCAATTTTATGAGCAATTACAGTTAACTGTTTAATCAGAGTTGTGATTATGATGATGATAATGATGATTATTATTATACTGTTATTATTATTTTGTTCTATTCAGCTTCATTATTGGTCACACCCGACCTCAAGCATCTTGTTGCTTTGGGTGTGACTCACTTATAATTTTATTTATACAACAATTCGTAATATGTACTTGAATGTCAGATTAGTAAGAAGTTTTGAATTTTGAAGAAAAACGCCTATTCATATACCAGTTTTACAATAATATTGTAAAATCTTTGTTAATGTATGTAATTTTTGCTTGCTATAACAAACTTAAATTTAACTCAACGTAGAGCTTTCGATTGCATTCTTCACGAACTGTTAAGGGAGTGGTTCATGAATTGTTGTTAAGAAAATGAGATTTCTCTTCTGTTAGCGGCATAGAGAATTAGGGTAATTTAGGGACATGTCGACACGCTAAGGAAAAATTTTGAGACCAATTTATGCAAAATTTTATTCCAATTTTTCCCGTAATGCATATGGAGATATTTCATACATCTGGTGCCAATGTGATCGTTTTCTATCACTGTATCAAAAAAAAAACTAATTGGAGCCGAAGTGTAGACTCCTCCCATAATAGGGAAGATTTCGGCAGAGTATTAAAAACATAGGAAACACTTTAAAACTGAACGTTTTCACGTTTACAACACAAATTTTACTCCTGAATTATTTCTAAATATTTTATAATATTCCTACTCGCGTTGGCCATATGTGAATTTTTCATCGACGCCATTTTCCACACATGCATTGTGAAATAATTTTTAGCATTCTCCAACATAAAGGTCTGTAGGATTGGCATTGTAATAATATCATACTCGCGGCACAATTGGTTTTTTTATTTTCCGAATTGTTTGATGAACTAGCCGTATCCCCCTACACGCCGGCATTACACGGCTCCCTTCTGTGGGAAAGCCGAACTTCTTTTTGATGCTTAGTCTCCTTCAGCTATTTCCTATATTTTTCGGATGTCATTAGTCTGAGTCTTGCAGTTTTCTTACTCTTTTGTTAGCGGCGGAACTGGCTAGATGAGTAGATGAGGAATTAGGCAAGCCTAAATGTCCTTGTGCAGATGGTGTCTGTATCCAAATAACCACAGAATTTGTGTGCACTCGATGCGGGTTTCTGGCATCTTGTCAGCCCACTCGAGTTATGTAGACATAAAGGGAAAAGATGAGACAGTGTCGGGTGAAGTTCCCGGGTAGCCCAGTTATTAAGAGCGTTGGTGCGTTCAGCCAAAGGTTTCAGGATAGATACCCGGCCCCGGAACAATTTTTCCCTTGAAATTAATCAAGTCTGCTTCCAGGGAGCTTTACCTGAAAGCTAGATTTGCATGATACATCAATACCCGGGCCCGGAAGAATTTTTCACTAAAAATTATTCAAGTTTACTTCACAGGGAGTTTTCCCTGAAAACTAGATTTGTACCTTGTTTTACTGAATACTTTTGACATATTAATTATCTTCCTATAAGGCATAAGTTCAGAAAAATTGCGTTTCTGGATATGAATAATTGCTTGTATTTGGTACTCGGTTTAATAATATTAACAATAATAACAATAATAATAATAGTAATAATAATAATAATAATAATAATAATTATTATTATTATTATTATTATTATTATTATTATTATTCGAGGCTTACTGTAGGAATTCGTAACAAGCTGTTTTTTTACGGTGATGGGTTGTTAGCCCTTCGCCCAACCCCAAGCTGGAAGACCACCCCTTATCGGCTGTCCACGACTGCTTATTCAATATATTCGCAGCTACCCTCCATATCTGGAGGCCGTCTCCTCTATCCGCAACCTGAGGACGCGCCATGCCGTGGTGATAGGGACCCACCATACATGGTGGCCAGTAGCCAAACGAGTAGAGCAACAAGTTAATATTACTAAATTCAATATTTTGAAATTAAAGGACGAGGAAGCTAAGCAAAATTATCAGGTCGAAATTTCGAATAGGTTTGCCACTTTAGAAAGTTCCGACGAAGTTGAGAAAGAATTAGATGTTAATAGCGTGTGGGAAAATATCAGAGATAGTATCAAAATTGCAGCTGAGCAGAGCATAGGTTATTATGAAACTAAGAAAAAGAAACCGTGGTTTGATGAAGATTGTTGCATGGTAGTAGAAAGAAGGAAACAGGCAAAATTGAAATTCTTACAGGATCCAGTTGAGGAGAAGAGAGATAATTATTTCAATGAAAGACGGGAAGCAAGTCGTACACTTAGGAATAAAAGAGAGGTTACTTGAAGGAAAAACTGAATGAGGTAGAAACAAATAGTAAGAATAAAAACATTCGAGATTTATATAAGGGTATAAAGGAATTTAAGAACAGATATCAGTCAAGGGTAAACGTGATCAAGGATGAGAATGGTGACTTGCTTGCAGACTCTCCATCAATCCTAAACAGATGGAAAAACTATTTTGCGCAACTACTAAATGTACATAGGCCAAATAGAAATGATCGGGACGATATTGAAATACAAACTGCTGAGCCATTTATACCCGAACCCACGATTTCAGAAGTCGAAATTGCGATAGAAAATCTGAAAAAGTACAAGTCTCCAGGTATCGATCAAACTCCAGCACAATTAATACAAGAGGGTGGAAGTGCATTATATAGCGAAATTTATAAACTTGTACTTGCTATTTGGGAAAAGGAAATTGTACCAGAACAATGGAAGGAGTCCATAATTGTACCTATTTTTAAAAAGGGGACAAAACCAACTGTGGTAACTTTCGAGGAATATCACTTTTGTTGACGTCGTACAAAATTTTGTCCAATATTCTTTTGAGGAGATTAACTCCGTACGTAGATGAAATTATTGGGGATCATCAGTGCGGTTTTCGGCGTAATGGATCGACTATTGATAAGATTTTTGGTATTCGGCAGATAATGGAGAAAAAATGGGAGTATAAGGGTACAGTACATCAGTTATTCATAGATTTCAAAAAGGCATATGACTCGGTTAAGAGGGAAGTATTATATGATATTCTTATTGAATTTGGTATTCCCAAGACACTAGTTCGATTAATTGAAATGTGTCTCAGTGAAACATACAGCAGAGTCCGTATAGGTCAGTTTCTATCTGATCCTTTCCCAATTCACTGCGGGCTAAAGCAGGGAGATGCACTATCACCTTTACTTTTTAACTTCGCTTTAGAATATGCCATTAGGAAAGTTCAGGATAACAGGCAGGGTTTGGAATTGAACGGGCTACATCAGCTTCTTGTCTATGCAGATGACGTGAATATGTTAGGAGAAAATACACAAACGGTTAGGGAAAACACGGAAATTTTACTTGAAGCAAGTAAAGCGATCGGTTTGGAAGTAAATCCCGAAAAGACAAAGTATATGATTATGTCTCGTGACCAGAATATTGTACGAAATGGAAATATAAATATTGGAGATTTATCCTTCGAAGAGGTGGAAAAATTCAAATATCTTGGAGCAACAGTAACAAATATAAATGACACTCGGGAGGAAATTAAACGCAGAATAAATATGGGAAATGCGTGTTATTATTCGGTTGAGAAGCTCTTATCATCCAGTCTGCTGTCCAAAAATCTGAAAGTTAGAATTTATAAAACAGTTATATTACCGGTTCTTCTATATGGCTGTGAAACTTGGACTCTCACTCTGAGAGAGGAACATAGGTTAAGGGTGTTTGAGAATAAGGTGCTTAGGAAAATATTTGGGGCTAAGCGAGATGAAGTTACAGGAGAATGGAGAAAGTTACACAACACAGAACTGCACGCATTTTATTCTTCACCTGACATAATTAGGAACTTGAAATCCAGACGTTTGAGATGGGCAGGGCATGTAGCACGTATGGGCGAATCCAGAAATGCATATAGAGTGTTAGTTGGGAGACCGGAGGAAAAAAAGACCTTTAGGGAGGCCGAGACGTAGATGGGAGGATAATATTAAAATGGATTTGAGGGAGGTGGGGTATGATGATAGAGACTGGCTTAATCTTGCACAGGATAGGAACCGATGGCGGGCTTATGTGAGGGCGGCAATGAACCTACGGGTTCCTTAAAACCATTTGTAAGTAAGTATTATTATTATTATTGTGCTACACAATAGTCAGCACACTATGACAATAATTACAAATAATGATAATAATTGCAAAAAGATAATAATAATAATAATAATAATAATAATAATAATAATAATAATAATAATCTGTACTGTTATTATCATCAATTATTATTATTATTACTATTATTCTTATCATTACCATTATCGTCATTATCAATGTTATTATTATTACTGTTATTACTACTACTACTACTACTACTACTACTACTACTACTACTACTATTATTATTATTATTATTATTATTATTATTATTATTATTATTATTGTGCTGCACAATAGTCAGCACACTATGACAATAATTACAAATAATGATAATAAATGCAAAAAGTAAATAATAATAATAATAATCTGTACTGTTATTATCACCAATTATTATTATTATTATTATTATTATTATTATTATTATTACTATTATTCTTATCATTACCATTATCGTCATTATCGATGTTATTATTATTATTATTATTATAATTATTATTATTATTATTATTATTATTATTATTACAGATTCTTAAACATCATTATGATGATCATTTTATATTTTCAGTTTTATTAGCATTTCGAATAGCTAGTGTAAACATACTACATGATTTGCTATCAAATAACTTTGGGGATATATTTTATGTGCGTTCTACCGTCACTCATGAAATGTATTGTTGCATAATTTGGTAATGACGAAACTCTTCACTCTGAGGTATTATTTTTTATCTGTTCCTGTTCTTCACTCTTTTATTGTACTCATTTTAGTTTAAACAGAATATTCATACAAATTTCCATTGATCATAAAATTAAATTTAACGTTGGTTGTAATTCAGGAGTTGAATGGAATATGGGCGTAACTCATTTGTGCCCTTCTTCCATTCAATGGATATTTAAATTCGCAAATGCGAAGTTGGTCATCCTGAGAAGTTTTGTTTCGATTCCTCGATTACAGCAAGCTCAGGAGCTGGTTGTACAAAGTCGTTGTTGCTGGTTATGTACTGTATGTTCTTTTGTACGTCTAAGATTTACAAAA
The DNA here is from genome assembly GCA_025594305.2 of Periplaneta americana. Taxonomy (NCBI): domain Eukaryota; kingdom Metazoa; phylum Arthropoda; class Insecta; order Blattodea; family Blattidae; genus Periplaneta; species Periplaneta americana. The sequence goes on along the minus strand of JAJSOF020000015.1, from coordinate 15,150,264 downwards.
TTGAAACAAGTTATTGTTCGAAATGTCCAGTGATCCGGAAATACATAATGACAATGAATCATTCAATTCAAGTAAATCTGAATATGATTGTGATAAATAATGTGCCACACAGACATTAAGAGAGAGAGAAAAAATAAATTCTGGAGCAAGGTACAGTACCAAGAAAGGTAATGTGGTTGGAGAAAAGAAGTATAATTTGAACCTATTCATTCCTGTTGTTCAAAACAATGTTATTCTAATATAGATATTGTTGATCAAGAGAAATTATTGTTGACTGCATTTTATTAGTTGAGTGATAAGGCTCTTCAAGACTCCTACATAGCTGGCTGCATAGCTCCACAACCAATCAAAGTGAAAAAAGCTGAGCCCAAAATAAGAAATCGACAGTCTATATGGAAATATTGTGTTAATGATTTAAAAGACATTTCTGTGTGCCAAAAATTTTTTTCTTGTGGTGAATGAAATAAGTGAAAGAAAATTTCGAACAATATATAAGAAGAAGTCAGATGGTAGAGGGATGAATGATATGAGAGGAAAACATTTAAACCGACCACATAAAATAGATAATAATACAAGGCTGGACCCAAAAGTAACCGGAACCGAACTGTTGAGCGCGCATGCTTTGTAGTTACGAGTTGTGCTGGGTGTTAGTTTAGGGTCTCCCGCGACCGTTAGTCAGCTGGCGTTAGTCTGAGTTAAATGGTTTGTTTGTGGTGCTGTGTTGTTTGCGTTCCTGTTTCAATCGTTTGGCGATTAGTGAGATGGCCGAAAGCAAGGAACAAAGATTGTGTGAGAAATTTTGTTTTCTGTTAGGGAAAACTGCAGGCGAGACCGCTGGGATGCTTCGGCAAGCCTTTAATGATGACGCTTTGGGGAAATCACAGGTTTACGAGTGGTTTTCCCGTTTCAAATCTGGCAACATGTCAACTGAAGACATTCCACGCCCCGGGCGTCCTTCGACAGAAAGAAATGAAGAAAACATTGCCAAAATCAAACATGCAATTGATGAGATCGTCGAAAGATCATTGACGAAGTTTCTGAGCAAACGAACCTGTCATGGAGCATGGTCCAGCGAATTTTAAACGAAGATTTGCACATGAGACGGGTGTCTACAAAATTTGTTCCTCGCTTGCTCACAGATGACCAAAGAGAAAACCGCGCGAGAGTTTGCAGCGACTTGAAGGGTGAAGTGCAGAACGACCCCAATTTTCTTAAAAGAATTGTGGCTGGAGATGAGTCTTGGTGCTATGGGTACGATCCAGAAAGAATGCAAGCATCGAGCCAGTGGAAAACTCCAAATTCACCACGACCCAAGAAAGCACGTCAAGTGCGATCCAATGTGAAAACAATGTTGATTTGTTTTTTTTTATGTGAATGGAATTGTCCAGAAGGAGTTCGTTTCGCCAGGACAAACAGTGAACAAACATTTATATTTGGATGTGTAACGGAGAATACGAGAGAATGTGCGACGAAAACGGCCCGAAATGTGGTGAAATGGGTACTGGTTGCTTCACCACGACAATGCTCCAGCCCACACAGCTCTGACGGTCCGACAGTTTTTGACAAACGACAATATGGTGCTTGTGCCTCTTCCACCTTACTCATCCGTTCTGGCTCCGTCGGGCGTTTTTTTTTTTTTTTTTTTTTTCACAGATGAAGAAATGTCTGAAAGGAAAGCGATTCAATGATGTGGCTGACGTCAAAGAAAACACGCTATCGGCTTTGAACGGTATCCTGCCTCAAGAGTTCCAGCACTGTTTTCTGCAGTGGCAAAAGCGTTAGGACAAGTGCATTAATGCACATGCACAATACTTTGAAGGGGACTAATGTACTGTGAATTTAGAGTTCAATAAAAATGAAAAAAAAAAAAAAACATTCCGCTTATTTTTGGCCCCCCCTCGTACATGGGAATTAGCTGGAAAACACCTCGAAAACATTCCTTACAGAACTTCCAACAAATCCATAGGCAAATCCAAGAAACTATACTTTCAAACTCCTATTCTTAACATAAAAGTATTGTACAATCTGTTTCGTGAATACTGTAAGATTGAAACGGGATGTACTTTGAAGCTAGAGTACAGGTCCTACTACAACTTTTTCTAAAACACAAACCAATCTTTTAAAATTATACGTACAGAGTTTCCGATTTTTGCACTGCATGCACAGTAAAACTTCAAAATAACCCTAGCGACGTCTGTAAAGTTCAACGACATGATTTTCACTTGAGAAAAGTATCCAATTATAAAGATGTTAAGCAAAATTTCCTGAACGCATGTCAAGAAGAATATTTGAAAATTCTTGTGTTTGAGTTTCATTATGCCCAAAATTTAGCACTTCCAAAACTGAATATCACGTGTCAATTTTATAAACGACTTTTGTGGATTTATTTTTTCAACTTCACTGTTATAATGATGGCAACATCTTTTATTTCATGGAAACACAGTCGAAGAAGGACCCTAAGACAGTTTTTTCCTTTCTGTCTCATTATTTCTACAATAGGCGATCGCTTGAAAACATTGAAGAGATTATTACGTTTTCTGCTTCAGCTGGCAGTCAAAACAAAAACCTAACTGTAGCACGCTTCTGTTCATGGCTAGCAATGCAGATGAAAGTGAAAGTTACTCACATTTCCCCAGTTCGTGGACACTCTTATAATCAATGCAATCGAAACTTTGGAATGTACAGCCAGAAGTTGAAGAAAAAAGAAAATATATACACATTTGAAGAGTATGTTCGGATATTCCAAACTTGTCGTCTGAATCTAGTCCCATTTGAAGTGACTGAAGCAGGTGAGCTTATCTTTGACTGGGGTCAAACACTGAAACCACTTTTCAAGAATAAGAAACCTATATCCAAAGATGAAGATTTCAAGATTTACTCCTACACAAGACTTCAGTATTCTTCAATAGGCACGGTGTCCGCATCTGTGAGTTTCACGGGTCCTTACCGTCCATTTACGTTTGGTAAAACATAACAGCATGCAATAGATGTAGATGTTTCTGGTGTCTCACCAAACCCTGTGAAGCCTGGGAAGGAGAATGATGTTAGGATTCTCTGCGCTTTCATGTCAAGGCACAGAAGCAGTATTTGCCAAGTCTCACGAAGCAAATTAGATTTTTTTCAATATATGGTATTACATAATATTGGTTCAAGTCACGTGTTTCTTTCTTATTTGTTTTGAACTATTAGTTTTCATTTGAAGTGTAAACTTCACTATTATTTGGAAACAGTGCTTTCACAGCAAGTAAGATTGAACTGTTTGTATCATATTATTTTGAAGTGAGAAAAAATATTTTTATCAATATATTATATTCCTTATGCAAAAGCTACCTTTCTTTCAGTTAATACCTCAATAGAGAATTGAATAAATGTGTAAATTTTGCTCTTCTTACACCAAATAAATGCCACTGAATGGAAAGAGGGCACTTAAATGAATGTTTTGTAATAACAGTATCTCTCTTAATTTAAATATATTATTATACTAGTGAAAATGTTTTTATCTATCTGACATATGAAACAATGACATGAATTATTACTCATGTATACGTAAGTAAAAACACCAATTTTATGTATCTACTAAAATATTTCAAATGTTAATATCTTAAAACGTTGACATTTAGTTACGCCCATATTCCCTTCAAATCCTCAATTTTATTTTTCTGTGCATATTTAAAGATGTTTCAAAATTAAAATATATTTTTGAGACTGTAGAAGAAATAATATCCACGAAAGAATTCGAAAGTCAATAAAGACTCAAGTCGCCAGCAAGCTAAAGTGGATAAATACACAAAAGGAGTTGAAGGGACGGTGCACAATAAATGGACTGCAACAGGAACTTCACTGCTTGGAGAATTATTGTAGTCAATGGGGCATGACTGTTAATACAGACAAGACCAAGATAATTACTTTTAAAAATGGATCTGTATATAGCAGGGATGAGACATGGACATACGACGGGCACATATTGGAAAACGTAAAACATTTCATGTATTTAGAGGTTACTTTATCAATGAACGGGAGATGGACTAAGCATGTTGACATAACGAAACGCAAGTGCGGGGTAAAGAGTGCGGAGGTATTGAAATTGATCACTAAAGTGCCAGATATTCCTGCAGCAACATTGGAGCTTGTATATGGATCTGTGCTTAGGTCATCTATGTTGTATGGGGCGGAAATTTGGGGTTGGGAAAATGCGGGAAATCTAAATAAGGTACAAACTGACTTCCTAAAACGAATACTTGGAATTGGCAGAAGCCCAGCTAACTGCGGAGTGCTAAAGCAGTTTGGGCTTCAAAACGAAGTACTTCATATGAAAGTTAGGGTGATAAAATTCTGGTTAAAATTATATTTGGGGATCAGTCGCTTCTACGGTCGATTTGCTACAAAGTTCAACAAAGAGAGGGCTGGGAAAAGGGGTGGGTTTATAAACTGCAGAGAGGGCTGCATCATATAGGAATGAGATGAGTGTGGGAGAAAGGAGAGAATAACAGGAGGAATGTATGGCGTAATGTGAAGATGCGTTTAATTGATTTCGAGAGGCAAGAGATTGAGCTCCAATGTTCGGAAAAGTCATCACTACATTTACAATCAGATCTCATGCTTAACTGGGGGAGGTGTGACTACATAAACGCTTGTAACAAAGACAGCAGAGCAGGTTTAGCATGGCTAAGATTGGGGGCATGGAAGGGTAATAAAATTGTCAACGAGGAAGGGAAGCGTCTTTGTCCGCTTTGCAAAGAAAAGGACTCCTATAAACATATTTTATTACAGTGTGTCGAATTGGAACATGTACGGAGAAAATATTTACCACCCTCGATGCTAAGTCAGAATAGGAGTTCGCTTGCATGTCTTGACCTCATGGGGAATAGAGAATGAGAACAAAAGACTGGATTGTTCCTCTTGAAGGCGAGAAAGATTAGAACTTCAGCTGTTGAAGTTTGTGACGGGAACTGAGGAAGGGATAATAGTATCCACCCAACTGGACACTTTTATGCCTTTTAGGTTAGGATGTATTATATGATGTGCCATTTCCATTTTAATATGTGCGTTCTTTTAGAGAGTAGTTGGATATAATCATAGATGGGGGGAACCTACAAAGGAGGACTTGTTTTGGGTACAAAGCACGTACGGTCAGAAGACTCGTGCATTGGATTTTAGAGAAAATTATGATAATATAAAATCGGTATGTATAATATTACTCAATAAATCCAGCTATCTATCTAAAAAAAATATATGTAATGAGAAATTCACTTTGAGTACGTAGCACTTAATATCTCGAGAAACTTCTTGGAAAAATGTGTTTTCTCTAATAATTAGGTTACGTCTATGTTTTAATTTTTGTTGACTTACTGTTCATTTCATTCACTGTTTTCCATGGATCCTATAGTCACTTTGAAGCGTCAATATGCGGAATAAGTTAAGAAAGTAGAACGAAATAAGCAAATCACTATACGATAACACATGAGAGTTTATGTACAATATATTAAATATCAAAACTTTTATATAAGAATCTTTTGATTCTGTTGCTATAATGCTCTATATTATTACTATTATTATTATTATTATTATTATTATTATTATTATTATTATTATTATTATTATTATTAGACTATTATTATTATTATTATTATTATTAGACTATTATTATTATTATTATTATTATTATTATTATTATTATTATTATTATTTATTATTATTATTATTATTATTATATATTTACTTTTTTTCAGCCAAATTAGACATTCACGAGAAATGATCAGCGTAAGGTAAATCTTTGCTTCTTTGTCAATAAATGAACTTAGAATGTGGAAACAATGAGATTCCAGTGTGGTACTTATAGAATAATGACGGAATGCTAACGAGCTGGGAAATTAAAATAAAAGCATAAACGTATTACTGCTTCAAACACTACAGCCTCGAATCAAATGCGATCTCTTTAATTGCAGAATAGAGCGCAGATTTGTTTCATTCTATATCTCTAGGAAGTAGATTTTTCAGTTATGTTCTAATAAACGAGAAAACTGAAAATTATAAGAAATCATAGAACAGGAAAATTTGGCTGATATTCAACAATCAAGAACAAAGAGAACAATGAAACTCGTAGCAGTGCAAAGGAAGAAAGGAATATCTTAGAATCGCCACCACATTTACCGGAGTTTGACGGATTCTTAACAAAAAGCCACTCATTCCATTCCTCTTCTGAGGCGAATATAGAATGAAGGAGGTAGAAGGGGGTAAGGTTTTCTTGACGCGTTATCGCTGAGCTTTTTTTTTTGTACTGTACGTGATATGGGTTAAAATGAAAGAATAGTAGCCGTAAGGTTTTGAAGTGGAGAAAAAAAAAAAAGATGGAGATGGAATAAAGAAAAATCAATTTCATTTCTTCTGTAACCCTTTATTCCTCACCCCCGACAAGACGTCAGAGAACTGTCCCCTGTCTTATAGTATTGGAGTTCTTCCCGGTTGACTGGCTGGTCTGTTGGCCAGCATCAGATATATGTTACGTTCCGAAGTAAATACTTTTTGTTCCCCGTTGTTGTTTTATAACTTTTTTGTTATATCTTCTCTTTTTTTTTTGTCTTTCCATTTTGACTTGACGTGATAAATTGAAGGGGTGGAAGCTTTAAGAGCCGATTCGTGTTATGAACAGAGACAGAAACAAGAGAAACAAATAGAAAATTTCACAAAGCTTGGATCTTATTGTTTGATGATATATCTTGTCTTGATAAAGATTAACAGATTTTATCATGACAATTAAATAGCGATTTAATGCCTTCAAACTATATAATACAGCTAATGCTCCAGATAAGCACCTTATTTGTCCTATAAATCTTGAGCTAGCCATGTCTTTAAACTACACTTTTGTCTCTCTATGTTAAGATAAAACTTTCGCAACGATAAATTAACGATGTTATGCGAGGATTCAAACCAAGACAAGATCTTCCCCTAGTAGGGGGAAAAAAAGATTTAAACTTAACTTTAGCCAGATATTATTAAATTTAAAAGTCATATTGAGTTCAGATAAATTTGTGAATGATAATATCAGATAATTAGTTTTTTTTTAAATTTCAGTCAATCACTTATCATGTTAAGATGGCAGAAATAGATTCTGTTACATCAAGTTACAAAATTTAATATTAATATACATCACGAATATTTTCGACTTACTTTTCAAGTCATCTTCAGGTGATAGTTTACTAACAGACAAGTACATTTGAAAGTAGGTGAAAAATATAAAGATAAAACACACTTATAAAACACAATTAAAATTTTAACCTTGCTTACTTTTCTTAAAGTGTTAACCTTCCAGTAAATGTAGTTATAATTTGTACAGTATATTAAAATGGCAGGCAATGTGCCAGAGTTGTAAAATTAAAATAGTTTAAAAAATTATTATTATTATTATTATTATTATTATTATTATTATTATTATTATTATTATTATGTACAACTGAAGGCTAAGGCTTGTTCATTATAAAGTTCAATATGTTGGAAGACTATAGTAAAATGGATGTGAAAGAAAATTCTCAGTGTATTCGCCGTGGTGAAAGGCATAATATCTGAAAAGATAATCAAAAAGATGTCTTAAGAATTTTGAAGAGAAAATTAAGTGATTAAAGCCTGAAAAGGGCTTTAAATTAATATTAATACTCACGAAAGTTGTACAGTAGAGGTTTTCAGAGGTTGTGGCCTTCTCATCTTAACGATGTTATGCGAGAATTCCAAACAAAGACAAGACCTTCCCCTAGTAGGGGACATGATAAGTGATTGACTGAAAATAAAAAAAACTAATTATCTGATATTATCAGATAGTTTTAGTTATTTATTTGGAAAATAACACAGTACAAAATCACTTAATACACGTTTATGGTTAAATGTTATTAGCACAATTCGACGGTAAACAACAATTTACCTTAATATGGACTATACCAGTAGTCATCATTTCTTGATTCGCGAGTGAATCCCTTAACACACTAGTAGGGTGGAAGAGTAAGGTATGACTCCCTCCTCTTAGCCATCACTTGTTCATTCATAGTTATGTAGTATTCAAGTAAACACAACAGGATCACTTGTGAAATCTAAAATAAATTCGCGTATGGCAGACGAACATCTCGTTCCTCAGTTTAAAATTCGCTACAAGCAGGCTCCTAATTTTAATGAGTTAATTACAGATCTATCTTAATGTCTAAGTTTTGTAAAAAATAACAGAAAAAAAGAAATCAAATCATACAGAAATTAAAAAAAAAAAAAAAAATTAGGACATATATATCGATATAAACCCTTCTATAGTTTGGGTATGTTCACTGTCCGTATCAGCTAATTAAAATTTGAAATATTGAAGGTGTTACGTAACTTTTCCTCTTGTATCTCCCTCCGTCCACCTTCCCCGTTGCAGTGTTTCGAGGGCTATATATATATATATATATATATATATATATATATATATATAATTTGAACTGGTAATGGAAATTACGGGAAAACGGCTGAACGGATTTTAATAAATGGCCCCTCATTTTGAAGCTTGGAACCCAAAGTTTTTCGGAAAAGTAGTAGTTTTCAGTGAAATGTCAATTTTCCTACATAATTTTCTTATTTTACAAAATCCATCTGTTGTCAGTTTTGAGAACTAATTTTATCGAATCACGGCCGCCTTGATTGAATTTCAGAACAAAACACACACTACAATAAACAATAGGCTATTACACGAAGGCCATGACCTGCAGGATTGCCGACATATTTAGAGCTCAATTCAATTTGTTATTAAAAACTGATTCTGCAGTATATAATAATTTTCTGAGTACAGCTGTGTATTGGATATTCAAATCTATGAAACTTGAGGTGGTTTGATGACATTATTATCATTAGAAATTATATATTATTATAGTTAATATCATTATGCATCTATTTTTCATTAATTGTGCATAATATTGATGCTATATTGATGACATGAAAGTGAAACGTTTTGAGGTTATGTAAGCAAATGTAGAGAATATCTTAATTTAGATCTTCATTTCTATAATTTACTGAGTGGCTGCTATATATAACTACAAAACTTAAGTAAGATAATAATATTGTTATTAAAAATTAAATATTTTTATACTTATTAGCCCAGTGGGGTTGGGTCTTTTTCATATACTTAATGGCGGTGTAGTGTAGATATTGATATCTGTCATTGTCTTCAGTATTGGCTCGACAGAGCGCAAAAATTACAGTTCCTAAGAAAAGATCAAAAAGTATTACTTACTGATAAAATAAGAGGCCTAGAAAATTTTTTAGTCTCCAGATCATTTCAGCAAGATCTCTTAGTAGGATAAAATGATTTTACGCTCTACATTTCAAGTTCTACATGCAGCAGCTATACGAAAATGCTATTGTTCGAAAGCTTAGCAAACCTGACATTTTTTTAACTTTTGCCTACAATCCACAATGACCTGAAATAGCTACTGCTATCGTCCTGACATTGATACTTGCGTTTTCGCGTTGAAACTCAAAAACTGAAGTTGGATAGGTTCAAGAGAAAGTATTTGGCCTAAAAATATCTATTCAGAGGGAGTATGTTTCATTATTATGGAAACAAATAACTATCAAAAAGACAAGTATTCTTCATTGAAAATAAATCTGAAAAATTTTTATTTGAACGTCTAACGAACTTAGTTTGCAGCAGCATTTGCTGCACAAGCCACTAGTTTCATATAATGCCATCTTTTTAAACAATTGGACTATACAAATAAGCATATAAAATGATCAAAACCTCCGCTTCACCAACTATGTAAAGGTTACACTCAGGCAAAGGCAAAGTTCAGATGAGAGGCGAGTTGTGCTCGGTCGTATGTTCAGAATTTTTTCCAACCGTAAGGCGAATATCAGATAATCTTATTACGGATTCTCGGCGTCATCTTGCTAAGTATGATTTCGATATCACAATTCTATTGAACCTAAATAACTTAATAGCTGATACACCGTATTTAAATAACTAAGTAAAGTAAGTCAATATTCAAGAAAAATATCAAATAATTCGTAGCAGATAGGAAAATAATTCAGAAAATATAAGTTATATTATATAATATAAATTTAGCTTCCCTTATGAAAAGGTTGCCAGATTTGACAAAGCATATTACATATAATTTGGACACAAACCTAAAAGTTAAAATGATATACATTTGAAACGGTTAGGGAATCGAATATACAAAATGTCAGAAAAATTTAAACCTAAGTAGCGTTTGTGCCCATTTACAGTTAAGAAAGGGGAGGAAAAAATATCATCAGATAGGTTAGAATGATTTGAATGCCATATACAGCGAGAAAAAATAATAGTACGGATTTATTGGCTTTGGTATCTAAACCAATCAACAGCCATCGGTTAAGATAACTTGAAATTTCCATTATCATTCCCTCACAAGTGATTTCTCAATATCTGAACCGATCCTTTGAGGGCACTAATGGCTATTTCCTTCACAATGCTGTGTGTTAGCCTCAGGTTTTTACATTTGTTGGCAAAGAAGGAGGGTGTGGTACCTCGTGCTCCCAGCATCAGACCTATTACATCAATGTGGGAAAGACTATATTTATTTTGTAAAACAAGTTTTCATAAAACAGAAATTGTTTAGGTATTAAGTGGAGAAAATAAAAAAAATGATGAAAGAGATTATTGGAGTACATTATGACAAACAAAGGCTTTTGGCACAAAATTACAGTTATATTAATGTAATGCTACAAGCAGCACTTTGATATGCTATTCAAATTTCAATTGTAACTTATGAAATGTCAAAAAAATCTCAAGCAGCAGAATACGTCTCCTATTATCATTAGTAGATTTCATCAGATATTATTACGATGTACCGAAGTACATATGATATTTCCGTGCAGAAATTCTGCGTCATCATATGGTGAAGGATGAGTCCGGTGGGAATCGTGTGGTTTAGTGGATAGAGCGTCAGCACGTTGATATGAAAACCCGGGTTCAAATCCCGGTGCCGGAGAGAATTTTTCAGGATTGGAATCCGGTTCGGCTTAGTGGATAGAGCGTCAACACGTAGAGCTGAAAAGGCGGGTACAATTCCCGGTGCCGGAGAAAATTTTTCAGGATGGGAATTCGGTGTGGCTTAGTGGATAGAGCGTCAGCACGTAGAGCTGAAAAGCCGGATTCAAATCCCGTTCCCGGAGAGAATTTTTCTCCGTTCCACTCATCCTTTATCATAGATTTCATCAGATTTTACCAAGAAATGCAAACATGAGGGTCAAACCTCAATTGCTTTTTACAGTGAACAAAATTAAGAAACAAAAAAAAAAAATTGAAAGATGATTTTCGAGCACACGAACAAAAGAAAACCCATAATTATCATTCTGTTGCATTCGGAGAGGACCAAGAACAGCGGTCATCAGCAGCGCTAGCGTCTCTTACGCTGGCCAGTAGCGGCCGGTGATCGAAATCCTCGGTGAGGTGCAACTAGTTGAAGTGCCCCCGATAAGAAATGTTTATTCATATTAAATAGTACTGTTATTATATTATTAATATCATTAATACTCTATTATTATTATTATTATTATTATTATTATTATTATTATTATTATTATTATTATTATTATTCAAAAATAATAATGTCACTCACAAAATAAATTGTTATGCTACGAGTTTCAGTGATTGATGAAGCAACCAATATTGCGTGTTGTAATTCCCCTTTCTTTCTTTCCTTTTTATTTTTTTCTTTGACAGCAACAAACAAGGCCAACAGAAAAGTTTATTTTGCACCACATTAGCACTTATCCATTTATGTTGCCTATATCAGAATGCAATATAAACTCGCGTTTTAAGATTATCTGTCAGAAAAATTGTCAGCGATGGCGCAGGTATCTCGGTAGGCTATCTCTTTATTTAAAACTTCCTCTTTCAATATCATTTCTTCTTGAAAAAGAATACTCTAACAATGAATTAACTACATCACCATTATTTCTCGCATTTGTTTCTGTTTATATTTTCCCGAAACACATAACAACATTGGCCCAGATTCACTACTGTACTACGAAGTACAATAACAAAACACCCTCCCTTAAGTCATAAACAGAGATATAAGGGGAGAGAACAGTGTGGGTCTCTGCTTGCCAAAGAGCCTGAATTTTTTTTTATATTTAGGAAGACAAGTTACCACTGCTAGTCCCACTCCATTCTACCCTTCAGACCGATCCACTGAAGGGAGGAGTGAAAGCTGACTAGGCCAGGAGGCCAGACGAATTGTGCCTCAACTACAGCTTTTCTAGTGCGACTTAAAAGTCGCGAAATCACACGAAATTCAGAAGCCAGACCCGGCACGAGCGATCCTGGCCTCAGGAACAAATTTTACTGCAAAACAGGTCTATATAGCTACACCACAAACTTTTGAAATGCTTCTACAGCGATATATGCTTCATTCACATCACTAATATATTATATAAAAACACAAAAATTGATTTCAGTTAAGCCGCAACTGAGCAATGTCGCTACATCAGTATCCGTGTTAAGACGGAAACTATGTGTCTGAGATCTAGTGTCGGACATTTTACTCTCCTGTTAAGACCCAGCCTCACGGGGTATTCTAGATAGAGCTGGTGAAATGTATGGATTCACTCATTCCTCTCATGTCCTTACAAACAGCAGCAGCAGTAGTTGCCATTACCATATCGCGTAGAAGATGTTCAAGACAGAGAAAACCTAGACCTACCAGTGAATGGCATTTGTTGACTATCACATGTGCTTACGTATGTCTTGTTTTTGGTTATTTTACAACTGCTGTGGTTATCTAGAGTCTGAATGAAATGAAGATGATAATACCAGCGAAATGAGTCCAGGGTCCAACGCCGAAGGTTACATAGAATTTGCTCTTAATGGGTTGAGGTAAAACCCAGGAAAAATTCTCAACCAGGTGACTTATCGCAACTAGGATTTGAACCCGGGCCCGCTCTTTTTACATGTCTTGCTGAAGAGTGGGAACAGAGCAAAGCGGAAACATGTAAAACTTCCCAATACGTGTGGCAGGACTGGGCTAGTTTCTGTATCCTTTGGTCTAAGTACTGACCAAATTTTCAAGTAACATGCATAACAACACAAATTTTTACACCAGGATTGGCGTTGTTTTGGATGATAACTAGCTTAAAATGTGATAGAGGTCTCAAACATAATCACATACAAAGATATCATTTTATTTTTACTTCAATTTTTATTGTACATGAATTATTGAAAGTATTTCACTCCCACCCCCCTCCCGGTACTAAATTTCCAATCGTTCTCCACACATAACCAAGGCCGCGTAGGCAGTCAAAGTTGTCTTACGGTCATAGTAAACAGTATTGAGTTAGTGAGTGTAGTACGTTTCAGATATATGTTCGCGTTTTCCAGTGACGAAAGAGCTCTCAATATTAAATCATATTTTCGCACAGGTACTGTCATCCGTTTGCCTACGTCGCATCTCTGTTTCCCCCAACCGCTTCTGCTTGCCCCTCTGTAAAGGCTAGTGGCTGGGCTGTCTTAGTTCTCTTCTGAAAACATTAATTTCTTTAATGAATTGGACGTCTACGTGATATTATACAACTATTTAAAATAACTTAGATGAAAGGGCCTCGTTAAATAATTAACTGTCACATGATTTCCCTTTCTTTCTATGATCCTGCGACAAAACCACTTTCAAGGAGAGTAGATAGCATGTCTGAATAATTTTATCTTTTCGGATCCGGCAGAAGTGAAGATTGAATTTACTGTACGTAAAGTACTCTTTCATATAGGAGGTACAGAATTATTTCTACATGACTTACTAGTACTGTCGTGTTGGCGTGCCTGGGAAAAACTCAGGAAGGAAAAAAAAAAGGATCGTATCGTTCAAGGTTTTTGGTTGCCTCTAACAATAGTAATTATATGAAAAGCCATCATGAACAAAACAATTTAATAAACCACAAACAAAGTAGAGAGAAAAGAAGTTACAAATATTATACAAGTTATGAGCTGTGAATACATAAGAATAACCCCAAGCAAGGGGGTGGGGTAATAGAAAGATATTAAATACTAAAAGTCTAATAACGGCATAAATTGCCGAAAGAGAGAGAACTAATAACTGACATGGAATAAGAAGTGAAAAGATGGTAATATACACTAGGAGTGATCAAACACCTACAAGAAAAGTACAGTTCCCCGTGGCACACGAGCTCTGATAAATCCAATAAAGTTCAACACTCCAACCTTCAGCTGAATGCCGGTGCTGGTCCGTGTAGAATACGCCGTCGCCGACTCACAAACTATTACCATTAATACCACCATACACACGAAGAAACTTTACTTTCGTATAAAGGATGTTAACCATCCCACACACTGTCTAGAATATTGTAATTAACAGAGCTGGCCAATGCTCTGTTAGAGATGAAGCAGACCGTCACCGGGTCTATGTAACTGCAATATGAAAGCGATGTTCTATCGGTGATGCGTCCCACGCACAATCAGAGTCGTTCCCTTTCAACCAGGCGGGTAGACTCAACCCCGACGATGGCGAAGTGCAAACAAGCGAAGAATCCTCCAGTGAAAGTTGGAGACTGGTCGTCCTTTCTCTGTCTCGCTGCGAACAAGAGTGCCGTCTCTCGAAGCCGCTCCTAGCTCCTCCAGCACACAGTGTACCGCTCCCTTCTTCCTCCAATCAGAGGGGAAGAAAATGGGGGTGCGTTCACAAAATAAAAAAGAACAATGTAGCCACCACTATAACATAAAAATCCCCGCAGCATAAACTACACCACAGTACGAAGGCCGAAAATGGTAATTGGAATTAGGTACAATAGTCTATAGTACGATAATATGCACAAAAGAACTGAAGCCTCTATCGAAATGAACGGCCAGCATTTTCAAAAATGTGTCTAAATGTCCATATTATGGTTAATTTTCTATTTAACTTAATTCTCTATATTGTATCCTAATTTGCTATAGACAGTATATGTAGTATACACTGCATAAAGAATATGTCCGAATGGACAGCTAATTCGTGAGTAAAAACACTTATTTTTTAACACAGTACTGTATTTTGATTAGACAAAAACATAATGAAAATTATCAAACTGAAACTCGCAATATTTCCTAGTTTACGTAAATGGATGAACTACTTTTCTTCCCTCCTATACCTAGCAAAGTGATTTGTTTGTATTTTACGCCAGTATTATCGAACTGTGTTTGTATTTTACGCCAGTATTATCGAATTCCATTCGTGAAAGGGGGGTAGCAAACGGTGTTTCCGGTTCTCAATCGTTAATCCAAAGGTATGGCCAGGTTAATATTAGAAAATGTTAGTAAAATGAAATTATGCCCCTGTATATGTATAAATCATAAAAATTGTCAAATCAACTGAACAAGTTTTAGAGCACACTCTTAAATTGTAGAGATTCTGATGAAATCGTCGTTACTAACAGTCCGGCATGGTAATGTCTACAATATGCCAGAAACCTATTGGCATATATGGGAAGAACAAATTCTATGCCTTTCAATCTGGTGTCAGTTGATGTTTTTGCTATGACTCCCCGAATTTTAAAGTCATGCCATTTTAGAAATCAACGATAAGATATTTGGGTATACAATCACAGACTTTCATGAGAAGGGGAGTAGGAAAAACTGTTTTGAGAACATGCCGGATTTACAGTCTTGAGAACCGTAGAAACGTAATATTATTCAGTCTTAACAACACAAGAATGGTGGTTACGGCAATACACCTTTTACATAATTTGATATTCAAAAAACCAGATTAACAATTTTCGTACAAGGACGTTTGACAAGGAAGAATTGGATTCTGGATTATAGCGTCATAGAAATATGATTTAAAATAGCATGCTACCTCTACATATACTGCAACCTCATGAAGTCGCCAGTACTGCAAAGAGGCAGGAGAAGATCTGAAGACATACTTCATGAGCCCTGCTGGAGAAGCTCCATGTTACTACCGACATGTCTTTATTTGATGTAAATGTACATGTTTCCTTTTCTATATTCTTTTATGAAATATGTCTTAATGCTCTTTTAGCTGTTGACAGTATCGATTACAAACATTTTGCAATAGTTACCGCCAACATAACAGTTATTAGCACCTCCAAAATAATGCTTTTGTATTATTGACTAGGAGGAAACCAACAGAGTTTACTTGCTACCATAAGAATAACAATTTTTGACAACTTTAATAATAAAGACTTACAAATAAATACATTCAATAAATAATAAATGAAATAATATATTTTAACAGAAACTTGTCACATTAGTGAGAGTAGTCACACATGCAATTCTCGTGCCAAAAATTTCGACACATGAAAATATTCTTCCTGGTTCGCGCATTGAACATTATGTGTGCTGACTCCTGACTTCCTTTGCACCGAATTTAAATTGTGAAGATATTACGATTTTCTTTTTATTTTATCCAGTATTGGACTACTTTCCTAAGAGAAATCCTTGAATATTCTGTTCTTTTGTTGCCTGTTTCTATAATCCTTGTAGGTAATCCCAAAGAGGTTTAAATCTTGTGAAAAAGACTGACAGATCCTCCGTTTGTTCAAACTCTGTCCAGTTTTGGTATGTAGGCTTTCACGGCCGGCGTTATATGGCTCGATGTTATCCGGGATAAATGGCCGTTGTCTGTTGGCACTTTTGCTACCATACGTTTCGTCTGCTATTCCGGCAGACATCGTCAGTGTTGTTGCACACGGAAGCGCAAAGATCTTCTTAACGTCCGGTAGCAACTGGGAATGTGGCTGAATTGAATTGAAAGAGAAGAAGTGGGAGGAGAAATTAAGAAGATACGCAAAACATGTCCTTGCAAAGTGTTCGGTGCTGAAAGAAACTGAATATGTGAGCTAGAAGCCTGTTGGCTACTTGCGTCACTCCGGGTTAAGCTGCTCCACTGAAGGAGTTATAGAAAAATTTGTAGGAAAAACCCGAAAATGGACGTAACCTCTCAGGTAGCATAGACGCGAAGAGACGGAAATGTGATCAAAGTGATTACGGGACAGGACGAGGAAGAATTGGCTGTTGTTAGTCTGAACATTGAAAGGAACTATGTCATTTCGTATTGCATGTGGAGTCGAGAAGACTCGTTTGCTTGCTGTTCGGATGACAGGAGTAAGCTTGCACATTGAAAGGGGCTTTGCCATTTCGCAGTGCAAGTGAAGTCGACAAGACTCAGTCGTCTGTTGTTCGATGACAAGGCAGGTGAAGGCCGTCAGAAGAGACGTTGCAAATTCTAAATCTGAAAATTGAAAGGGTTCTCTGTCCTTTCGCAATGCGACTAGACGAGTGACTTCGCCAATGTTACAGGTAATTTATTCATTCTGAACTAGGGCATTTACGTCGTTTTGTTAGGAAATAGGGAAATTTATGGGGAAGGGCGAATAGGTCCGAGGCATGTTTCTCTTACGGCTCATTCCGACATTTGTCTTAACGCCTTAACAAAACCACGGAAATATCTTAGGCAGGATGAATTGTCTTAATATAAGAGACTTGCCAATTGGGTTTTAGGCATGAGGTCGATTGAATTATGACTTGAGTCTTGTTCAATCGTTTCAAAATAGAGACTAACCAATTGGCTCTATGATGACTCAATTAGGATGAAATAGCCGAAAGGGTACAGATGTAAAATATTAATTAAATTTAGAGTTATTATTGGGTCAAGGGTATGTGAGTGCAGGTACGTGGCCCTTTTCTTTTACGGCTCATCCTGACATTTGTCTTAGCGCCTTAGGAAAACGACGGAAAAATCTTTCAGCAGGATAAGATGTCTCAATTTCAGAGAATAGGCAGTTGGCTCTGAATGACTCAATGAAACGGTGCATATACTAGCCAATTGGCTCTTTGATAAATCCATTGTTCAACAAGTGGGGATAGTGTTAGGCAGTGATTATGTTCAGCCGAAGTTAGGGCAATGTCATTTCAAAGCGGTTGTTCTATCGAAGGAGTGTAATGGTGTTGAGACTTCACTACCAATACGTGGGACCTACGCCAGCCTCCCTGCCCTCCTGTCTCAAGAGTATAGCTAATGGACATGTCTGGTGTCTACGGCGTAACATAGGATCATATCAGCCGAGGCCAGATATGAGGGGTTGGGGCAGACACGAGCTTCCGCATACAGGTTCCTGGCAATTAACTCGTATATGGTTGGCAAATCTAGTTCACCATGGAAAATCCTTCCCGAGGCGTCCCGGGGAGAGGAGTAATGATTCGAATCACCTGAGTCTGGATAACTTGGAATTTGCGGAAATTGGGCACAGCCACAAACCCGCATGCGGGTGCGGCATAGGTAATGACAGAGTGAATTAGGGCTTTTTATATGTTAGGTTCAACCCAGGAGTTAAGGCCGCCAGAATGGGATAGTGTCTGTCAGCCCGTTCACATTACAAAGAATGGATTAGATGTGATCTCGGAAGGTGAGATGAGAGACCATAATGATCCTTAAGTATTTATTTGGTTCATCCACAGCAATGCTTGTCCGAAAATTGTGAGTGGTGATATATCTTCGAGCCTCCATCTTAATGAAAATAGTATGGCCTGACATTTATCTACATTGACTTTTATTCTCCAGGCGTAGAACCACTGCTGGAGGTGATGTAATATCGACTGCAATCTACGGGACGCTAACCTGAAGGTGTTACCCATCGACAAGAGGACAGTGTCGTCTGCATAGTTATACTAGCGACCACTTCTGCCGTGAATATATCGAAACGGGCGGTCATTAATGAATATATTGAAAATTATGGAACCGTTTATGGATCCCTGCGGGATTCCTGCTCGAATTTCACGGGGGTGGAGAAACTAGTGCCTACAACGGTCTCGAAAGTAGGGACTCGGGGGTAATCTGAAATGAGGTGTACCATTCCATCTGGGACTCCCATGCCCAGTAACTTACCAGGAGTCCCTCATGCGAATACTTGTCGAAAACTCATTCGGTGTCCAGGTAAGCTGCAGCTACGACACGCTTAGTGCTCAAACCCCCCAGGTAATATCCTCCATTATGCGGAGTGCTTGGAATGTAGTGGAACGACCAGGGTGGAAGCCGAACAACTTGTTCCTGATTTGGGGCAACAGTGCTTCAGTGCGGCAGGCGTCTATGAATGACTCGTTACGCAAAATTCCTAAGAGAACTGAAGACACTACTAGGCCTATAGCTGCTTTGGGTCGTCTTACTCTTTCCGGGCTTTGGAAAGAGAACGACGTGGTCCTCCTTTCAGGAAACGGGATAGTGACCGGAAGCAAAGATGTTACTAATTACCTCTGCTATGCGCTTCACAGCTGGCTTGGGAGATGCTGTAATATAATTCCTTGGATACCGTCGGCTCCTGCAGCATTATGAGGGCCTAGGCGACGAATGAAACGGGCGACATCGTGGGTGTTCATAGGTCGTATCCCATTTTCCGGCTTCCTGATGAGGAGGTCTAGAACCGATTCCTCAAAATCTCTGATATGGGGCAAGTTTAAATATTGTTCCACGGGTTGAAATGTGGTCTTTAGAACGTCTGCCAGTGCGGTAGCTTTCTCCTCAGAAATGAAAGCAGTTACGTCTGGACCGACTATTAATGGGTGGATAGATTTATACGGATTAGACAGGTTACGAGTCACACGCCAGACATCTTACACGTTCCTGCTGTCCATCGTCTCAATTTTGGACTTCCAAGCCGCAAACGGTTCATTTCTATTCTATGCTCAACTAAGCTAGTGCGCTTCTACAAAGTCCTCGCTCTATTGCGGGCGATCTTTAGGTCTCTAATATTGGCTTGGAGCTACATCCGGCGCGGTTGTGAAACATTTTCGGTATTGCTGTTTCATTGTCTTCTTGATGCTCCCGTCAAGGCCCTAACTGACGTATATATCCCTGCCGGAGTGACTTTGGTGTAGAGTGATGTAAGCGCATCGGCTACCTGGTCTTAGAATTAGTCCCAGTCTGCCACCTTATAGTTGAATATCTCGGTGGTGGGGGACAGTTAGACTGGGTGCTTCATCTCTATGATCACCGGTAGGTGGTCAGACGGAATATCATTGAGATTTGTTAGTCTCAGTTGTGAGACTTTCCACCAGGACGATTTCCAAAATATAGGGATGTTGAATAGTAATATCCGGTACTACTGTGTGTTCCCTAGGGACCATCACGACATATCCGTTTTGTGTTGAATTTATTAATAGCCTATTGTTCTCCCGATTGCAGTACCTAGATACCGTTCAGTGAGTGTGCCCGGGGGACTGTAGGCAGCCACAAGCGGAAAAGGGAGTCTACGTTTGTAGAGTCTAATAACTACTGCCTCTAACGCCGCTAGCTGGCAAAAGAGATACTCACAGTGAGCGATCGAAGATTCAACGAACACCACTACAATTCCGCCTCTTCCACCTGGTCTATTGTGTCGATATACTTTAAATACCGCGCTACTTAATTTCGCTTGGGGTGTCAGTAACATTTCTGTTACATATGCTAAGTCTATATTATTAGCGTCTAGGAAAGCTCTGAAGTCCATATACACATCCTAGCAATTACGACATTTCACCTGGCCATTAAGGCAAACGAGGGAGGTTACGAGCTTAAATATCTGCGGGACGGGAGACATAGGATAAGGACAACTATCACCCTCGTTAACCTTCTAGGATTGGAGCGAGCAGGAGTTTGGGGTTCGCTAATTGCAACGCATCGAGAAATTTTTTAACTTGGTCGAAGATAGTACCTTGTTCTATCTGGCCTTTCGAGGTGCTTGCAACAGCTTCCTTCTGGACTGGTGGGACAGGTGTGGAGTTGGATATTGCCGTGGTAGCCTGAGTGGATTTTCTGCTACCCATGTTGCGTTTAGGGCGCCGTCAAAGATTACTGCCATATTGGCAGCAGATTGGGGGGCTGTCTCTGCCACGGTGAACCACAGAGGGACGGCAACGAACATATGTAGTAGAAATTTGTGGCCGCCGGCTGCTACTGCTGCTGCCTTTGCTGTTGCTGTCGGCAGTCCTGCCCGAGTTCCATGCATGGCCCTGCACGGGGATCCCGCACAGGGACGCGAGGTTGTTGCACTTGATGCTGTCTGGAAGCTCGCTTTACCCGCTGCTACCGGAGCCACTCGTATTGGAAGTTCCGTTATTCCTCGTGCTCTGATCTCCTCCGCCGGGCCGCCCTGCTCGTTCCTTCAGTGGCATCCCTAATCACAGTACTCCCTCCGTAGCTTGGCTGAGACTGTGGCTGCGATGCGATGCATGTTTCCGTATCCCTATTCATGGGTACTACCTTCTTTAGGGACGTAATTGCCTTCTTCATGTCGGGGTGTCTCAAGATATAATAGGTGTCGTGGCGGATGAACGAATGGAAATTTCAGACCTACGTAGGAAGCGTTGTAGAATTAGCGTGGTGTGAGATCATGTGAGAAATGTTTTAGATGAGAGGTATGACCATTGGTGTCAGATCGTCATGACCCTTTTATTTATTGGGCTTAGTTTTTGTTAGTCATTAGTCCCGCCGTAGAAAAGGAGCTAGGGATACCCGTAGCACATTACCCACCAAGCGGTAGGTTACCCGTTTCCTAGCTGTCTGGTTGGCTGTGGACATTGTTGTGTGTCGAATCATGCGGTTGGTGTCTGTAGGTAGGTGGGATATTGTGAATATCACAATGTCTTTCTTTAATCTAGTGATTTGCTTGTCGACGTAAGTCTGTATCTGCTGCATAGCAGTAAGCAGAGCACCCTCGACCAGTTTTTCAATGGTGCTCTTAGAATTGCCTTGGTCTGTCTCGGTATCGTCTATAGATTACGTTGTATGTGGTTTAACAGCACGTGCATACGAGAGTCCTGGATTAGGTAGCGGGGGGAAGATGCAGGATTGAGATGGTTTGGGTATGGGTGGCAGTGTTGGCTATGGTATATCAATTAGGAACATGTGTGGTATTTGTCTGGATTGTTTGGTGAATGCGTGGATATATTTAAGACAGCGAGTTTGGCTCGTGTAGTGTGTATCGCTGTTATACCTGACGTAGTATTTTATCTGGGTAAGAAAGTTGTGGCTACAATGGTCAGGATTATTGCCGCACTTGAAGCAGGTCTTGGGCTTGTAACAATCTGTCATTGTGTGTCCGTATTGCACGCAGTTAAGGCACGGTCTGTGAAAGGTAGTTTCTCTGGAAGGCTCTACTCTATAGTAACGTTCTGCTATTTTGACTCCGGCCAGTAAAATGTCAGTTTTTGGTACGAATTGTACGAAAATTCTTATCATCTGCGTTCCTATGTCTGTCTGTACGGAGATTATTCTGTTAATGCGTTTGATTCCTGGATAATTATCAACCGGTGCGGACCTCGCCGACAACTGCGAGCCAAGATTCATCCCGACCTTAAATACCGCAAGGAATCCAGAATATCCTCACTTGTTGATCGATACAATTATCATAGAGCCAATTGGCTAGTATGTACCCATTCATTAATAGAGTCATTCTACTAGTATCTTGCTAGTATCTGAAATTTAGACAACTTATCCTGCCTAAGTTTTTTTCGTGCTCTGCCTAAGGCGCTAAGGAAAATATCGGGATGAGCCCAAAAAACAAATGGGCCACGAGTGTGCACTCAGCCGCGCAGCACACGGAGGGCTGGGCGCACTAATATTCTCTAGGCCAGCCGGATCTCAGTCGGTGATTGGGTCCCCCTTGAGGAGACACATGTCCGTCCTCGGTCCTTAGGCAGGCTTCCTGCTAGGGAGGGTCTAAGTGCTTTATTGTCAGAGTAACTGCCCAAAGAAGGGCTTTCGGGTTAATTTGCTTTCCCCGTCGATGGAATCCTGGATATTCGTCCCCCTCTCAACATCTCAGTCTCTTCTAAACATGCTCGTAATTCCACTAAGCAGGTAGCTCCCTACGTCACAGAGGTGACATGTACCGACTTGTCTGTTCCTAGAGGAGTGTAACTGTTGACGACTACGTCCCCAGCAAGCGCCCGAATTAGTGCAGCAACTGCCAGTGATACTGCCACATGGATTCTACTTGCAGAGCGCAGCCTATGTGTCGAGTTTGCGTGCGCTCCCATAAGACTAGAGATAATCGCAAGCCGCACGACGTTGAAGCTAAATGCGCACTCTGTATTGCGCTCACAAAGGCAACTATGAAGTCTGCCCTATGGCACTTCAGGTTATAGATTCCACTTAAGGAACGAGCAGGGCGGCCCGGCGGAAGAAGTCAGAGCTCGAGAAACAGCGGACGCTCCAATACGAGTGGCTCCGCGTAGAGCGAGCTGCAAGGAAGCAACTGCTGTTCCGAGATCAGCGACAGCAGCCTCAAGTGCAGCATGCTCGCGCCCCTGTGCGGGAGCCCAGTGCGTGAGCCCAGTGCGTGGCCACGCATAGAACGCGATCAGGACCGCCGAGAGCAGGAGCATTAGCAGCAGGCAGCCATCCCTTCTCTACTAGATATGACGGTTGCAATTCCACTATGGTCTACCTTGGCAGCGACAGCATCCCGATCCCCTGTCAATATTGGAGGTCCATTTTCCCAGCGCTGCAAGCGCAACATGGGCAGCAGAAAAGCCACTCAGACTACCACGACAAAGTCAATCTCCGCCCTTGTCCAACCAGCCGAGCAGGAAGCAATTGCAAGCACCTAGAAAAACCAGTCCGATCAAGCCGTACCTACGACCATTTCCAGAATTTTGCCGAAGCGTTGCAATTAGCACACACCAAACTCCCGCTCAGCCCAATCCCAGAATGATTAAGGAGGCTGATCGTACTTACATGAGAATCCTTTGTCTGCCTTTCCGGAGATATTTAAGGTACTACACTCCCTCGTTAGTTTTAATTTCCAGACGAAATGACGGTTTTCCTAGGATGTGTATATAGAACACCAGAGACCTGAGATATGATAGACACGAGATTAGGGCTTTCCTTGACGCTAATAATATAGACATAACAGTTGTAACAGAGACGTTCCTGGTACCTCAAATAAGATTTAGATGCACGTATTTTAAACTTTATACACAGGATAGACCAGGTAGAAGAGGCGGTGTTCGTTCAAATTTCGATCTCCTTCCCCAGCTAGCGGCGTTAGAGGCAGGATCTATTAAACGTTACACAGCCAGACTCTCCTCTCTGCTTATGGTTGCCTACAGTCACCCTGTATTCTCACTGCACGGAATCTGGGTACAATGACAAGTCTGTTCGACAGATTCGTAGTCGCAGGCGACTTCAATGCGAGGCACGGTAGCTGGAACTGTAAAGGCCACAATCGGGACGGCGATAGGCTTTCTCTGAATTCTACAGGAAACGGATACGTCGTGATGGCTCCTAGGAATCACAGACGAGTAACGGATGCTGTTAATCAACTCCCCAAATTTTGGAAATCGCCCTGGTGAAAGGTCTCACAACAAGACTGAGATTGAAACTCTTGATGACCTTCCGTCCGACCACCTACCGGTGATCATGGAGGTCATGTACCCAGTCTAACTCTCCCTCTTCGCTGAGAAATTAAACTATAAGGCAGGAGACTGTCTTCTTTCGAGAGCAAATTGTTGCTACTCTTACATCACTCCAACCCAAAGTAACTCCGGCAGAGATAGATAGGTCAGTTAGCGACATGACGGACTACATCAAAAAGGCAATGGATGGAGCAATAACGAAACGGTCTTCACATCCGTGACGGATGCAGTTCCCAGCCTGTATTAGAAACCTAAATAATCGCCCGCAATAAATCCACTAGCTTAGATGAGCATAGAATAGAAATGAACATCTTGCGCTGGCGAATGAGTGAGGAGGTCCACGAAACGGTCGGGGATACTTGGAAATCTAACGCTGAGGCGATGAACAGCAGAAACATGTCATGTCAGACGTGTATATCGAAATCTGTCCAATCCATCTCAATCTATACAGCCATTAATAGTCGTTCCAGATTTCACTGCCTTTGCTCCTGAGGAGAAGGTTACCGCACTGGGATACGTTCTGCAGATCACTTTTCAACCCGTGGAACAAAATTTGTTGAGGAGTCGTTTTGAGACTTCCTTAGCAGTGAGGTGGAAAATGGGGCACGATTTACTAACATTCATAAGGTCGCCCATTTCATTCGACAAATATGCTCATACGGCTGCAGAAGCCGGCGGTATCCAAGGAATTATATTGCAGTATTTCCCAAGCCAGTCATGAAGGGCATAGCAGAGTTCATTAATAAAATCTTGGCTTCCTATCAACTATCCAGTTCCCTGGAAAAGGCCCACGTGGGTTTCTTTCCAAAACCGGGGATGGATAAGACGAATCCAAGCAAATACATGCACATTATTTTTCTCAGTTGTCTCACCAAACTGGAGGAGCGGGACATACATAGACACCTGTCTCACACAAGTAATCTTGCCCGAAATTAGGAACGAACAGTTCGGCTTCCATCTTAGTCGTTCCACTACAATCCAGACACTACACATGATGGAGGACATTATTTGGGCTATGATCACGAAGCGTGTCGTAGTTGCAGCTTACCTGTACATCGGGGGACCTAACGACAAGATTTGGCGTTAGATACTCCTGCTTAAGTTTCTGGTTTTGCGAGTCCCTGATGGAATTGTGTGTCTCATTTCCGATCACCATCGAGGTAGTATATTCAAGACCAGTGTAGGGACTAGTTTCTCCACCCTTCGTGAAATTCGAGTAGGATCCATTATCGGTCCCATAATTTTCAATATATTCATTAATGACATCCCGTTTCGTTATATTCCAGGGTACAAGTTAAGTCTGTATATCTATGCAGACGACACTGCTCTCTTGGCGATATGCGAAACTTACAGCTTAGCGTCCCGTAGGAAGCATTCGATTTTAGATCACCACTATTCGTGGTTCCACGGCTGCAGAATCAAAGTCAATGTAGATAAATATCAAGCCATACCCTTTTCATTAAGAGCGAAACTCAAAAGAAGACCACCACAGCCCACACTTTTCGGACAAGCAATGCCAGGGATGAACCCAGTTAAATACTTAGGGATCATTATCAACTCTCATTTACCTTTCCGAGATCATATCCAATCCATTCTTCGTAAGGCTAACGGGCAGATAGACACTATCCCATTCTGGCGGTCTTATCTCCTGACAAACTGCGGTATGACTTACATGTAAAACGTCCTTATTCGTT
The DNA here is from genome assembly GCA_025594305.2 of Periplaneta americana. Classification (NCBI taxonomy): domain Eukaryota; kingdom Metazoa; phylum Arthropoda; class Insecta; order Blattodea; family Blattidae; genus Periplaneta; species Periplaneta americana. The sequence continues at coordinate 15,124,182 of JAJSOF020000015.1, read as the reverse complement.
CTGTCATTACCTATGCCACACCAGCATGGGAGTTGTGGTAGTTACCCATTTCCGTAAACTCCAAGTTATCCAACTCCAAGTAACCAGGTGATTGAAATCATAAGTCGTGCCCCCTCCCCGAGTCTCCTCCAGATGGTATTTCCATGATGAACAAGATTTCCGAACCATATACAAGTTTACGACTATTTTCGGCTTTTCCCCTCAAAAATTTTCTAGAGCTTTTTTAGTGGAGAAGTGTAATCCGGAGACAAGTAGCCAACACACTTGGAGCTCAAATATTCAGTTTTTTAATCCCCAAACACTTTTGCAAAAACGCGTTATGCGTGCCTTTTAAATTTCTCCTCTCACTTTTCCACTTACACTTCAATTTAATTCAGCCACAGTCCTTATGTGGCCCTCCTTCGACGTGGAAGAGATCGCACGTGCTGGGAGCTTATAGCAACAGCAGATCTTCTGTTCGCAGGGAACGGAGCTCATCGGAAGACTTCAAAACAGGATCTACAAATTAAGACAGCGTAACAACCCAGTATCTCCCGGCCTGTTGTGCTCAAATTGCCCAGCACAGGACATCTTCCGACAAGGCGTCAAAGTCCCAAGTGTTCGGCACTTTTTAAGAAGCAGACAACTGGTGCACGTGTCGTTCCGGCGCAACGCTAAGATAGTCGCGTGCACTAATCTTTCCTACGCCAGGGGATCCCATTCAGAGATTGGGTTCTCTTTCGATGATTCCCCTAGCCATCCTTAGTCCTTAGGCTGGCTTCCTGCTAGGGAGAGACTATTGTGCGTTATTGGTGCACGCAATCCCCGGAGTGACGATGCCATTCTCGGAGTAACTGCCGTTGTATGTCATGTCTTTTCTGCCGGTGCGAATTCTTTATGTCTGGTATTTTCAAGTTATAATTGAAAGACATTAACGCTTGTCCCTAACAACAATCTCCCCCGCATTTAAAGCCAGATGCACGCATCCCAGTTATATATTGCAGAAGAGGGTGGGAGCCTGGCGCCAAGCAGTCGACGGACCACATGGCCAAAAAAGAAAACGCGTGGTTAGCTACAAGACACAACGTTTTGGCGGGTGTCTTGTCGTCATAGGAACATAACGGTTAAACCCACGCCAAAGAGGGTGAGAAATGGAACGAATTCTAAGTGTGTATAATAAGGCAGAACAAATATCCAAAGAGTCATTCATTGCCGGCTAGAGGAGACAGCTAACATTCTCACCCTGCAACCGACAACATATCTTTCTCTGATCCAGCGTGCTGTCCTTTTTCGGACCGGGTTTTCACGGCCGTCATTTTCCATGGAACAGAAACGGATCGCCGTCTCTGTCTCCGCTTCCACGTTTCAAACTCCCTAACGAATCTATCTTAGTATCGATATTCTTGACTACATGCACCCCTTCCGTTAATGAGCTTGTCTTTATTTCACGTATTCGAACTCTCTTAGGAAACATTGGGTTTTCTATCCTTAACTTCCCTCTCCGTGGACGCCCATCGCCGGCCATTTGAGAGCGGAATTCGTTACCAAGGAGTAACCCTCTTCTCACTTCAGTGTTCGTCAAATTACCGTCCATGTTTTCTGTCCTTAACTTCCCTATTTGTGGACGCCCATCGCCGGACATTTCACAGCAGAACCCTTTACCAGAGAGTAACCCCATCTTCCCTCCAGTGTTCGTCGAATTCCCGGCCATGTTTGCATATCTTTGACAGCTGGAGTTGGTTCTCGTCTGTCGTTGAATCGCGGCCCATATTTGCACGGCTTCAATAGGCGAGAACCTTTCGCCACTTCTGTTTGTCGAGCAAAATCTTCTCTTCTTTCCAATCACTCGCGTTTTCCCTCTCTCATTTCTACATTGTCTTGTCTTGACTTTTCCTCAGGCACTCCCGTTACCTTTAAATTATAGTTTCAGTCCAGGCAGCAGCATATTTTCAAATTAGCCCCCTTGAGTTTCATAGGGCCAACAATTGTAAAATTTTAGATTTTCTCCCTCTACCCTTGCCAATGAACATCGTCGCCTCACGTCTCCCACAAACTTCGTCACCTTCTGCGATTCACTCCTGTTTCCCATCGCTCCACGTGTAATCATAGGAAGTAGAAGAACATCAACGCAGACCTAAGCAAAACATCTACATCAACACCTATACCGTAACATCACCCTCCCACACAGACTTCGGTTCCTCTTGACCCGTCACTCCCGTTTCGCCTTTTTACACTTGTGACAACAGTCATCAGCAGAGGGCTTCAACCGTGACCGGTGCACGCTAATTTGCATTCAGCCCTCCGATACTTAAACTATTCTGAGGGCTATACTAAATTTTGTCCGTCCTTTCTCAGGGTCTACTAGAGAAAGCGAAACACACCGACGATCCCTGGAGGGCTCCGCAGCGTTTGCTATGGTAGCTAACCGGGCTAGGCTCCGGCAACCGGTCGGGCAGACGTGCTGGACTTCCAACCCCAGTAGGACAGGAGCCCAGCAGGTACTTTCACTGCGGACGGCGTGGGACTTAGGGAAACCTGCAGGACTCCATCTTCTAGATCGAATAATGATCCGAGTTAGGGAAAAGAAGATAGTGAGCCAAGCTGAAGTCGGTGATGTTCGTCGGTTGCTTAAGTGCACTGATCACGAAGGACCAACTGGGACGTACTTGAGAGTTACCCCCAAACCGGCGGCCCCTTCTTCTCTACCGCCCTCGAAACGCCGAGGTCTGCGCTAGACTGGACCAGTACAGATACTTCCCATTCCTGTGCCAGTCGCAGAAATTCTAAATCTGCGGCTTCCCAGACACTTCCAGTCCCCTCAGGACTAGTTAGAATGCCGGCTGACCAGCGCAAGCTAGCAGCTTCGAAAGCCGCAGATGCAGCTGTTACAGTAGTACCCGGTCCGAATGGTCTTTACAGAGCCAGTGACAAGGGCAAATCATCAGTGAATCCGCAGCTAGACCAACCGGGCTCTGATGCGCCACACGCCAAAAAGGCCAATAAGAAGAAAAAGTTGGGGCACACTTTGCCCCGAAGAAAGCGGCGTTCCCACCGCAGTTGCACTGAGTAAGGAATACGGAATTGCCCTCTCTATCTTAGAGAAATTAACGGCTCCTTAGGCTTGTAATTCTGCACAAAGCGACGAGATACAGGGTGCAGAACTTCCCCCCGTTCCTGAATTACTACTCCTCAAGTAGTAGACTCTCCTCCGTGACGCTCTTCCCCCTAGTACACACGTGTCGGAGATAAGAACGAAACGGATCGAGAAGGTGCTTCTGCGACGGCCTTTATTAGGAGACGTGGGACATTCGCCAGTCATTATTACCCCGGCATTTACTGGTTCATTAGGCCAATTTAAACTTCAGTTCAAAGCGGAGTACGAACCACTTCCCATGTGCTCACATCGGACGAGTGGCGAGACGTCTGCGACACATTCTACGCAAATCTTTGCAGGTTTCAGACAGATCGAGGAGTAGCGTTCAACCTGCCTCGCCCCAAAAATGTGAATCTTCTCCGTTTTGTACCGAGAGGGATCGACATTCACATTACAGAGGAGGACATCCAGGTCAACAAAAGGATTTACAAGGCAAAACCGTCCGGCGAGTGACGAGGTTGCACTCCTCTATGAAAAAGGCCATAGATCCTATGTTCAGTGTCCTTATAGACAACAGGCCAAAAGTCCGGGATAGAATTAGCGTTCTACGGCAATGTTGCCTGATGCTGATTACGGTTGAGTACTATGTCCCCAGCTAGTATCCGCTTCAGTGCAACAATTGCCAATTGTAATACCACACCCAGACTAGTTGCAGAGTACAGCTTGCGCATGTCCTCATAGAACTAGAGACTGGACCAAGCACAACAATATCTTTGCTACTTGCACACTATGTAGCGGCGCTCACACCGCCAACTACGGAAGTCGTCCTGTAGCTTTCTCAATTAGGTATGCCACAGAAGGTTTGACCAGGCCGGCCCGGCGGAGGAGGGTAGAGCTCGAGGAACAGCGTACGCTCCAGTACGAGTGGCTCCGATAGCAGCAGGTGGAGCGATCTGCAAGGCAGCAGCATCTGTTCCTGGAACAGCAGCAGCAGCAGCCACAGGTGCTGCAGGCTCGTGCACCTGTGAGGGCGATCCGTTCGGTGCCACGCACTGAACTCGGGCGGGATCCAACAGAAGAAGCAATCGGACAGCAGCAGTCGGTCATCCCTCCCCTGCTACATATGCCCGTCGCGCCTCCGTAGTCGGCCGTGGCAAAGTCAATCCGCAATCCTGCTGCCAATAGTGCAGGACCATTATCCTAGCGCCCTAAGCGCAGCAGAAAGGTCATTAAGACTACCACGGCAGAGAACACCTATAACCTGTTCCACCAGCCCAGCAGGAAGCTGTTACAAGGACCTCGAAAGGAATGACAGATGATGATGCTACCCTCGAGGAAGTTTAGAACTTTGCCGAGATGGTGCAACAACCTAACCCTAACCTACCTTTCGTCCCAATCCTAGAAGGAGTAACGAGAGTGATAGTTCTCATGGAGAATCCTATGTCCGCCCTCCCGGAGTTACTTAAGCTCCTAAACTCTCTCGTTTCCCCTAATGGCTAGACGAAATGACGGAGCTAGGATGTGCATATGGAGCGCCAGGGGTCTTAGACATGATAGACACTAGTTTAGAGCATTTCTGGACGTAAACAATATCGACATTCTGTTTGTAACAGAATCGTTCCTGACAGCCCAAGATATTTCAGATGCGAGGGGGAGGTGAAAATCTATAAATAGGAAAAGCTAGTTAGAAGAGGCGGATGTGTAGCCGTGTTCGTTCGATCTACGATGGCGCACTGTATTTCCTTCCCCAGCTAACGACGTCACAGGCAGTAACTATTAGATCTTACATAGGCGGAATCCCCTTTGTGCTTATGGCTGCCTACGACCACCCACGAGTTCGCCCATTTCAATCGTCGCCTGGCTCCATAATCCTGCAGGAGCCGACGGTATCCAAAGAACTATATTGCAGCATATCCCAAAGTCAGCTATGAAGCGCACAGCACATAATTAAAAACCTCTTGGCTTCCGGTCAGTATCCCATTCCTGGAAAGGACACATGTAGTCCTTTTTTCTAAGTCCGGAAGGGATAAGACGAATCCAAGCAACTATAGGCACATGAGTATCCTCAATTGAAGGGTTGATAGGAAAAACAACCCATGTCAGTTTTAGCCGAAAATGAGATATTGGTACTAATGGAAAGGTAAAATCATGTGGCGTCTGGGTATGCTTAAAATACAAGCAGTATATTCATAAAGTATTGGGGTATTTATACCTTTACTTTAAGTTTCTTATCCTTTTACATAACGAGATATAATGTTTTTCGCTCCCCTGAAAAAAGTGTTTTTTTGACATGGGTTGTTTTTCCTATCAACTATTCAATTGTCTCAGCAAACTGGTGGAACGGGTCTACATAGACGCCTGCCTCACTAAAGTGGTGTTGCCCGAAATCAGAAAGTACGAGTTCGGATACCTAATCAGTCCACTACACTCCAGGCACTCCGCATGACGGAGGACATTACCTGGGGCATGAGCGCAAAGCGTATGGTAGGTGCAGCTTACCTGGACATCGATCGATCAATCGACAAGTTTTGTTATGACGGACTCCTGGTTACGTTTTTGGGCATGGGATCCCCAGATGGATCATTTTAGATTACCTCCGGGGCCGTACATTGAAAACCTGTGTAGGCACTAGATTCTCCACCCCTCGTTGAATTCGAGCAGGAGTCCAGCATGGATTCATAATCGGTCCCATACTGTTCAATGTATTCATTAATGACCTCCCGTTTCGCTATATCCACGGCAGATGTAGTCATCTGTACAATCTATGCTGATAACACTGCCCCTTTGTCGAAGGGCAAAACCTACAGGTTAGCGTCCCGTAGATTGCAGTCTGTCTTAGATCACTTCCAGCGATGGTTCCGTGACTGAAGAATCAAAGTCAATGTAGATAAATTTCAGGTCATTCTCTTTTCACTAACAGCGAAGCTCGAAGACATACCTTCACAACACACAACTTTTCGGAAAAACAATTCCGTGGGTGAATCAAATTAAAATACACAGTGATCATTATGAACTCTCATCTCACCTTCCTAGATCATATCCAATCCATTGTTGGTGAGGCCAACGGGTTCATACAGTCTATCCCGTTCTGGCAGCCTTAACTCCTGACAACTTAGGGGTAGGACTTACCATGTATTAGGCCCTCATTCGCTCTGTCATAACCTATGCCGCACCCGCATGGGGGTTCGCGGCAGTGACCATGTCCATAAGCTTGAATTTATCTAGAAACAGGTGATTCGCATCATAACACATCTCCTGCGAGTCGGCTCGAGAGAGAAGTTCCACGATGAGCTAAAGTTGCCAACCGTAGACGAGGTCATTGCTCGACTAGCTAGAAACCTGTATGAGGTAACCCGTGCCAGCTCCAACTCGCTTATATCAGTCCTTGTCCTGTAGTATTCTAGGTTACTGCGAAGACAGAAGACCCGAATTTTCCTGACCTGAACCCCAATGAGCTGAATTAAAACAATATTTTTAGGAACTAGGCCAGTCTCCAACTGTCTGGGACATAATGCACAAAACTATTAGAAAACGCCGTCGCTGACGAAAAACCAAGGATGAACTCTTGTCGGTAGTACTGAAACTTTGGGAAAAATTGGCTTTCAAGGAGATTTACTTCGAAAATCTCGCTGCTTTTATAGCCGATCGACTTCGAAAGGACATGCAGCAGCAAGGTCGAAGAATATTTGATTAATTTTTGTTTGTTTGTCCTTAGTAGAGAAGGAAATCATGTTTTAAAGTTGACATTTATATTTTACCCTTTTTCTCTTTTCTTTTCTTTCTTGTATAGTTCTAGAGCCCACAGCCAAAAATTAAACTTATACAAAATACACTCATCACTTTTAATTAGGTATACCCATTAACGTTTTGCAGTACGACGCACAGCAGCTCTACTATAAAATGTGAAAGCTTAGCGTACATGGTTCAGGCATAATCTGAGGATTGCGAGTTCGATTCCAGTGTATTAATTTTGTTGTTCTTTCTTTTTTTTTTTTTTCAAGATACATTTTCCACTTCATCTCAGATGGTGTTTTTGGTTAGTGTTTTTAAAGATAATATTTTGCGAAAAGTTAAGTCTTAATGTCTAATTCTTAATTATCTCCTGGCTTAGTTGCCTCATAAGTGATGCCTTGTGGGTATTATGAAAAGTTGTTTTTTTTTCGAAATTTGCAAACACCATTTTCAACCCAGATATTGCATCTTCTAAGAGAAATCTCGTACACTCTCCCAAATATCCCGATCATCTTTCGAATCATATTAGGTGGTGCAAGTATCCTGGCCACTAACGTTTCCGGATTGTCTACAGGTGTGGAGATGTCTCATAATCGAGGCTCTTGATATTCCCCAGAATAAGAAATCGAGAAGCGTTAAAACAGGGGAGCGGACTGGTCATGCAATCGGACGTCCTCTTCCAATCCATTGCCCGGGTCAGCGGTCAGGATAGATCATTCATGAAATGGCGAAGCTTAGAGAAATGTCAGCAGATTTAGCTCTTGTACGGGCGGGTTTTCTGCAACTGAGGCCGGTCAGAGATATGGCGTTCTTTTCTCTACAGCTAGGAGATGGGCAGAGCTTTATCGGGATACTACACAGGTAGCATAAAGGCATTCTACAGGCCGCCCACACATCTCTAATAGTAAGCAAGATGAGGCCCTCTTGGAAGCTGTTGAGGTGAACCCGTTTCAATCTGCTGTAGGAATGAGAATCTATGAAAAATTCCATAAAAGTAGGCCTATATACTATGCTTTTGAACTTTGTGTCCAATTCTTCTTTCAGTGTAGATTGTTCGCAACCAACTTAGTGATGCGAGACTTAAAAAATACTTCGCCGCTAAAAAGGACTATTTGACAGATTTTCAAATATCTGATCGCCTGTCATACTGTATACCACGGAAATGTTGAATTTCGCTTGGGAGGATGTAGTTTTCACCGATAAGGCCACATTTTCGGATGGAAATGGGGGCAGTTCAGTGTGTATCGTGAATCCAACGCCAGGTATGATCCTAAATACGTTGCCACTACTCACAGAAGTTACGAAGTTACTATTTTTGTATTCATTGCTGGGGTTGGATGACATCTCACTGTGCGAGATGCTACTGAGGCTTCCGGAAACTCTCAAAACCTTCTGAGTTTGGGTTGATTTCAGTCTTGACCTAATTTATCCCAAAGGACAGTTTATTCACTTCCAACAGGATAATCATCCAGTTCATACATCAATGACGGTTCAACACTGGTTTCTTAATAACGGGTTTCTGGCAGAAGTTGAGGTGAACCTCTTTCAATCTGCTGTTAGGCTGAGAATTTTGTCTTCATTTCCTGGTTCGGTGCAGATAATCTGATAATTCGCAGAAAGAGAAAGAACTAGTCGGAGAGCTGCGTGATAGCTACGCAGCTAGAGGTACAGTAGTGATTAGAATCGATGAGTGGCTGTAAAGTGTAACCATAATATATATATATATATATATATATATATATATATATATATATATATTATAATCTCTTTGTATGGTATCGTTTACAACTCTCATGACAACGTGTTTCTCACATACGACGCGACTCGAGATCTCCGGCTTGGAAGACATTAGCTTGGCAGGAAGTTAGCACTCATCGATTGCGTAGCTGGCGGCCTCCCCAGTTTCTCGTAACAAGATTAGTCTTGCAGGCGCCTCAGCTGTAAACACTGCGTATTACTCAGCCTCGTTCAGTTTCGTTTACTGTGTGATTGAGTACACGTTTATTCATTCTTATTGTATGTAGTTTCGTTCACTATGGTATACACTAGGGAGCAACGAGTGTTTATTTTGTTAAACTATAAGGTGCTATTCATAGACATTTCGCAACACGCGTTACGAGCGTACTAAGCTAGCCCCGGTTATCCACTGGTTACTTGTGCAGAATTCAGATCATATCCTATCGCTAACACTGGTTTATGAATACGAAAAACAATGATCATCCACCAGAAGCCCTCGCTAAAAATGTCTATGAATACGACCCTACAAGATCAGAGTCGTATGTGAAATGTCAGCTTGGTTTTATACACAAATTTCCCGACGTATATGTATATTCCCAATAAATCGACGATATGCAGGTTAGTAGAAAAACTTAAAGGGCCATATTCATGGACGTTCTTAGAGCGGGCTTCCGGTGGATGAAAAGCGAACTAACGTATTCATAAACCAGTGTTAGCGATATGATATGATATGAATTCTGAGTAATAGTCGGGGTTAGTTTAGCAAGCTCGTAGCGCGGGCTAGCGAAATGTCTATGCATAGAATCCTATGAGACTGGATCCGTGTTTAACATAAAAAACTATAAAACCAAGCGTTCTAAGCGAGAAAAATTTAGACGAGATAGGAGCGGCCTTAGAAAGAGTTCCGAGAAAATCGTTGCCTCGTTTGACATTTAAGTGATTGTGATTTCAACAATTTTCGGCAGCTGAAATTTTTCAGGTATTTAATATGTTCAAAAGGTGCCAGGCCTCTCTAGCAGCAGAGGGACGTCATTATGATCACCTTCTGTAAATAAGCTTAATCTAGTCACATTACTTCTTAGTTAACGCACAACTTACTCATGGTCGAAAAGCCGTGCCATGCTAGGCGTGCTGTGGGAGATGTGGGCAGGCGATTGCGACTTATTAAAATGAACTAGTTTAAAGGTCAATCAATTCAATTCAACCATTTAGTTCTCCAGAATAATATAATAAAGATAAGGACGGAGGAAAAGACTTTAAATAATACAATATTATTTTCCGTAACGTGTGAACTGATTAGCGATTAACATATGCACAGATGTACCCAAGAGATACTTTGAAAATATTATGAGCTCAAACGTTTTTGGAGTTACTGTACATATCAGACAGAAATTCAACATTATTATGTTGCTGTGTAATCTGTGTCTCTACATAGTTCAATAGACTAGAGTAATATATTTATTGATATGTTGTTCATCATGTACTTCCTAACATCTATAGCCTTGTATTGACACAGAATTACTACCCGAACCTTTGTTTCTTATTCGATAATTGTTGTAGGCCTAAAATTATGGACTTCTCTATTTGCTCCGTAAGCTTCGGCACAACCTTTGATTCTTTCTGTATATGTGTCAGAATTCTAGGCGATTACTAAAAAGATACGAGAAAGAATTGAAGAGGTAGAAATGTGGTTTTTTAGGCAAGTGTCTGAATATAAATTAGTAGAAATAAGAGAATTCAATATATTTTCGACAAACGATGTAATAGATGAATACGCACTGTTGTAAATATAATGCAATACGAAAGAATACCGTACAATTTACTTCAAATTACATGTGATTCATAAGTCACTGTACAAACTTCGTGGGTGTAATGTAGAGGTAAAAATAAGAGTAAAATGTTATGCGACACTTTTTCTGAACTTGCTTTATTTCAGGATTATGATGCATAATGTATTAAAGATATGGGCCAGTAGAGCCTTCGGGCGTGTCATGTTCGCCTACATAACGACTGTAATAGATGTTTATTTGTACATCCCAGTACACAGTTCGTTCCGACAAGAAAATACTTGTTTACTGTATGTAGGTGTGGTCCATTATACTCTATGGCGCTATTGTACTGTAGCGGCACCTTGTCCATTACACTTCAGAAAGCTACATACTACATTCTGTCGATAGTTCAATAGGCTTCAGTTGTTGTGTACTGTACTCAGACAATGAATACACGGATATACACCTCCTTTACGGCGCAGCAGAAAACAATTCACGAGAAGCAAGACGACGGTACATGAAATTGTTTCCAAACAGAATGACGGAATATGACATTCGTGATGTGTCACGGCCAAGTCGGCCTCAACAGCATGGAGTGGGTGTCGAGGAGAACATTATGGAAATGGTAGGTGAAGATCCGACCATAAGTACCCTAAGCCAAAGTACGAATTCCCCAATCAACAGTATGGCGCGGCACCTGCTTGGAGACAGCAATGACATCCATTTAACCTGCAGAAAGTACACTAGCTGACACCTGTAGAATATCCTAGATGTCAGCATTAATGCCAGTGGTTACTCCAGCGCCATGCTGCTGATCCAATATTCAGTCATCGGATACTGTTTACTGATGAGGCTCTGTTTACCCGTGGGGATATCATAGACGCTCATAACATGCGCATGTGGGCTTACGACAACCCTCATGCAATTACGCTCAGAGAATATCAACATCGATTTGCAGTGAACATTTGGTGTGGTATGGTGGACAATCAGTTAATCGGACAGAATGTTCTACCACCGCGCCTGACTGGCCGAGTGTACTGACTGTTTTTGGAACATGAGTTGGGTGGTCTGCTTCATGAAGATGTCTCACTCGCAACACAAACCACCTTATGGTTTATGCACGATGGTGCCCTTGCACATGGGGCAAGGGAGTATCTCAATGTTGCATATGCCGATATGTGGATAGGTCGTGCAGGACCAGTTACTTGGCCAGCCAGGTCACCGGATCTCAACCCCCTAGACTTCTATCTTTGGGGCCGTCTCAAGGCGCTCGTTTATGGTACTGACATTTCGAACGTAACATAACTATAGCAGTGAATTGAAAATATCTGTGAAACTGTGCCGAATGAGTTGAACGGGATCTGCAACATTCCAGGAGCGATACGACGACGAGCACGTCACTATCTTCACCTTCATGGATGTCACTTTGAACAGGTTTTAAGGTAAATGTATTGTACGTTGCTTGTGTTGAATTTGTTATCCCTTTGTTTAGTTGAACTATGAGAGGAGGTAATTTTGTTTTGTTTGTGTTTCACACTCTGCTACAAAATCTGAAATAAAGCAATTTCAGAAAAAGTGCTATATATAATATTTTATTTTTATTCTTACCCTACATTACACTCACGAAGTATGTACAGTGACTTTATGAATCACTCTGTAGATCTCAAGGCTGCAAAAACCCTGGAAGACAGGTCAGAAAATGAATAGTACAATTATTGTGGTCTGAAATCGAACAGAACTTACGGACTTGAACCTTACAAGATGATGATGACGATGATGATGATGATGATGATGATGATGATGATGATGATGATGGTAATGATTAGATACATAGGGTGTCTCACCTAATTCTGCGACCTCAAATATTTTCGAAATGAGACAAGATATGAAAAATATACTTGCGCAGGCATGTAGATTTTTTACATGTTGTTTCATTTCGAAAATATATGAGGTCGCAGAGTTAGGTAAGACACTCTGTACATTTCTAAGTACCAAGGTGTGGGTGAATATTTTAAAGATGCCTGGTAGTTTTTGTTTCTGTTAATTTATATATTAATTTTATTTCCACTCACTTTTGTACAGTTGTTACTGTTTAATGACGTTTTTGAACTGTCGGGTTACTAGTCATGAATATGATTATGCAGCTACAGTAAAGCAAAGACGGAATAATATGGGAAGCAAAACCAAAATACTTTAAGGCAATACCGTTTACAATCCTTTTTCACCACAAATCTCACAGCTTAACTCACATCCACATACTCACACATGTTTACAATTCGGAGTGGACCAGGCAGCTACAGGTATTACGAGTAGACCAGTTGTGGCCCTCTTTCTGGCGAGATTTGCATAATTAGCAATTAGAGCAGATTAGAGAATTCCGTCCATCTTGTAATCACGGCTGGAGTTAACTTAGTGTTTTAAAAACTCAGCCGCTCTTCTCTGATTACGAGGCGCCTGCATTTCAACCACAGAAGACAGATGAACAGACAGACAGCTGAGCTGTGTCTGCTGAAATGATATTAGGCGGATGCAAGCAGTAGACTGGAGGAGAGACTTGTCTGAAATTGAGTTGTAAGTTACGGCTTTTATTGATCCAAAGGTACCGCTACCGCTACCACTACCACCACCACCACCACTACCACCATCATCATAATAATTCCCAGCACCACTAGGATTAGCATCCCAAACATCAGCATCGATATAATATAACAGGAGAAATAGAATAGAATAGGAAAGAATGAATAGAATACGATATACAAAATGTTTGAAAAGTGATGCTCAAAAATTTATGGATGAGAAGTAAAGACGAAGGGAAGCAAAAAACTTCCCGTAATCGTTTACGAGATAATGCCATGTTGTGTTGGTTGGGGCCCAGTGAATATTAAGTACTAATTCCAATAAAAGCACTAACAATTTTATTTAATTTATCAAACACGAGACAGTAAAATTAGTAATTTTGGTTTCAAAATCACAGAAAAGTGATTAAACATACACCAAATAAACACTTTTACTTGAATAAGAGTAAAGTTTGTGGATAAACAAGGTACAGTATAGTATGAACATGCGAACTAAAAATTTTACACCACGTGTTCAAAATGCTGACCATGCACTTGAATGCCTCTGTCTGGTCTTCTCCGCAAAGATCCAGGAATGCACTCGAATAATCCTGGATCATTCTTTATTTGCTGGAAGGCATCTACAATCCGTTGCTGCGGCATTTCTCTATTGTGTAAACTAGACTTCTTGCATAAGCCCATATATAAAAATCCAAGGATTTAAATCCTATGATCTAGGTACAGGTCCTCCTCTACCTATCCATCGTTCACCATTTCGTTTGTATAGATAATATCGTCTCAGGCTTAGTAGGAAATAGGATAGGGAGAATGCGGCATATGTACGAAATATAAATGTTGGCGCTTGACCGTATGCAGGCGCCAACGAGCAAAAAGATGGCAGTTTCTAGAAAACGGTTATTTTGCGGGCCAATGTTTGCTTAAACGTTTTTGCTCCCTCTCGTTTTTATTTCTCATCTCTAAATTTTTATCAACACTTTTGAAATACTCTGTATAGAATAGAATACAATAAAACAGAACAAAATAGGATAGATGGAATGTAATAGAATAACATATGTAGAATAGATTGGAATGCGATACGTAGAATAGAACAGATTGAATAGAATAGTATAGTATACATGGAATGGAATAGAACAGACAGGGTAAATATATAATATAACTAGTAGCTTGTGCAGCAAATGCTGCAAACTAAGTCCATAAGAAGTTCAAACAAAAATTGTTCAGATTTACTTTCAATGAAGAATACCAGACATTTTGAAAGTTATTAGCTTCCATAATAGTGAGACATACTCTCTCTCAATGTTTTTATATGCCAAATACTGTGGGAGTAATGCAGTAGTTATTTCAGGTCATTGCGGATTGTAGATGAAAGTTAAGAAAATGTAAGGTTTGTCATGCTTTGAACAAAAGACTTAGCATCTTGGTATAGCTGCTGCATCTTTCGTGAAGTACCCTGAAATGTAGAGGGCAGAATCACTTTTTCCCACTAAGAGATCTTGCTGAAATGATCGGGAGACTACAAAATCTTGTAGGCCTCTTATTTTATCAGTAAGTAATACCTTTTGGTCTTTTCTTAAGAATTGTAAATTTGCGCTTCCTCTAGACAATACTGATCTAACAAATACTACTGGATTAATTTGTGTAACAATGAATGTTATCCTGTATATTTTCTGTAATATAGGCTCTTGTGAGGAATCTATTGCTGAGATGTGGAAAATGAGGCGAATGATATGTTAGAGTTGTAGAATCTTATATATCTTTCGTATATCGTTAGCAGTTTCAGTGTTTCATTCGTTGTTGGTTGTGGGAAATAAACTTACTCATCACGGTAGCAAGAAGTGAAATGGCATGCTATTTTCCCTACAACAAAATATGCTTGGCAGCGATCACAAATCTAATCGAATAAACCAAAGAAATATGAAATTAATTTTGATGTAGTTTAAAGACGCAACTAAAATGACTCAATTACTACCAAGGAAAATCAGAGAATCAGACATGTAAATATCTATATCACACTGCCATTAAATATATGGAAAAGACCACACTACTTGATTAATAACTATAAAAGTATTTCATTTTTAATAACAATATTGTTACCTTACTTAAGTTTTATAGTTTTCGAAAAATATATATATATATATATATATATATATATATATATATATATATATATATATATATAGCCGTTACTCAGTAAAATATAGAAATGAAGATCTAATATAAAATATTCCTTTTCTGCGTCTACTTACAAATGGTTTCACTTTCATATCATCAGTATACCATTATGTGTTGCCTTAACTATAATAGTATTTCATTTTTAATGGTAATGATGTCATCAAACATTCTTAAGTTTTGTAATTCTTAATATCCAATACACAGCTGTATTCGGAAAACTACAGACCAGAGAATCAGACCTATGCGTTATCAAAAATTACACAAATGAAGATCGACATATTGGATTATGATGTGAAAGAATCTGAGCCATCTGAACTCTGTATCAGCAATCCTGTAGGTCATGGCCTTCGTGTAATAGTCTATTGTTTATTGTATTGTGTTTTGTTTTATTCTAAAATTCAATTAATTAGTTCTCAAAACAGACGAAAGATGGATTTTAGAAAATAGGAAAATTATGTACGAAAATTGACATTTCACTGAAAACTACTATTTTTTCTGAAAAACTTTGGGTTCCAAGCTTCAAAATGAAGGGTGATTTATTAAAATCCGTTCAGCCGTTTTCCCGTAATTTCCATTACCAGTTCCAATTATATATAGATTAGGATAGAATAGGATAGATTAGGATAAAATATAACTTCATCTTTTCCTAAGTATATGTCATTTTTCAACTCTTCTTTCTATGAATGAACAACATAATTATCAACAGGTTCACCATTACCATGTAATCATGACTACCACCAGTACTTTATCTTTAAGATTTCAACTTCGCCATTACCTTTACCATTATTGTAATAATCAACTATATCATTATCGCAACTATCATCACCTCAATATTTACGATAATAATTTTCATAATTACTATTACTATTATATTATTCACCATCTTCTTTATTACTGCCATAAATTTCATCAACAGTATAATCACTATTATGTTCGTTATCTACTTTACTATGGCTCATGCCATAGTTGTTGTCTACGTCACTGTCATCCTAATTACACTGGTCTACAAAGAAAATTCATCAAGAAAAGGAACATGCGGATTTGGCAAAGTTTGGACTGCTGATTTCAAATCCGTAATTAGTTTTTTTCTAGCACGTATAGTTTTTTAGATAATTCGGAGACATGATAGACTGTCATTCATGTGAAAATGGTATTAACAACCTCAGAAAATTCTCTCGTTTTAAGGAGATAGAACACTATAGATGCACAATTGTAAAAAAAAAAAATTTATATTGTTTAATTCTCATAACATCCGCAGCTAGTTTGCCGTGTTACTTCATTATATTAAATTGATGCAACAGAAAAGACAAAGGCAACATTTCAAAAATAGCTTATTTTTTAGTTGATCCTCGAACTGCTAGAATGTAAAGACGGTTCCATAATTGATCAAGGTTTAGAATTTAGATTATGATCATGATGATGAATATGTCCCAGGGAAAAATTCAGAGCCCAAAAATCTCTTAATCAGCAGGAATTGATTGATTTGAGATCTTTCTTTATCGAAATACAAAGCAGAACTTCTTGTTTCTAGACTGAAGGAAAGGACCATGTTAGAGGATGATGTCAGAGTTCGCCATTTCCGTATAAGGAATCAGAACTTAAACAATTTTTTTTTGTGTTTGATGGTTCAATGGTTTATTGTCATAGCTTGACTTCGTTGAATTGCCATACGCAGCATGCAATCAGGTTGCCGATGTACGGTAGTATAGAGGAGGTGGGCGGCCGCCCGATGTCGTAGTATAAGCAGTTCATGTTAAGAGTTGCTACCGGTCCAAATAGATAGAGCAGCTACAGCTAATGTATACCTATGTAAGCACTTGTTTTTGCATTACTGTGGTTGGAATAGTCTAAGCTTAACGTTTGTTCAGTGCAGAAAAGAGTTCATTCAAACATACTACAATGAGAGTGCTGCTGTTACAAACAATTGCCCCTGGAATACCCTTACCCCGCATCCAGTCTTGACCCGTTGGGGAACGTGGTTGGATGCTGTTAATTATTATGAAGAATATTACGGCAAAATAATGGAGGTAATTGATGCATTGGATAGCAAAGACAGTTCCGTTGTTGCAGCTGTAAATTCATTGCCTTCTGAACAGCTATTGGAAGATATTCTGTTCATTGATTCTAATTTTAAAATCGTGTCCAAAAGCATCATCCTGCTAGAATCGTCTAAACTACAACTCTCAGAAGCCCTTAATATAGTGGATAAAGTATCACAAACCGTTATCCAAAATGACAATTCACTGATTTCACAAAAAGTGAAATGTAAGTTGAGAAACATTATTGCTAAAAATTCTGCCTAATCATAACTTCGTATTATAAATGATGTACTATCAGGTCACGACAAGACGTCTGAAGTTGATGTACTAAAAAGTAGTGACTTTCCGTTCTTCAAATATGCACGTATTACATCGTGTGATGTTGAACGCACATTTCCCAATATAAAAACTTTTAAGTGACCATTGGAGGAGATTTATATTGCAGTCGCTCAAAATGTACGTAACTCTTCACTACAACACACATATTCAAGGATGATGTGAGTATCTTACATTAAATTTTAAGAGTTAATACATCTCATTATAAAATAATTGTGTAATTACATGTTTAGGCATTTCCTACTTCAATGATCATTCATTATATTTCTTGAATGCAGGATACAGGTTTTATTGTAACCGCAGTATACTGCTCAGTGTTTACATCAAAGGCATACTCCATCCGTTGCACGCCCCCTTCTCATACAGTCTATACCGCGTGCATAGTGAACCTTACGACTCTCGTGGCAATTCCACGAAGTCTAGTCATAACATTTATGTCCTAACGTCGCTCTGAGTAGCGCAGTTGGTATAGCACTGGTCTTCTGCGCCCGATCCCGGCGCGGTTTCGATCCCAGCCCAGGTCGATGGCATTTAAGTATGCTTTAATTTCACAGGCTTATGTCACTAGATTTAGTTGCAAGTAAAAGAACACCTGCGGAACAAAATTCCGGCACACCAGCAACGCTAATATAACCTCGGCAGTTGCGAGAGTCGTTAAATAAACTATTATTTGTAATTATTAATATCCTATTCACAGGACTGCATCAAGAGTACATACCATCAGAGTGGAGACTATTCATTGACTCCTCACAGCGAAGTCTGAAGGTTTTAGGCCTATTTCTCCATAATGTAATTTGAAACTTTCATTCCAATTGCCCATTCTGTGCAACTCAAGAAAATCTATGACAACATGAAACTGCTACTAGAGACACTTTGTTATGATCGTTACCAGTGAAATATCTGTGGAGATTTCAAGGTTTTTGGCATGTTAATGGGCATGCAAGTTGACTTCACAAGGTTTTGCTGCTTCTGACGCCTTTGGGATAGCCGCAATACAGATCAGAATTATATTAAACATGACTGGAAACTAAGGAAGATGTATGAATCATGAGATCATTCTGTTAAATACCAACTCCTTATGAATCTCAAGAAGGTAGCCTGTTTCTTCTTCCTCTACATATAAAATTGGAATTAATGAAATGCATAGTAAAGACTATGGCGAAGATAGAGTCACAAGGATTTCAATATCTGAGAGACAAATTTCCTCGATATGGCGAAACATAATGGAAGGAAAGTATCTTTATTGGACCTCAAATCCGAGAAATCTTTGAAGATGAAGATTTCTTTGCTATTCTGACAGACAAAGAGCAAGCAGCTTGGAAAAAGTTCAAATGGGTTTGCAGCAATTTCTTAGTCATAATGAAGAAAGCTTCTGATTTCAAGAATGGTGTGCGAAAACTTCTACACTCATACAAAAAACTTGGGTGTCGTATGTCATTAAAAGTTCATTTTCTGCATTCCCATCTAGAATTCTTCCCAGGAAATCTTGGTTAAATAAGCGATGAGCAAGGGGAACATTTGCACCATGATATAAAGTCAATGGAGCAACGTTACCAAGGTTTCTGGAATCATTCCATGATGGCGCATTACTGCTAGATGTTGTACCGAGATGTTCCAAAAACCGTAAAAAGAGGAATTCAACTATATTTAAATCACAGAAGGTATGTTTATTATTATAATTTCATCATATTTTAGGTCTTAGTTTTATGGATATCAATATATCCTACCGCAATGTACAGTACTGTAAGAACTATACGTGCTAGAAAAAAATAAAAAAATATTTTCGTAATCAGTATAAAAAAACTGGTCTAGAGACGCATGTTTTCATTTCTGATGATAAAAAATGTTTGATTTTCTGGATCAGTGTTATTGCTTAAAATTATAACACCGGTAATGGTTTTGAACACTATTATCTATATAATCTTCATAATTGACGTCCCCAACAATTATCTTCATTTTTACCATGTCGTTTGGCTCATGTATCTACAATTTGCCTCTTAAAAACTTCGAATTTTATAATATATTGTTCAACATAAAATTTAACGTGGCAAAAGGGCAAAGAAAGTCGCACTAGAAAGGTAGCTCATGACGTAGAATAAAGATGATGTCGTAGGATGTAAATTGATAGCTCCAATGAGGCAATAGATACTTCGTTAATGATCGCAATTAGTATTTTAAAGAGTTTGCAGAAAGAAAGGAGACGAGCGGTGATGGTTCCTCTTGTGCCATAAACAGACCATTAAATTCTAGTAGCCTATATCGCTAACATGATAGGCACTTTGTAGTACGGAATTTCCAACTCATGGACTGTTTTTTTCCGCGTACACCTCGTCAAATTGGCTTCTGTGAGACTCAAACCTGATACTTGGGTGTCAGTTGTAAAGGCGATAATGTCAATTCGAGGTACACTGCTGTTTTCAGTTAATCCGTGGACTTTCAATATGTGGTGTATCCACTACTCTGTAGAGCTTCAGCAAGTTTTGATCGGATGCTGTGATGTCTCTGGTTGCGAAGAGCATCGGAAAAAGTAGGGGATCCCAAAACATGTACAAGTGTTTCAATCTCGCTGTGGCATCATCTGCAGGGGTTACTGTCTTGGGATCTGCCTGGAATGGCGCATACTGAGGCATCTTGATAGCATCCCTCCATCAGAGAGATCTTTGTGATGCCTAACCCAGGTATTGGCTGGAGTGTAATTTTCATATACAAACAACCTCTTTGTTATTCTGTGGTAGTAAGCATAATTTCTAGTATTCTTGCTGGCGTAAGATTTTCCGTATTTTACTTAGATCAATCTTTTCCCTTTTATTCATCATATCGTTAATAGGGATGTTCAATTGTACAAGTGGTCACTGAGCTATTGAGGATTGAAATTTCGGCCTCGAAATCGCGTATATTATCAATACAGGGATTTTCTGAGGGAGATAATAGTTGGCAATTAGTAACTTGTTGAAAATGGGCCTCCCAGAATGCACGAAATAAGCAAAGACCTTTAAACCTAATATTAGTGTAAAGCATTGAGTCGGGAGTATCAGTAGGTATTTCTTTTAACGTTGTTTTGATCATTTTGTCTGCATCATGAAGAAATTCGTTAGGAATTATTTTATCGGAGGGAATGTAGAAAAAAGTGATATATTAAAGTCCAACATATTGAAGATTTTCAAATATTAAATTTCTGATAGCGATGTAACAAGGGTGAGGAGGAAAGCAGACCTAACTTGTCTTAACTGAATTAGGATTCTCCGGAAATCGAAGACAAGAACATTAGAAAAATTGAGGCCTATATAGTTAACACATTCATGGTAATTTATGGATTTGATAAGACCAGTGAAAATATCAAGTGGCATAGCAGATAATTTACCCTTTTTATAGAAATAGCACAGGATATCCAAACCAATTTCCTAAAATTTCTGAAGAGATATTTGAGTTAATGTGATAGCAGAATTTACATCTTTCCCGATTACGACTGTATCGTCAATTCCTAGTACTGTAACAGAAAGCAGATCGAGTAAATGATACCCATACTCAGTAGATACTTCCGTCTCACTCAGTTCACAGAGGATATGATCTGTCAAGATGTTGTACAGCAGTCTTGCGATGACGACTAATAATTGCGAGCGAGAGCTATTTTATGCCCGCTGCGCACGCGCGGAGCTCTTTTACCTGTAAACATTGCTAAAGGATGTACGGATCTTAGAACACAGCGCATCATGACAGAACGGAAGCGCTTAAAGCTTTCAAGGAAGAGTGGAAGATACAATATTTATGCTTCGAACATGGTGATGAAGTCCAGTGTTTGTTATGTAAAAAAAATATCATTTGCAAAAAAAGCACTATAAAACGGCATTATGAGACGCAATATGAAAAAAAAATATATAGGCATTATTCAGGAGAAGAGAGAAATAAATTCATTTCGGAATTGACATCGAAGGTAAATAAATTTACATTTGGGTCAGTAGATTGTATCTAGATTCCTTTTATTTCTTTATTTCAAATGTATTGTTGATGTTTTATTTGTTGCTTGTTTCTGGATATTTACTTTAATTAGACTACGTGTTTCTTTAATTTAGAAATAATATTTTATTTTTGATTCCACTTTAACTTATACTATTACTAAGCTCAAAATGCTAATTCACTTTTATTCCAATAACTATTTTCAAGATTTTGAGCAAATATGAACTAAACATTTTGAAAACTTTGATACAAGGAGGTATTTTAGTAACATCAATATAAAATATACTTAAAAATATAATTTCAAAACTATTAGGCCTAATTGCACCAAATTTTGTACAGTTGATATTATTATAGATCTTTTTTTTTTTTTTTTGCTGTGACAAGAGATTTATTTATTTATTTATTTCAAATATACAGAATAAAGAAATATAATTACAAAACAAACAAAGAGAAATACAAATAAAATAATACAAGCAATATAAAAAGAAGATACAGTAGTATAGTATAGTAGTATAGTAGTAGTAGTATAGTATAGTAGTAGATCTGTTTTTATATAGTTTAAATTTCACAAATTTTGGCCGAAATTGTGGAAGTTTTAAAAGTCATACATATCCCCTTAAATGATTGACTCAAAAATTACGATGGCTCTCAATATCTTAATTTAATCAATTTGTTTTTTTCGTGTTACGTACATCTCACAAATCTCTCTAAGAAAACTCATTACATAATCACGACTGGAGAGTAAGGACTACATTTTCACAATCACACAATCAATATACTCTATTTCAATAAATATTGCCATTATTATTTTTTCAACAAATACTCAAAAGTACTTAGAGATCACACACGTCGAGCAGGTAGACCCTATTAGTTTCTCCTAACCGATGAAGTCAAGTATTTCCATAATAAATAATTTCTTTTAACAATAAAATGGTTTACATACAATTAACTTTTGCTATTTCTCTTTTTGTTCCTAAAAAACCCCTTCCCTTTGCGATTTGTTTATATATGTACATATGTATTAAATAACTTAGTAATTAGCCCTATTACATAGCCATAAATTTACTATCGTAAGTTATTGTAATAATTTTTGCCTTTATTCGCTGCATATGCATATACAGTTACCCTTAAAAGGAATGAGATGACTCTTGGTCGTCGGAAGTTAAAGTTCTACAGCGCGGTTCACTCGATATCGACGTAACGATACATACCATGACAAATAGTAGAAGAATTGTTACAAGGACCACAACAAGGACAAGGACCAGAATAAGGGTCACAAAGAAGATAGCCATTTAAGGCCACTATTTCACAACATAGCTCGAGTCACAAAATATCACTGCTTCTCTCTACCGAATGGCAAATGCTTGCTATGGGATCTTCATTCTGGACTGCTGTTGTCACTGTCTTGTCTCGGTAGCTCATATAGTAGCGTGTCGGTTCCATTGTATAACCGAATCGTCTCGTGTTCGATCCCAGGTAAAACTTTTTTATTGAGGTGTAATTAATTTCTTTACAGTTCTTCGGCTGTCTAATTTGTCGAAAAATATGGAATAATTTATGCCCAATTTCTGGGTCTTACAAGTGGGCTGAACCTCGTCAAAAAATCTTACTTGGAAGTTAAAAGTATTCTTTCTAAAAAAATAAGAAACAAAAAGAGACCTGTTAACTTAAAATCCTGTCCACATGCCATCAGCTTCTATTACAACTCTAAGTCAATCCGGCATGGATGTCACGAGATTGTGGAATAAGTTCTGATCCCCGGCGAGATCTTCCCAGGTGTCAACAACTTGATTCCACAATTCGTCTTGATTTCGAGGGCGTCGGTGTGCATAGGTGGCTATTCTTATCTTTTTCAATTCCACCCATAAATGTTCGATGACATTCAAATCAGGTGACTTCGGAGGCTAATTATTAATTTCAATCTGGGGTCTCCTTTGAAGCCATCTTTGAATGCTTGCGGCATAGTGCACGGGATGGTTATCCTGCTGGAACAGAAATGTTCTTTCGGGAAAACGTTCTCGGGCGGAAGGAAGGAATATATTTTCCAGAATGTGCTCGTAAGTTCCCGTATTAAACCGGTCATCGATGCGTTCTATAACGCCAGGTCCATCGTAAGACATTCACCCCCAACACGATATGCTAAAGAGCCCCGATCTTTCACGTCGGTGCACATAGCGCTGGTCTTGTCGGAGACCATCCTCACGATAGACACGGACAGGACCTTCGTAATCACTCGAGATGGTTGTTTCGTCGGAGAAAATTACATTTGTCCAATCGAAATCCACTCGATTGGTAGCGAAGGCAAGACGGTCGACAGCGTGTGCTTCCCCCAATATTTCCATTTGCGCAGCCCTCCGGCTCCTAATGCCTCGGTTCCTCAAAATGCTGATCACAGTCTGTGAAGAACCGGGAAAGTTAGATGCTGCTCTTATTTCGTTAGCAGTACGAAAGGGGTCCTGTCGAACTGTCTCGAATAAAAGAGCATCCTCTTCTAATGAAGAAATCCACAGACGCCCAGGAATTGAGCGATTTTCGACCTCCCCTGAATTTTGGTAACGGTGAATCCACCTCGCGGCTGTATCTCCAGGAACACCGACCAAACGGCCAGCAGATCTAGCCCCATATCCAGCCTCAACTAGAGCTATAACGATGAGAAATGAGTGATGACGATAATACTTTAGTGAAACAATGACTATTTAACGTGATATAGAATTATTGAAATAAGTGGCATCTTGCACATTAAGAGTTAATAAATCAACTCTACTGTAACTTAAATATTTAAATAACAGGATATAACAGGAAGTCCAATTGTTTCGAAACTAATCAAATTAAATCTAATTACATTAAATAAACAAATCCCAAGTTTTGACACCACATTGCTACAGCTAAATTGCACGTTATCAACATAAGGATTGAATAGGTCCGTACTTAAGCGTTGGGCGACAAAACCTAACATCGAAAGCTCGAATCTTGCCTCGGAATATAACTTCTGATTTTTTATAATGTAAATCTGACTTATAACTACAGGGACATCATTTTATTTTTACTAACATTTCTGATATTAACCTGGCTATATCTTCAAATCAACGGTTGCTATCCCCTTCCACGACTGGAGTTCGATGGCGTAATATACAAACAAATCACTTTACTAGGTATAGGAGGGAACAAAAGTAGTTCATCCATTTACGTAAACTATGAAATATCACTCTTTTGAGTTTGATAATTTTCATTAGGTTTTTGTTTAATCAAAATACAGTACAGTATTAACAGTGAGTGTTTTTACTCACGAACTGAGCTATCCATACGGACGTATTCATTATGCAGTGTATATTATAGTGTCTATGGCACATTAGCGTACGCTATAGAGATTGAAGTTAAATTGAAAAATATTCATAATATGGATATTCAAACACATTTTTCAAAATGGTGGCGGTTCATTTCGATACAGGCTTTAGTTCTAATATATGTAATTCCAATTACCAGTTTCGTCCTTCGTACTAGTAACTCATGTTGAAATAATTCTGTACCTACTCTATAAAAGAGTACCTTACGTACTGTAAATTCAATCTTCACTTCTGCTCGATCCGAAAAGATAAAATTACTCAGACATGCTATCTACTGTCCGTCCAAGTGGTTATGTCGCAGGGTCGTAGAAAGGATGGAAATCACGTGAAAGTTAATTACTTAACGAGGCCCTTTTATTTAAGTTATTTCAAACAGTTGTATGGGTATAATATTACGTAGATGTCCAATTCCTAACAGAAATTAATGTTCTCAGAAAAGAGCTAAGACAGCCCAGCCACTAGCCTTTACAGAGAGAGAAAACCGGAATGCGACGTAGGCAAGTGGACGACAGTACCTTTGCGAAAATGATGCAATATTGAAAGCTCTTTCGTCATTGGAAAACGCGAATATATTTTTGGAACGTACTGTGACGGTAAGGCTAGTATGACTGTATATGCGGTCTTGGATGTGTGTGGAAGACGGTTGAACTTCATTAGTAGAAGGGGTGGGAGTGAAGTACATTAAAAAACTCAGGTACAATAAAAATTGAAGTAAGAATAAAGAGATGTCCCTGTACAATCATTCAAATTACTTAGATTATTTATTAATATTAATAGCAAACATTGAATTTGTAAAGAAAAGACGTTAGAAATCTCATATGGATTTTGTGATATGCAGGGACATAAACATAGATTTATGCCAGACCTGTGGAGTTACGGTCAGCGCGTCTGGTTGCGAAACCAGGTGGCCCAGGTTCGATTCCCGGTTGGGGCAAGTTGCCTGGTTGAGGTTTTTTCTGGGGTTTAACCCAATACGAGCAAATGCTGAGTAACTTTAGGTGCTGGACCCCGGACTCATTTCACCGGCATTATCACCTTCATATCATTCAGACGCTAAATAACCTAGATGTTGATACAGCGTCGTAAAATAACCCAATAAAATAAAAAAAACGTAGATTATTCCTCGGAAATTTTCCTTAAAACTAAATTAAATTCGCTCCTTGAAACTGAAAACCTTAGTCGTAGAGCAATTTTCCCACCAGCATACAAGCTGAATTAGCACAGCCATTGATAAATGTTTTGTACAGAATTAGACTGAATTTCTATTCGACAGAATCTATAATCAATGGCTTGTCTGAACATGATAAACAAATCCTAAGTGTTTCCAATGTCACTGAACAATTTCAAAATATTAATTTAAAAAGGGTCGTAAATGCTGTATCTAGTGATTATTTACATTTATGTCTACAAAATGAATCTTGCAAAAACGTATATGATACTGGTACTACTGATATTAAAAGTAAATGTATTGTATTTTTCACTTTATCTCAGAATCACTTCAGTGGATGTTCTCCACTCAATGTTGTGAAAAAATTCAAAAGTAAAAAAAATGTAGATAATGCAGGGACTCAAAAATCTCATGTATTAAAAAGAAGAATCTATATGTAGTGAGTTGCAATGCAATTATCCTCATGTTCTTAAATACTACAAGAAGTACAGTGTAATTTATCAAAAATTATGAAAGAGGGAAATAGAATACATTTGAATAGAAAAGTACAAAATTCAGATAATGCAATTAAAGCTATTCGGAATATTATTAAAGCTGAACTTGTAAATATCCTAAGAAAGAAAATATTTTTTCATTAAAACCAGTGATTATAAAGTAGAGGATCCCAAATCTATTGCAAATTCTTTTAACGTTTTATAGTGTATATTACAGAAATATTATTGACAACTTAAACATTCAAGATTTTGCAAAAGATACTGCAATTGGTTACTTAACATATGAAGGGTCCAGGGGAAGAACCTGCTAAGTCACATTTTACTGTTTTTACAGGAGAGCAAGTTTAATGTTTCAAGGTCCATTACATTCTATTGTATCTGAGTTATCATTCTTCAAATATATCTGGCTTAATCAAGTTTTTACTCTGTACAATTAAACCACTGAAATTTCTACTGCCTGAGGTATTTCATGGCATCCAAAACAAAAAATTGATAATTTTGGACCTAACAGGTTTTTCCCCTGGACCCTTCATATGTATTTAATAATTTGTATTAATATATGTAATTAATCAATAACTGTAACAGTGCTTTATCATTCAATCATGACATGAATAAAATTGATTTTTATTAAATTAAATACTATTGGAAACACGTAGATCAAATAGTTAAAATCAACTGAAGGGGTGAAAATGAAATAATCCAAAGCCACACTTTTAACAAAAATTGTTTTGTGCGAGTGCATTTCTTACACATATGGGAACGCTACTAATAAAATATTGTAATAATTACTCAGAAAATGACATAACCTAAGGACTCTAAACCTTTGTAAAAGTTTGTCTGTGTGGCTTAGGAATATTTTTTAATTTCATTTTAATTGTTAGTTTTTAATATATATGCACTTACATTGTATGTGTGTGTGTGTGTGTGTGTGTGTATAAATGCATTCATTAGATTAACGTTTATAATATTATAACTTGTAATTTTGTATTGTCTGTGATCATTAACACTTAATCTGAGGACTTTTTAAAACTCTATTTCAACGTTATTTAGACAAAAAAAAATTGTTGATGTAGACTAAGAATCGAACTCGCTCAACATGCAGAAGTATTAGTGCCTGAGCTATTGAAACGACACGAAAGCTTTCCTTTCTGGCTGGATTTTCGGTCTAGTCTTGAAGTTCCATTGTCGACTTAACTACACGATTTATGTATATATTTATCTTTTATTTACGTAATATTATCATATTTTTTGCAGTTTTTGAAGTGAATTTCGGAACGATGCTAGTAACAAACCAAATAGCTTGAATTTAAGTAACTCAATATTTGTTATCTTGTGTATCAGTGCTCTGGTCTCCGATCATGCGCAATATTCAATCGTCTCATTCTTTTCCAGGGAAACTGTACATCCCTGTTGTCTATGTTACGACGCTACTTAGTGGATGCGCTATGCGCTCGGGAGCAAGGTCGAGCTCTTCTACCATGATTGGGAGCTAATATCGTCTCATCCCTATTGTACAGCGTTGACGACTGTGAGATCCTTGCGTTACTCATCGAAGGATTGGAATGGGTTCAGTCTTCCCGGTGTTAACTTGAACCTGTGTGGTCATTCTGGAGAGTTAAGATGAAATGAGTTAGTTCAGTAAATTATGAGCCGCAGTGACAGAGAGGGCTTTGCGTAAGTGACTATGGCCTATGTTATCAAGCGCCTCCCTTATATCCAGAAATACATAGTTATATCATTATATGTACAGAATGCACAGAAATAATGAAAAATTCTTGAATGGAGAAAAAATATATAAATGCTAAAATGTTCTAAAGGGCAAAGGAACCAGTTTCGAAGCTCCGATGATATGAATGAACGAAACGATCAAACTTAAAAAAATAGTATGAAAGAGATAACTACAAGAACTACGTATTTCAACAATTGAAAACTCTCCTTTTATTACTGAATAATTTTCATTACGTAATGAAGTTTTATACTGTACCTTCGTAGGCCTATACTTGTATTTTTCTCCTTTTCCGAATGTGATGTATGCACTGTTTAGCTTGTACTCTAATGAAAAAAAAAATGTCGCGTCGATCATTGAACGCTTTCCTTATTTTCAAATATCAGTAGCAGAACCCTACCGAAAACAGTGTTTCCCCCCCCCCCCAAAAAAAATTTCGCTTACTTTGTAGTATTCTTTTCATTCTGAAAAATGTACTTACCATAATAATTTTGATACATTATAATGAAATTAGACACAACATAATGGCGCACTCTGAGAAACGACACTTCGGTAAATTGGTTTACACACCTGGCTTCGTATGGATGAGTGGCGAACAGTGAAGTACCCCCCATTAATAAAAAAATCTATTAAGATCGGCATTCACTTATCACATCGATTTAGAATGCTGCATGTCTTTACATAGAAGTGTGTGTGGTTGTTATAACCTGAAACTACATGTGGATGTGACCACCTGTCGACAGGTTCATAGCTTTATTATTCTGTATATATTTACATACAACTACGTGCGGGTGGCGAGAGAAATGAAAAAAGTAAAATGAAAGGAGAATAGTAGAATAGAAGGACAACGGGAGTGCAAGGAAAATATGTGAATACTAGAAGCTCAAGGGGAAAGCAAGTATAATAAGGAGAAGAAACAGGACAAGGGTAATGTAAGGAGAAAAGAAGAAATATAGAAAGAACTAAGCGAAGACAAAGAGTACAAGGGAAAGAAAAGAATAACAAAGAGAAGAGAAGAAGATCAACAGGAAAGCAAGAGCAAGGAGAAGGCAAGGAGAACATGGGAAACACACGGAGAACAAGAGAAAGACAAGAAGGACATGGGAAAGAAAAGGACAGAAAAGGAAAGACAAGAAGAGCTAGGGTAACAGAAGGAGAACAACGGGAAATCAAAGATAACATGGGAGGTAATTGCATTTATATGGTACATGTGTCGCATAATTTCGCCTCTTGGGGCCGTATTCATAGACATTCTTAGCGCGGCTTACGGTGAATGATCAGCGAACTAACGTTTTTGTATTCATAAACCAGTGTTAGCGATGTGTTATGATATTGTGACGGCAAGCAGAATTTTCTCGTCGTTCCTGGCCTCTTCGAGGAACTTCGTGCGCGTCCGGCAGAAGAAAGGGGGCGCGAGGAGGCGGCGCGGCACGTGGCGAAGGAAGAGGGGAAGAAAACGATTACGACGGACGTAAAGGAAGACTAGCCGGCGCCAAGCAAGAGAGGGAAGCTGGAAGTTTCAAAAAGTTACGCGAGCCGGTTGTTGTAACGAAACGTCTGGATATCGAAAAGACGAGAACGTGTAATTTAGTAATAAATACAGGACGAAAAGAGTAGCGAGTTCAGTTTTTCGGACAGCAAGCCAGTCAGTCTTGTGTAGCAGTGAAGCCAGCTTCGAGACCGGAGTTCGACTTGAGTGTGTCCGCACTTGTGCGAGCGTCCAGGCGAGTGCGGCGTATCCGGAGTAACTGATTCGACGTGCAGTGGACTGCAGTTGGGGGCCCTGAGTTCGAAGTTCAGTGGACTGTCTCTGGAAGTCTTGGGTTCGATAAACTGTGAACTTGAGTGAATGAGCTAGAAGAACTAGCCAAGGCAAACGAACTGTAAACTGAGAACTGACAGTTTTGTTTCTAAATAGTGCTTTGTGAACATTAGTTGAGATTAGGAGTACATTGTTGTTCTCAATAATCCAAGTGAATTACCATTGTCGTCTGTGGATTGCAATATCGAATTCTGTGTTGCTGTGTGTAAGTGGAAGTCCCATCGTTGACGGGAGTGTTTATATTCAGTTGTAGAAAGCCATTATTGTTGTCAATAAAAGCAACATTGTTGTGTGAAATAAAGATAACATTATAAATGCCGTACAATTAACCATTCGATAGCCGGGGCTAGTTTAGCACTCTCGTTGCGCGGGCTAGCGAAATGTCTATGAATAGCAATTTTAATCTTTATTTCTTTCGCTGCAATATATCATGAAATTGACAGTAAAAGAGTACAGTATTTTCCCCTAACTATGGTCCACAATTGTCATATTTTTCTTTGTATATTCAGTATTATTCATCCAGATTAAGTGAAATTTTGGCTTCGGACACTTGTAAGTTTATATTAAATAAATATTGACATATGTGTTTGAAATTATTTAACTACAAGTGTTAAAAAAATAATAGGCATTGGTACATAGTTGTATTCTGAGTTGCCCAACTATGGTCCACTCATATATTCATGCTTGAAAGCATGAATGGACTATAGCTGGAGCTGTAATTATTCGTAAATCAATGCATTGAGTTTCTAATTTAAGGGGAGAAACATAATCTAGCACAGAAATATTAAAAATAAATGAAAAGTACATGGATTCTTTTTATTAGTACACATTACATAAACACTCAATAGACAAGTGAAATCTGAAAGTCATTTTTCTGCAATAATGAACAACTACACTCACCGGCAAAAAAAAAAAAAAAAAAAAAAAAAAACCGGGCCACCTAAAGTTTCTCAATTTTTTATGAGGTGAGAATCAGTAAATTCTTTATGAAAAATGAAGAAAACATTGCTACCCAGAACAAAGAAAAAACATATTCATTATCATTTGCGCTATTATTTTCAACGCCAAACAATGGATGTAATTAAAAGGTGTAAAACTTACAAATTATATCAATTTTCTTCCAAAAGATCAGCTGATTTTGTGGTCACCCAGATGTTGGTAATAGCTGGTATTACCTCCCCATGACTGTATGACTGTTACCATTCGCCGATTCAACCCTTCGATCAGATTCTGGATGTCAATCTGGTCGATTCTATTCCATTCTTTACTTAGAACATTTCGGAGCTGCAAGTTGCTGTGAGGAGTTAGGCGACTTCTAACTTGCTTCCCTAGCAGTCCTCACACATGTTCAATATGGTATATATCAGGACTTCTTGCTGGCCATGGCATCCTATTCAATCCAACGTCGTGAAGAAACTCATCCACGATTCTTGTAGCATGAGGGCGTGCATTGTGATGCATTAACAGGAACGCTTCAACAATAAGTGGGGCATATGTTCAATAGGGTTTATATCAGGACTTCTTGCTGGCCATGGCATCCTATTCAATCCAACGTCGTGAAGAAACTCATCCACGATTCTTGTAGCATGAGGGCGTACATTGTGATGCATTAACAGGAACGCTTCAACAATAAGTGGGGCATATGTTCAATAGGGTTTATATCAGGACTTCTTGCTGGCCATGGCATCCTATTCAATCCAACGTCGTGAAGAAACTCATCCACGATTCTTGTAGCATGAGGGCGTGCATTGTGATCCATTAACAGGAACACTTCAACAATAAGTGGGGCATATGGTACCATATGTAAATTAGACCTTCTTCGATGTGATGTGTTCTTGGAACAGTAAAAGCACCTCCATTAATGAAAACAAGTTCTGTGAGAGCTTCATACGATATGCCACCCCATTTCATTACTGATCCACCGCGGAAAATGAACGTGAACTGAAGGAACATGAAGAAGAACGTTCTCCTTCTCTTCTCCACACTCTTTCACGTCCATCTGTAAACTAAATCTCGATTCATCTGTGAAAAGCACTAGTCGCCACTCCCCCAGGTTCCAATTAGCGTGATTGTGAGCAAAACGTAATCGTTCAACATGATGTTGCTGGAGCAATTCTGGGCCTTTAGCTGGTCTTCTGGAATCAACCCACATTCACCAGACGTCCTCTTACAGTTCTCTCACTCATGTTAACTTGTCTTATTTTCTGGAAGGCTCTTCTGGTCTCAATAGCTGTGAAATGGCGATTTCTTAATGTGTTTAGGACAATAAAATGGTCGTCACGAGCCGACGTTACTCGTTTTCTCCCTGAACCGGGTCTCCTGGAATAATCTCCTGTCTCTCTAAAGCGATGGTACACTCGTTGTACGGTCGATCGAGGAATCCCAAGAACTGCAGCCACATAACGCTGACTATTCCCACCTTCTATCAATGCATCCGCTTTTGCTGAATCGGTAGGACTCAGTGACATTTGTATAAAATGAAGTACTCCAATACTGCCTCAAAAGAGCTTACCAGTCTGTAGACATCTTCAGCTTAGCTCGAAATGAGTCCGAGAAGTTTACACACAATATTACAAGAAGAAAGAATCTTCTTTTCAAACATTGCTGGCTATTACGTATTCAGTATTACAGTTTTACGTATCACAAAATAAATGAATAACTAAATGAACCTCAGCACACCTACAATTATTTAAAAAATCTTACAATTTTCAAAAATTTTAAAGAAAATGCAGTTGGCCCGGTTTTTTTTGCAGGCGAGTGTATATCAAAGAACAAAAGTACGGTATCAGAATAAACTAGCACATTCTTAGCAAAATATTATGCAAATAAATTCACTAATAATGTTTGTTTATCGTACTGAGAACCACATTCATTAGGCTTACTTCGATCCTTTGAATCTCCACTTCTCTTGTAATTCTGAAATTGAATCATAATCTGTATCCAATTCAATTTCATCGCTCTCATAGTCACTGACAGAGACGGTTGTGATCCTTCCACCCCGAAATTTTCGTTTTACCGGACCATCATTCGTGCTAGTACTATTGATGCTGGAACATCCTGTTTCTTTGATTATTTGACTATAATGTTAAATGCTGTTTTAGAATATACTGCGATACCGTATTTGCAGAAGTAAATAATCACATTGATCACATTTTATTGAAACAAATGTTTCAAAATGAAATACAACTATGGTCCACGAAAAATTGTGGTACATAGTTGAGGACTGACTTCTAGCCTTGAGGTTAAACATTTTTTCACGCAGAGTCCTTAACCTCTACCAGTGTAATTATTACGTGAAAGTAAACACTATATAGCCAGGTTTAATTGTACAAAGAATCATATATCTATAACGTTCCAGTTCTACAGAGGAGAGCTTAATAAAACAGATAATCACAAACTGTATGATTTAGTATCTTCACACATTCAATAGAACAATGCAAACTGACCTTGTTAAGCATCCATATCATTGCCAGTGTAATGGTAGATAGAAGCATCTACGGGGAACATAATTCCATCACAGTGGCGCCTTAAATGGCAAACACCGAACTCTTGGGGGACTAAGTAGTACATAATGCGTTTTGGACCATAGTTGGGTGCCTGGACCATAGTTATGGGAAATTACGGTATTTTAATTTCCTCGTCTAAAAACGACAATCGTATACTGAATTATTTTACTCTAACAGGAATTTGTGAACCCAAAGAGTTAGACGTTAAAGCCTGCAGGAATTGCAAAACAGTCGGTATTATTACGCCTGTTTTTGAAGAGTCTTAGCCTAATTTAATAATCAGATTGAAAATGAATGAACACGAGAAGAAGATGTAGTCTCAGAAAATGAAAAAGAATCGATCTTCCATTTTCTCTCTTTTCCACCGCCTCTCTTTTCTTTATCTTCTTTATTGAAGTCCAAGGCAGAATTCGACAGTGTTTTCGCATATTGGTAAGGATAGGCTCTAAATTTAGTATTGTGAATAATGTAGCCTATATTAATATTGTATACATCTTACGAATTCTATTGTATCTAAAGATAATTATGTGTGTCATTTGGTAGAAGGCAGTCATTGTCGTAGATATAAATTCATGACACATGATAAGAAAACTATAACCTTATCATGTTTTATCAGCGACCTGGCTATCACTGTAACTAATTTCTATCGTCATAAATATATCCTGAGGAATAAGTAAATCTTTGGTAGTTTTTCTGCATCTTTTGTAGAGTAGAATGATAATAATGGATAAATGATGTAATGTCGGTAACGGAAACGGGATACTTCGCGGAAAGCTACTATCAAGCGCTGTGTTTGTCTACTACAAATTTGACTTGGGACAGAGATTTAAGTCCTGGTCTTCATCGTGGAAAGTCGAATCTCTAGTCCTAGCTAGTGATGAGCGATAATCGATAGTACTACGACTTCAACTATCCAAACTGTCGATAGTCAAATTTCAAATTGTTTCATTCATAATATTATAAGGTAATGATTACAAATTGAAGCTGGGCAACACGATTCTTTTTGAACGATTCAATCAGATATTACGAATCATTCATGTTTTGTTTAAAACATATCCCAGTGTATAATTCCAAGTATTCTTTTGAGTCGTAAACGAACGACTAATACGAGTCTTCACTTTGAAATTTTGGGTAGAATAAAAGTGTTCTACATATCTCACATAGATGGCAGAGTAGACCCGGGAAGGATACAGTCCCTTTATAATGAGAGTTAAAATATTGGATTATCTCTTTCTGATTGGCAAGAACCAGTTTTCATGACAGCCATTAATCTAGAAAATGATGGAAGATATTTATTCTGATATATAATTTATAAACTCAACTTTACTATCAAATACATTTTTACATTAAATCCCCATTTAACAATTACGCAAATTTCAGGCACGCACTCATTTTTAATATTTAACTACGCAAATTCAGTATTCTGTTTCCATTTATCCGTTCCTTTTATCATACACCATTTACTCATAACTAAGTAATTTGGTCAGGAAGTATTTGTATTCACTGGGATCTTCAGTTCCCTCGGAAGAACTGTTATCCAAAACTGAAAACTTATTGAAAGGCGCAATTGTCTGCATCCCAACAAAGTGTAAAATGATTTTAGTGATGTGAAGCTTATCCTTGGAGCAATGGCCAAATATTAAAAAAAAAACATATAATGATGGCTAATTTTGGGTCTTTAAGGACACACTATAATATTGTATATTATTGACATGTAATTCAGATTCATTTCAGTGTGCATATATTATTAAATTAATAGTTTAGTACATGTTTACATATAAATTCAAAAATATATTCAATTTACAACCAATTATCAAAATTCCTTGTAACAACTATTAACCTTTTTGATTATAATTACCCATAGGACTATAGATCATAAGAACAACAGTGGCTAATACTATCGATACTATGTTAACTCCTTACTGCATGGGACAGTTTTCGACACACTGGTTTAATATTCAAATAACTTAATTATTTCCCTCTTTCTCAACTGATGTTACATATGGTCAAATCCAGTTTTTCTTGAGAGTGTGCCATATCTGTCCCAGTATGCGGAAAAGGGTTAAGTGACTATCGCCCAGCACATCTACGGTAGTTTATTATGCGTGAAATATTAACAACCGTTACGTGCAAATATCGAAAACTGTACTAATTGTAAGAATGATAATGGATTGCAAATTAGACAAATTACCGTACTTGCAGTTAATTATAACGTTCCTACAAATTATTCTTCTGAATGAGATGACGCGAGCGGAAGTGACTAATACATGAAAATGGGTTTGCGAGCACATTCTAATATACCCATAACGGAAATATCATCACAGTGTCCGAATTTTGCAATGTTGTATGTAGATTTGAGCAATAAACTGCAAAACCGACAGTAGCAAATAACTAAGGCACAGTTTTAAAGTTACGTGTATTCGAATCCCACCTGCCTTCTGCCGTATGATGCCCTATATTCATTCTATATTCATCTGTTATTCCAGTGTCAACTGGATACAAAACTTCACAATGGAAATGAGAACATATAGTATTGAAATAAACAAAATATTGAAATAAACCAACTAACTTTTATACGGACGAAGTCGTTAGGTCAGTTTAAAAAAATTAAAATTCGCTTTGTTACCATTTTTATATTATTTAATCCGCACCGTGGCGTCGTGGTCTGAGCCATCCTGCCTAGGACTCGCGTTACGGAATGCGCGCTGGTTCGAGTCCTCATAGGGGAAGAAATTCTCTCAAGAAATTTCGGCTGTTATGGGACCGGTGCCCACCCACAAAAGTGATGCACTTGGGGAGCTACGATATGTAACAAAATCCGGTTACGAAAGCTAGTTATAACGGCTGGGGGGATATTGTGCTAACAACGTGATACCTCCATTCTGGTAGGATGATCGTCCACCTCTGCTTCGGCATGTGGATGTGAGACCAGTAGCCGGCAGTTCGGTCGTGGTCCTTCATGGGCTGTCGTGCCACGGATTATTATAATTAATCCTAAATAACATTCCGTCCCTAAACGAGCAAGTTATATTAGACTATCAGTAAAGGCTGATTCATAATAAAGTGGGAACGGAAACGACAACGTTCCAGGTTTATTGTGAACCAGCCTTTAGTGCAGAAGACCTGTAAAGAGAAGTATGAGCAGTATAAAGGCTGGTGGACAATTAACAGGGAACGGAAACAACAATGAGAAGAACGAAAAAATTGCAAATCAAGATTTCAGGTATAACTCCCTGTAAAGTTGATTTGAATAATTTTTCCCTCGAAATTATTCAAATCAACTTTACAGGGAGTTATACCTGAAATCTTGATTTGCACAATACACGTCACTGTTCGTTAACAGAAAACCACAATTTAAGTCACACGGAGTTAGTGTGCACTCGAAGTTGGTTGCTTGACGGTTGTCAGCCCACTTTGAGGTCTGTGGATATAGAGGGAAAAATTGGATCGGTGTCGGTTAGAGTTCCCGGGTAGCTCAATGGTAGAGCGTTGGTATGTTAAACCAAAGGTCCCGGGTTCGATACCCGGCTCCGGAACAATTTTTCCCTCGAAATTATTCAACGAAAAAATTGTTAAAATACATTTATTTAAATGTGAGCATTCACAATTAATGAAAAGTTTACCTGAGCCCGGGAACGGGAACGTGAAAGTTAATAAAGTTTTAACTTTGTCATTCTGGTTTCCGATCACAGCCTAATATATTCTTTCTGCTGTCACCATAAAGCTATTTGGTCGTCATATATTTTATAGCAAGGAGGTCGCGACGTAATTCCTTTTTCATTCATTGCTCGTACCTATGTCGAAATTCAGTACAATCACTTTCAATATGTGCTACAAATTCTTAAATATTCCGTGTCATAAATTTTCAAGTAGGTTAATCTGCGTTTATGAAGGCTGGCTTGTACTCATGAGAGAACGCCAACGATCAATTATACACAAAATCATAATGCGTAATATTGGCTTTACATATCGTTATTGACGTAAATATCGACATGAATAGCTGTTTCCGTCCTCTGTTTATTGTGAATCAAAAATTTTCACTTTCACGTCTTTCGCTTTACGTTTTCGTTCTAGTTCTCGTTCCCAGTTTATTGTGGACCAGCCTTGACTTGCATATATCTGCAAAGATTTTCCAATTTCTTCATTTTCGCAAGAGAAAAAAGATTTGTTTTAATGAAGTTCTTTTCCATTCAATATAGAGCACGCAACCGCCTAGGAAATAGTGTCTACATTTCTTCTGGATCGAGCAAGGGAAGATTTTTTTGTTGTTGTGTACTATGGACAAGTAACACAGGATGAAGTACCGTAATTTCCCATAACTATGATCCAGGCACCCAACTATGGTCCAAAACGCATTATGTACTACTTAGTCCCCCAAAAGTTCGGTGTTTGCCATTTAAGGCGCCACTGTGATGGAATTATGTTCCCCATAGATGCTTCTATCTACCATTACACGTGGCAATGATATGGATGCTTAACAAGGTCAGTGTGTATCTTTCTATTGAATGTGTGAAGACACGAAATCATTCAGTTTGTGATTGTCTGTTTTATTAAGCTCTCCTCTGCAGAACTGGTAAGTTATAGATATATGATTCTTTGTACAATTAAACCTGGCTATATAGTGTTTACTTTCACGTAATAATTAGACTGGCAGAGGTTAAGGACTCTGCGTGAAAAATGTTTAACCTCAAGACTACAAGTCAGTCCTCAACTATGTACCACAATTTTTCGTGGACCATAGTTGTATTTCATTTTGAAATGTTTGTTTCAATAAAATGTGATCAATGTGATTATTTATTTCTGCAAATACGGTATCTCAGTATATTCTAAAACATCATTTAATATTATAGTCAAATAAGCAAAGAAACAGGCTGTTCTAGCATCAATGGTACTAGCACGAGTAATGGTCCGGTAAAACGAAAGCTTCAGGGTAGGAGGAAAATGACCTCCCTGTGAGTGACTATGAGAGCGATGAAATTGAATTGATACAGATTATGATATTTCCAGTGTTCTTTCCAAATTTACAGACAATGAGTCAGATATGGAAAAGAAGACGAAATCTGTTAAATTAATGCTAAAGGCACATAGTTATATGGTAGTTACTTATGAGGAGGAATTGTGGCCAGGGAAAGTGTTGGAAGTGTTGGAGCTGTTGTTTCATGTTTAGTAAGGAGTGGCAATTACTGAGGTGGTGAGAAATGGAAGACATTTTATTCTATAGAGAGGAAAACATAATAAAACAAATTGAAGACCCCAAATTCCTCTCGAAAAAGAGAGATCTATTTTCAATTTCAGAATTACAAGAGAAGTGGAGATTCAAAGGATCGAAATAAGCCTAATGAATGTAGTTGTCAGTACTATAAATGAACATTATCAGTGAATTTATTTGCATAATATTTTGCTAAGAATGTGTTAGTTTATTTCGATACCGTACTTTTGTTCTTTAATATATACTCACCTGCAAAGAAACCGGGCCAACTACATTTTCTTTAAAATTTTTGAAAACTGTAGGATTTTTTAAATAACTCCTCACAGCAACTTACAGCAGCTCCGAAATGTTCTAAGTAAAGAATGGAATAGAATCGACCAGACTGACATCCAGAATCTAATCGGAGGGTTGAATCGGCGAATGGTAACAGTCATACAGTCACGGTGAGGTAATACCCGCTATTACCAAGATCTGGGTGGACACAAAATCAGTTGAATAATTGGAAGAAAATTGATATAATTTGTAAGTTTTTACATCTTTTAATTATATCCATTGTTTGGCGTTAAAAATAATAGCGTAAATGATAATGAATAAGTTTTTTTTCTGGGAAGTAATGTTTTCTTCATTTCATAAAGGATTTTCTGATTCTCACCTCATAAAAAATTGAGAAACTTTAGGTGGTCCGGGTTTTTTTTACGGTGAGTGTAGTTGTTCATTATTGCAGAAAAATGACTTTCAAATTTCACTTGTTTATAGAGTGTACTAATAAAAAGAATCCATATACTTTTGAATTATTTTTAATATTTCAGTGCTAGATTAGGTTTCTAGCTTTAAATTAGAAACTCAATGTATTGATTTACGAATAATTACAGCTCCAGCTATAGTCCATTCATGCTTTCAAGCATGAATATATGAGTGGACCATAGTTGGGCAACTCAGAATACTACTATGTACCAATGCTTATTATTTTTTAACACTTGTAATTAAATAATTTCAAACACATATGTCAATATTTATTTACTATACACTTACAACAGTCCGAAGCCAAAATTTCATTTAATCTGGATGAATAGTACTCAATATACAAAGAAAATGTGACAAATGTGGATCATAGTTAGGGGAAACTACGGTAACGTCAAGATTAAAATATTTATATACAGCTGACTGGAAGGCAGTGAAGTTCGGTTTAGTTCGTGACGATACAGTGCAAATTAGAACAGGAAATCATCGTTTATAATATGTACATTATGAAGAAATTACACATAAAATGTAGTACTATATTTTCAGTAGTCGAAAATTAAACAAATTACGTCTGCAGTATAGAGTATAATTCTCGATAAATTAATGCCGAAAAATGACGCTGTGAATTAAAACTAATCAGGCCTCAATCTGTCCATGTCACTTTTCGAATGACGCCGTAACTTTGCGAATCTTGTTTCCTTGCATAGGCTACATCCATTTCTTATTGTTGCTTACCGTCTCATCAGTCTAATGAAAATTATGGCGGGCTTTATTCATATTCAGTATCTATAAGTAAATTCATTGTGAAAAGATGCACTCAAGGTATAATTTGAGAAAAAAGATAATAGATTCTTATACAAAATCGAAAGCAGAAATGTCCAAATCGAAAGCGGCTCGAACGAATTTTTGAAAATCTGTATCTTGCATGAATTCATTAGTTTCCAAGTCCCAAGTATGTCCTCAGAATTCTATATTTCAGAGAAATTAATTGTTATAAACAGACTGTTTCTACTATCGCAGCAAAAATTCTAAGTTCAAACAAACTCCAGCTTAAGTAAAGTATAGTTACTACGGAAGCCTCATTGTTACAATATTCAAATCTCTTTTAGCTATTAACCCACTTTTTGCGTGTAAGTGGACTAATGCGAATTACGATAAAATGACAAATTTTAACTTTTAAATGCCGAATTTTTGTAACAACAGAAAAAAATATTAAACTGATTGCAATGTACTATGTAAATTGGTCACAAATGTGTATCTATTTAAAGTGTACAAATTAAAAATTAAGTTAAATTAGTTATTTGTGTATCAAGGGTATTATGTTGACTATTACACTTTTATACGTCATACTACTTTTGACCAATAAAACGGTACGAAAGGACGTATTTCAACCAATCATGGCTGCTTATCGCACAATTGTATCGCGTCCCTAGCATTTGTTTAATTGTATCGCGTCCCTGGCATTTGTATAATTTTATCGCGTCCCTAGCATTTGTTTCTTTGTTTGCCAACATTTCAAAGTGTGCTGGTCTGGACGTCAAAAAACAGAAAATTACAAACCACTCCAGTCGATGCACAGCAGTTTCAAATAGGACTCGCATTGGCATTCAAGAACAAGAATTAATAAAGATCATTGGTCATACCTATGCATCTTCCTGAAATCCTATTTACAAATAAATGAAGAGCACCATTCGGAAATCCTGAATAAGTTGAATACACCATGTAGGCCTACATCAACGAGTTCCACTTCTTTCATGCACACGTCCACTATAACATCAACTGAACCACCAAGCACTAAAACATTCAAATTTGAAAATTGTACATTCAATAATTATTCCTTTTAAAATTATTCACGTTTATTTTTTATGTCATCGTCGTTAATTAAAACTTTTCTAACACTTGCATATATATTATTTATGTTATGTTGTAGCTTCTGCTATATGATATTATGGATACTCACGTATCAGAGATTGTTTAATATTAAGATTTATTGAAAATCATCTGTCAAGTGATGTTGATTACTGGGATTCGGACAATTGAAGTGGAATGCAACTGTTTTAATAAAAATGAAACTGGATCAACAAAGCCTTCTTGACTAGTAACACTGCCATCGTGATCTAGATCGAGAAGGCATTGCTAGTAATCGTCTACAGAGTTCAATGAAGATTCCACAGTTGGCACAACTGATAGCAAAATAACAGCTAACTTCGAGCATTAAAGTATATTTTATGTTCGAAGACAGCTAATCATAACACACTACTGCCATCTATCATGCATCTAGCGTAATATTTGCAATGTTGAGATAGTACAATAATACATTTGAAGACAGTTGTATTTTCGTAAGTCAATATTTTATTGTATTGAGTACTTCGTTGCTTCTAATCTTTATATACTTTCTTCTACTCGTGTAATAGTCAATTAAATCCCACTCGAGTTTTGATTTTCTCTAGATAAATCAAAACCTCTAGTGAGATTACTGTTGATAATTCCAAGCGAGCGCCATGCAGCCAAGCAACCAGCTCATTGACATTGGATTGATTACATTGACAGTACATAGCATGGTGCTCTAAAATTAATAATCGATATTTTTTCTCTTACGTTGATTTTTTTATCCTACATTCATTTTTTTACCACCATCTCTGCTTGTATAGTAATTCTGTTCTCATGCATATTCACTCCAAGAAAATATCAACAATCAAACGCTAACATCCTATTCTCAACATGGAACAGTTATTACAAATAAGAGTTGATGGTAAAAGAGCTAATAAAATTATTAGGTTTATAATCTTGTTAAAATCATATACTCATGCATATGTGTATAACCTCAAATGTTTGGTTTTCTTTTATAATTCACTTGTTCTATTCCTACCATCTCTGGTTTATTCAATTAGGGTAGAGAAAACATGCATTTTGCTATTGATTAATGGCGGTTCATTATGTTTCTATAACCTGAATTATTCAGTTGTTTTTAAATAAATTAAATTTCAGATATCCGCGTTGTTCTCCTTGCAATAAAGGTAATAAAGTGTGTGTGTTTTGTGAAGTTGAAAGAGGTAAGTCACGGCCATTAACATGATCATCATGATTATATTATAAAAATTCCATTCAAAATAGCATTTTTGTCGCATCGGAATTATCTCACTGAATACGCTTAATGTTTGTCAATTTTATAGACGTCATAGTCAACACTGAAGTTAATAATCAAATGGTAACTAGAGACTTTGTTATTAAGAAACTGATATAAAATAAGTGAATGTAATATTCCACAGTAAATTCGTGAATTGACTACTGAAGTTGAAAACAAATTAGGCCTATTACTCTTTTGCAATTTTATTGCGTGTAATCATGTAACTTCTATTTCAGTTCCACTAAAGACTAATTATTCGTGTTTTGTTTGATTCATTTCTGTATTTTGTATTTTGTTTAGTTACAGAAGTTCTCTAAATTGAAAACATTACTCTCTTGTAATAGCCTGGCAAATTTTATAGGCCCGTAGGCATATTATAAATGTCTAATGCCCACGCGGGCGTAATGAACTTCCTTATATACACTATCGGAAAAAAGTTTTCGATCACCTATCGCAACTCTGGATTTGTGGTTAAAAAGGGGATTTCGTTTTGAATATTCTATCATATCATAATGCTAGAGAGAGAATAGTAATATGCGTTACAAGAGCGGTATGTTGACGTTTTCATGTTCGAGGAAAAGATTGAAAAAGCGAAACGTATTTGAGCTTTTTTAATTTCCGAGAACATGAAAACAAACATACCGTTCGTGTATCGTACATTATTTTGTGCGAAGATCGTTTATTACATACCTGAAAGAGGAATTTCTAATTAGTTGCAATGAAATCTCCATCTTGGTTTCTGTTCAATGACGGCAATTTTGGAAAACAAAAATATCTCTCTTCAACATTGTTGCTATAAAATGTTTTCTGTGTTTACTATATTGCAGCAGACCGTGATATACGTCTGTCTTTTTTTTCCCCAGTCTATAAATGCGAACTTAAAACAAACGGTAAGGTTATGTAATGATGTATTTTTCATTTTAATATTTTAACAATATTATTTATATAACATACTGCAGTAATAACATCGGCATCTGGAATCTTGTTGATTTTTTTCACGGCTTCCTTAATGTTTCTTGCATCACGAATGCAATAACTTTAGTGGAGTAGTAGAGTTTACTTAATTTTTGCAAATATTTAAAAACAATAATTAACATTGCAATTTAGGTGAAATTGCAGTGGTAAGTTTCCAATTTATAATTATTACTATATTAAACGTCTCTAAAAATCATATGTTAAAAGCCTAAAGCAGTAAAATAAATATATCTCTTAAGCGGTAAGAAGAGGGAAATTGTTATGTGTGTTACATTGGGAATACTGAATGTGGTATTTCACACTTACCGCGTATTGGTTTTGTGCGGAAAGCAAGCAAATACGCACGATCTCGCACAAAATATTTATTTTGTTGGTCTATTTAGTTTATTCCGAAGTGTTCGTACATTGAAATAAAGTATACAAGTATAGACTAGTTGTTTTCATAGCTGATCGAAAACTTTTGGCCAGAAGTGTATATCTCGTATCCAAGTAGTAAACTAGTGTAATGTATAAGTAAGACATAAAATATGTTTGGCTTATAGATAATATCATTTGTGTGCAATCCAGAAAACTAAAGTTTAGTTTATAATCTGGCTGTATGTTAAGTTATTCTATTTAAATAGGCTATGTGTTTTGAGTAACATTTCAAGAAAATAAGCTGTAAGAAGTAATATCAATCGGAGCAAGATAAAATTACTTCATTGTAGCGACACGCATACAATGTTTGATCATGTAAT
The DNA here is from genome assembly GCA_025594305.2 of Periplaneta americana. Lineage (NCBI taxonomy): Eukaryota > Metazoa > Arthropoda > Insecta > Blattodea > Blattidae > Periplaneta > Periplaneta americana. The sequence continues at coordinate 15,079,945 of JAJSOF020000015.1, read as the reverse complement.
ATGTATTAACTTCGTAATATGCATTCTTTCAGTTAAGAGTCCAGAAGTTTTAGCCTTCCAGGGAAGAAAGTATCGCCAACAGTTTTTAAGATTAGATTTTGTTATACATCCAGATCGTACCTTTGTTTGATTGTTCGTTTCATTGCACCATAACCACTTACTTTCATGGGTGCGTCTGAAGGAACTAAGAACAATACATTCACTGTCTCTTCTATTTAGAATCATGCATATTTTTACTCCGAATTATCTCCTATCGCGTGTTTCAATTTCTTACAACTCTTCGAAACCGGTATCAAGCAATTCTTTCTATCCCTCATCATAGAACGTCTCTATACTCATCCTCCTATACTGTAGAAACACCTCGTCTCTGGAATTCGTTACCTAATGACGTCAGGGACTGCCGGACTTTATCACAATTCAAAATTAAATTGGAAAATTTTGTCTTATTTAATGCTTTTTAGGTATTGTTGGATGTGTTGATTTGTGTTTTTTACTCTAGATTAAAATCGCAAGCTTCTTGTTTATATTAGTTAATTAGTTAGGATACAATTAATTATACTTAATCACTCATTTAAAGTTTGTGTGACTGCAACCTGTGTATATTTTTGTGCGACTTTACTTTGTTTATAGTGTTTTTTTTTCCTTTTTATTTCTGTTATTGTATTTGTACTTCTGGTGGTGTGGAAGAGAAGGCCTGATGGCCTTAACTACACCAGAATTAATAAAATAAATAAATAAGTAAATAAATAAATAAATAAATAATAAATAAATAAATAAATAAATAAATAAATAAATAAATAAATAAATAAATAAATAAATAAATAAATAAATAAATAAATAAATAAATAAATAAATAAATAAATAAATAAATAAATAAAGAGTTTGGAACTCACTGATATCCTTGGATTCTAGTGAATTGCTGTAGTCTTGTATTGCTATATTTGTGCCGTATCACAATTTCATGTATTAGTCGCTATCTACAAACTTATGGCAAAAATTGAAAATCTATAGATACACGAAAATTAACGGAGAAGCTTTGAACTACGTACACGTAAGCTTATACTAGACACATCAGATACAATGATGTGATATCTCTGTTATGGACTCCACTGAAGCATTGACGGAAAGAAGTAAAGATAAGTGCAGCTTGAATACAGCCGCGCTATCTGGGCCGGTAAGCCCATTGAAATGTCTAACACTTGAGAGACGCGGTAATGGAAACATGCAGTTATTCCGACCATCTCATCTCCCTCCTTCCTGCACGTCAGCGGAAATGTATTGACTCACGTGTCTACCGTGTTGCCTATCAACAAAGCCGCCGCTTCATACGAGTCAACTGTAGTTTTAGCTAATATTAACACGAACAAAACAGGCGGGGAAAATGGACTCGTATCTGAAGGATTGGCTGTATATACTTCGTCACTTTTCTTTTTCTCATTTCAGTCTTCTTTCCCCTCTTCCTCCTCATTTTCACTCTACTCTGTTCGTTAACCATTTCTTCACCCTCTACACTCCCTTTCTCTTCTTACATTATCAAACCCTATACATCCATATTATTTTCCTTCCCTTTTTCTCTCTACTTTCTTCTTTCTCTTTTTCTCTCTACTCTCTTAATTAGGCCTATCAATTATTCTCCTGTTCCTCCGTCTCCTTTTCCTCAGTTTTTCTGCCGCCATTCCTCTATACTAGTGATCGTCAACAATCGCTGAAATGGATAACGGGTAAGCAGTGCATTTTAATATGCCCCGTCGTGCAGCAGGAAGAGGGACAGAGCATACCCGCCAGCAGCCGCGTATACACCATAGTGTGGTCTCTTATCCGCGGGTAAGGGACGCTAGCAAGAGGTGCACTGTGCTAATGACCGCTGCTCTACACCCTTATAATAATATACTTTTCTACTTCACATTTCCTCTTTCTCTCCCGACTCTTTTTATCTCTTATAGATTGGTGAATCTATTCCTTTCATTGTTCCTCCGCATATTCTATCTACCCTTCCACCAAGTATATACTGTTCCCTTCTCTCGTCTACTCGAAAATATCCCTTGTCATTTCTATTTTCAACGTTCTCTAATCCCATCATTTCCCTCCGTTCCCTTGCTCTAACCACTCTCAAAGTCTCCTTATCCCCAAATACTCACCCTTCCCTTGTCCTATGTGAACTCTCGGTTCCCTTTTACTTTTAACTCTCAATTTTATACTCTCACTGTTCCCAAGTCCTCTATATTCTCTCCGTTCCCATGTGCTTATCCTCTCTCTGTCCCTACATCCTCTCTATATCGTCATTCCATTGTCCTCTCTACATTTCGTTTCCATTGTTCTCTCTACTCTCGTCGCTTCTTAGTGCTCTTTACTCCGTTCTCATAAACTATTTATTCACCTCATTTCCTTATTCTCTCTACACTCCGCGATCCCTTGTCCTCTCCAATCTCACCGTTCTCAAGTCTTCTCTATACTATTCGTTCCATGGTCTCTTTACTCACGATGCTCCTAAGTGCTCTCTACTCCCAATGTTCTCGTGTCCAATTTACTCAATTCACTCCACTGTACTCTTTATACTCATAGTTCCATTGTGCTTTCTACAAAATTAAATTTTTGTGGACTCTCTTCTCCGTCCGTTCCTTTGTTCTCCCTACGCTCCAATCCCTCCCTACCCTTGTCTTCTCCGCTAATTTTATTCTCTAACCTTCCACTTCCATTCTCCTCTCTACTCATTTCGTTCACTTCTCGTCACTACTCATTCCGTTTACGTCTCCTCTCTAATCTTTCCGTTCACTTCTCTCCTCTAGTCCTTTCGTTCACTTCTCCTCTCTAGTCATTCCGTCTCTACTCATTCCGTTCACTTCTCACGCCATTCACTCGTCTCTACTCATTCCGTTTACGTCTCCTCTCTAATCTTTCCGTTCACTTCTCCTCTCTAGTCCTTTCTTTCACTTCTCCTCTCTAGTCATTCCGTTCACTTCTCCTCTCTGCTCATTCCGTTCACTTCTCCTCTCTACTCACTTCGTTTACTCACAGTAAGTTACAAAAATGTAATCGATTCGAAAGTTTCTTACAAATCTGTACATAGAAACAACTTCATGTAAACTTAAGCAAACTGAACATAATGAGAAGACTAGACACCGAAGTGCAGCAGATTCCAATACTCCACTCGATTCTAAACGACACCTAAATTCTTCCTACAACAGAGGATCGAGGCGCAAATATCTACTGTAGTTGAACCAGGAGGACTCGCGTATGGAGTGGTGCATGGCGGCCTCTTCGCAGTGTAATGACTAACGAGAATAACCACGTGACATCGTCACAATCATGTCATTTTTATATTGATTTATTTATATTGGTTTGTAGACTTATTACTCTGTTGACTCTTGCAGGGAAATATATGCCTCTTGCATAACATCTGTCTACTAGCAATAGTGTCTATATCATCATAATTTGAATTGACTTGTAATATATTATGTTCGTTTTCTGAATTCCCTTTGCTTTAATTTAATCGATGCCTACAATTTTTCTGACAATTCTGTTTGAATTTTAATATGGAATTGGTAGTCTGAATAAAATTGTTACTTGAAATATCGAATGAGCTTATTTGGTGCACTAACTACTGTCATTGACATATGAACCGTTCAGAGCAGAAGTGGTGTAAGTCAGAAACGGGTAGGTAGTGAGGGTTAAAGTAAACATTCTGTAAAATACAGCGCAAAGTATGCAGCTGTAGTCGGGTGGTCCAGTTATAGGAAGATATTTTCTCTTATATAAGTCATGGTATAGCTTCATCTTAGATATTTCTCTATTTCTTTGAGGTGTCTAACCTACGCGACGGGGATCAGCGAAGCGTGTAATAGGCACTTTGTTCTCACAGTCTGGCAGGCGCCTATCGCATTTAAACCAGTAGACGCGAGGTAAGATATTGAACTTTAGCATAGCATAGGCTTCAGAAGCGGGGGTTTTTCCTTGTCTAGGAACGCGCTTGTAGCGTGTTTGAAGCTAGCAAACAATAGTAGCGTCTGGTGAGCGCGTCACCATAGCTAGTATTTAAAAGGGCGGTGAGCCGATCGCGTGCTCAGAGGACTTCTTTCTTGGACGTGAAAGGAGCAAGACGTGTCCTGAGGCCTTCTGATTGGCGCATCGGCGAAAACAGTTACCGCGGACAACCAACCAGATTCTTCAGTGCTACAGCAGCAAGCGAGCGCAGCAGCCAAGCAGCAGCTCTCGGCCAGGGAGGCTCGAGGCGCCGAGCATCGTACTTCTGTCGGTCAGGCGGCGGAAACCTACGTAATCGGCACTTCTTAAAGAGCAGCCTATTGGTTCCATTGCCGCACCGGCGCTCAGCGCGAAGAAAGCCGCGCAGCCTACGGAGGGCTGTGCGCACTAACTTCCCTAGGCCAGGCGGATCCCGGTCGGGGATTGGGTCCTCTCTCGAGGAGACCCCTAGCCGTCCTCGGCCCCTAGGCAGGCTTCCTGCTAGGGAGAGACTCTGTGCCTTCGTGCCGGAGTGACTACCCAAAGGCAGGGCCTTCGGGCTAATTTGCTTTCCGCCCTCCACTCTTCTACTATTGCCCGGCCCTTCCGAGGGCTACGCAATTTTCGTCCGGCCCTTATCAGGGCCAACGAAATTAGCGAACCAAACCGACGGTCCCCGGCGGGCTCCGCAACGCTTGTTGCGATCGGCTAACCGGGCTAGGCTTCGGCGACCGGTCGGGCTTAACTGCTGGGCTTCCACCCTTAGTGGGAAAGGGGCCTAGCAGGTTCTTGCACTGCGGACAGAGTGCCTATTAGGTTTCTCCCCTGACAGGATCGAATCTCTAATTCGAATGGCTCCAGTTAAGAGCAACAAGGCCACGAGCCAACATACTGCAAGTGGCGTAAAGCGGTTGCTAGTTTTCACTAGCCAGACAGGGCCCACCACCTCCTACTTGCGCGTGTCGCGTCCCGCGCAGATTACTCCTCCGCCCAGGCGTCGGAACCTGCGATTGGCTGGTCCTATACGGACGCCGCCTGTCCCGGTCCCCGTTGCGGAGATCCTTGAGCTTCGTCCCCCTACCATCCCAGTCCCTTCAGGACTCCCACGAAAGCCCACCCCTCCCAAAGTAGCTCCCAAGGTCACAGAGGTGACACGTATTGACTTGCCCGGTCCTAGCGGGCTGAATAGCCGTGGTGTTACAGTCTTAGTTGATGAAGTGCCGCGGATTCCATCTGAGTCCGGCGCACTTCAGGTCATTAAGGCCAAAAAGAAGAAGAAGGGGTCAGCTAAGACTGAGCAAGGCGGCATTACTACCGCTAGTGAGCTCACGAAGGAAGAGAGATCGGCTCTCTCTACCTTGGAGCAAATAGAGGCGGCGACTCTTGAAGTCGTGACCGAGGAGGCAGCATCCCCCGCCGAACCTGAGGCCCCACAGGAGACGGCTGCTGCCCTGAGGTAGATCAGGCTGTTCCCGCCACCCTTCCCCAGCTCATACTCACGTGTCGGAGAGTGAGGACGAGGAAGATGATGTTGAGACTGCTCTCACTAGGCGACGTGGTGATATCCCACCCGTTATTATTACGCCAGCCTTCACAGGCTCGCTGGGCCGACTGAACTTAGAGTTCAAGGCCGAATACGAACCGTTGGGCTTATGCTCGTACAGGGCGCGCGGCGGGACGGCCGTGAAAACTGGTTGCGAAAGGGACTACGCAAACCTTTGCAGGTTCCTGACCGAACGGGGAGTAGCGTACAACTTGCTGCGCCCCAAGAACGACAAGCCTCTGCGATTCGTTTTAAGAGGAATAGATATTCACACAGATGAGAGAGGACATCCAGGGCGGCCTGGAATTCCAAAGCATAATCGTCCGGCGAGTGACGAGGATGCACTCATCAAGGACAAAGGCCAAACTCCCAATGGTCATTGTCGATGTGGAGAATTCCCCGAAACCCGGGATAGGATGAAAGCCTTGCGGCAGTGCTGCCTGATGAGGGTTACAGTTGAGGACTACGTCCCCAGCAAACGCCCGCCTCAGTGCAGCAACTGCCAGTGGTACAGCCACACGCAGGCTAGCTGCAAAGCGCAGCCTATGTGTCGAGCTTGCGCCCGCCCCCATAGGACTAAAGATTGTCGCAAGCCGCACGATGTCCCCGCTACATGCGCACTCTGTAATGGCACTCACACCGCCAATTACGGAGGTTGTCCCGTAGCACTACAGGTTAGAGATGCCACGGAAGGAACGAGCAGGGCTGCCCGACGGAGGAGGGCAGAGCTCGAGGAACAGCGGACGCTTCAATACGAGTGGCTCCGGCAGCAGCGGGTGGAGAGAGCTGCGAGGCAGCAGCAGCTGTTCCGAGAACAGCAGCCGCAGCCACAGGCTCGCGCCCTGTGCAGGGGCCTCGTGCGGAGCGACGCACGGAACTCAGGCCGGTCCGCCAACAGCAGCAGCAGACGCAGCAGCAGCAGGCGGACATCCCTTCGCTTCTGGATGTGCCCGTCCCCGCGCCTCTGTGGTCCACCGTGGCAGCGAGAGCCCCCAAACTGCTGCCAATAAAGTAGGACCCTTTCTCAGAGCCCTAAGCGCAACAGGGGCAGCAGAAAAGCCACCAAGGCTACCACGGTAGAGCCCATCTCCGCCCCTGTCCCACCGGCCCAGCAGGAAGCTATTGCAAGCACCTCCAGAGGCCCGACCGGTCAAGGCGCTACCTTTGACCAAGTCCAGCACTTTGCCGAGGCGTTGCAATTAGCAAACCCCAACCTCCCGCTCGCCCCAATCCTAGAAGGATTAACTAGAGTGATAGTTCTCTTATGGAGAATCCTATGTCTGCCCTCCGGAGATATTTAAGCTCCTAACCTCCCTCGTTTCTCCCAATGGCCAGACGAAGTGATGGAGTTGCTAGGATGTGTATATGGAACGCCTGGGGCCTTAGACATGATAGACATGAGTTCAGGGCCTTCCTAGACGCTAATAATATAGACGTAGCATTTATAACAGAAACGTTCCTGACACCCCAAGTAAATTTAAGATGCGCGGGGTTTAAAGTCTATAGACAAGATAGAGCGGGTAGAAGAGGCGGAGGTGTAGCGGTGTTCGTTCGTTCTTCGATCGCGCACTGTGAGTATCTCCTTCCCCAGCTAGCGGCATTAGAGGCAGTGGCTATTAGAGCCTACATAGGCAGACTCCCTTTCTGCTTATGCCTGCCTACAGTCCTCCGGGCACAATAAATGAACGCGATTTAGATATAGTGACAAGTCTATCCGATAGATTCGTAGTCGCAAACGACCTCAATGCGAAGCACGCTAGCTGGAACTGTCAACGCCCCAATCGGCAGGGCGATAGGCTTTTTCTTAATTCTACAGGAACGGATACGTCGTGATGGCCTCTAGGGAACCCACACACGTACCGGCTGCTGCAAATCAACTGCCTGACATATTAGACATCGCTCTGGTGAAAGGTCTCACAACTAGAACGAGACTAACAACTCTGGATGATCTTCCGTCCGACCACCTACCGGTGATAACGGAGATCATGCACCCAGTTGAACTCTTCCCAACCGCTGAGAAATTCAACTACAAGGCGGCAGACTGGGTGTTCTTCCAAGACCAGGTAGCCGCTACGCTTCCGCCACTCCCCCTGAAGTCACTCCGGCAGGGATAGATAGGTCAGTTAGCGACCTGACGGAGTGCATAAAGAAGGCAATGGTTGCTGCAATACCGAAACGGTCTTCACAACCGGGACGGATGCAGCTCCCAGCCTATATTAGAGACCTAAAGATCGCCCGCAATAGAGCAAGAACATTGTGGAAGCGTACTAGGTTAGATCAACATAGAATAGAAATGAACCGCTTGCTTGGCGGATCAGTGAGGCGGTCCACGAAACGGTCGTGGATGCTAGGAAATCCAAGGTTGAGACGATGGACAGCAGAAACAAGTCAGATGTCAGGCGTGTATCTCGAGCTATGTCCACTCCGTCTCAATATATTCACCCATTAGTAGTCGGTCCAGATGTCACGGCCTTTACTCCTGAGGAGAAGGCTACCGCACTGTCAGACGTTTTAGAGACCACTTTTCAACCCGTGGAATAAAATTTAAACTTGCCCCATATCAGAGCTCTTGAGGAATCGGTTCGAGACCTCCTTAGCAGGGAGCCGGAAAATGGGATACGACCTACGAACACCCACGAGGTCGCCCATTTCATTCGTCGCCTCGGCCCTCATAAGGCCGCAGGAGCCGACGGTATCCAAGGAATTATATTGCAGCATCTCCCAAAGTCAGCTATGAAGCGCATAGCAGAGATAATTAATAACATCTTGGCTTCCGGTCACTATCCCATTCCTGGAAAGAGGCTCACGTAGTTCTCTTTCCAAAGCCCGGAAAGGATAAGACGAATCCAAGCAACTATAGGCCTATTAGTCTCCTCAGTTGTCTCAGCAAACTGGCGGAGCGGGTCATACATAGACGCCTTACTGAAGTAGTGTTGCCCCAAATCAGGAACGAGCAGTTCGGTTTCCACCCTGGTCGTTCCACTATACTCCAGGTACTCCGCATGACGGAGGACATTACCTGGGCTATGAGCACGAAGCGTGTAGTAGCTGCAGGTTACCTGGACATCGAGCGAGCATTCGACAAGGTTTGCCATGAGGGACTCCTCGTTAAGTTACTGGGCATGGGAGTCCCAGATGGAATGATACGCCTCATTTCTAACTACCTCCGAGGCCGTACATTCAAAACCCGTGTAGGCACTAGTTTCTCCACCCCCGTGAAATTCACGCAGGAGTCCCACAGGGTTCCATTATCGGGCCCATACTTTTCAATATATTCATTAATGACCTCCCGTTTCGCTATATCCACGGCAGAAGTAGTCATATGTATATCTATGCAGACGACACTGCCCTCTTGGCGATGGGGAAATCCTATAGATTAGCGTCCCGTAGATTGCAGTCGATCTTAGATCACCTCCAGCCGTGGTTCCACGACTGGAGAATCAAGGTCAATGTAGAGAAATGTCAGGTCATACTCTTTTCACTAAGAGCGAGGCTCGAAGACATACCACCACCACCTACACTTTTCGGACGAGAAATGCCGTGGATGAACCAAATTAAATATTTAGGGATCATTATGGACTCTCATCTCAACTTCCGAAATCACATCCAATCCCTTCTTCGTAAGGCCAACGGGCTGATAGTTAGACACTATCCCAATCTGGCGGCCTTAACTCCTGACAACCTGAGGGTAGGACTTACCATGTATAAGGCCCTCATTCGCTCTGTCATTACCTATGCCGCACCCGCATGGGTGTTTTGCGGCAGTGTCCCATCTCCGTAAACTCCAAGTTGTCCAAAACCAGGTGATTCGACTCATTACTCAACTCCCCCGAGTCGCCTCGAGAAGAAAGTTCCATGATGAACTAGAGTTGCCAACCATAGACGAGTTCATTGCTCGACTGGCTAGGAACCTGTATGCGGAAGCTCGTGCTAACCCCAACCCGCTCATATCTGGCCTCGGCCAGATTGATCCTAGGTTACGGCGTAGACACCAGACAGGTCCATTAGCTATACTATTGAGACAGGAGGACAGAGAGGCTGGCGTTACTCCCAGGTTTTTGTAGCCACGACTCAACTCCATGAGACTCCTTTGATAGTGTAACCGCTTTAAAATGACCTTGTCTTAACTGGGCTAAACAAAATCCCTCCCTAACAATATCTACTTTTGTTGATCGATGGAAATCTAATAGAGCCAATTGGCTAGTATATATCCATCGATTCATAGAGTCATTCAACCTAAGAGGCAACTGGCTAGTCTCTGATATTGAGACAACTCATCCTGCCTAAGGTTTTCCGTGGTTTTCCTAAGGCGCTAAGACAAATGTCGGGATGAGCCCTAAAACAAATGGGCCACGGACCTGCACTCATATCCCCATTAATCTCCCTAATTACTTAAATTAATTAACTAATTACATGTGTCCCCCTCTTCGTAATTGAGCCATCATATAGCCAAATGGCTTGTCCCAAAATTGAGACGATTCAACAAGGCTCATGACAACAATCACCTCCTACATAATAGCCAAATTGGCTAGTCTCTTATACATGAGAGAACTCATCTCGCCTAAGGTATTCCGTGGTTTTCCTCAGGCGTAAGGCAAATGTCGGGATGAGCCCTATAAGAAATGGGCCACGGACCTATATGCCCTTCCCCATACATATTCCACCCTTATTATAAACGATGTATACCCTAGTTCAGATAATATAAATAGTCTATTAAATATACGAGGTCACTTAATAAGTCGCAAATTGAAAGGACAGGGACCTCTCAAATTGCAGATTAGATTTCACGGCACTTCTTCCGACGGCCTTCACATGCTTTGTCATCGAACAACAGATGACTGCGTCTTGCCATTCTAACGGAAAGCACCAGCCAACTCCTCCTCGCCCCGTTCCGTGGTCAATTGATCCATGTTAGCCCCCTCGCGTATGTGGTACCTAAGAGGTTACGTCCAATTTCGGCTTCCCCTTCAAAATTTTCTAGAGCTCCTTCAGGGGAGCAGCGTAACCGGAGTGAGACTAGTGGCCAACAGGCTTGGAGCTCACATATTTAGTTTTGTACAGCCCCCAACCCACTTGCAAGGACGCGTTTTGCGTACCTTTTAAATTTTCCTCCCAATTCTCCTTCGATTTTTCGATTTTCGATTCGCGTGCTCACTTATACAGTCTACGGCCTGTGAGCCGATCGCGAGTTTACTCAGAATATCACCGGCCTGTGAGCCGATCGCGTGTGTACTCATAATATTACCGGCACTTGTGCCGATCGCGTATATCATACAATTCTCGGCTTTCCAGCCGATCGCGTACGTCGTAATGTTCTCGGCATTTTGAGCCGATCGATTTTCTGATATAGTTCACGGCCATTAAGCCGATCGAAGTGATAAAGTGGAGATTTCGCACTTTTAGTTTGTGATTTACTCAAAAAGTGGTAGCAGTGATTTTAAACTGGCGTTAGACGAGATAATTACGTTGCCGAGATCACACGGAAGACAACAGCCAGTATTCCGTCGCTTGGACTCAAGTAAGGGACGTGATCCGAATAAACATACTTAGTGGAACTTTACTCCTTGGTTTCTTTTTCGTGTGAATGATAAACATCACATTATATCCTACACCCACAAAACCACAAGGTCCCTGAGAAGAGATCACCTCTACCGGGGACAACATCTTTCACCGACGTCCAACTGAGCAAACCGACTTCTACTCTGTCGGCGACGCGGCAGAGGAAGGAGAGGGCAACCATCACAAAACGGCGCAACCGACTCGTGGCACCAGGTAAACCGTCGCAAATAGCCATTAATATTCAATTTATTTAAACTATTAGAAGTGAGTGGATAGCATGAAGGACATAATAATTGCTACTTTACGCTGTATTTTGCAGAATTTTACTTTAAACCTCATTACCCAATTTTGACTTACACCACTTCTACTCTGAACGTCTCATATCATTGCTGCGCTTTCGAAATCCTTTGTGTGTTTTTAATAAGATATTGCAGGACAGAGGAAAAAGCATTGCCACTTTTAATTTGCTTGATTTTCAAAGCTACTTTCGACATAATTCAATCATTTATCTTGTAATGAATGACATTATACCGAAAGGTAACTTTGAAAATCAAGAAAATTAAAGTGATAGTCCTCTTTTCTTTTCCTGCAAAATCGTATTAAAAACACATAGCGGGAGCTTTGAGGCGCAGCGACGGTATGTAACTTCGGTCTATCAACTGCGCCATGTATAGGGGAGAGTTAGGTAATATCGGACATCGGGTAATCTCGGACAGTGCTTTTCTTTCATCTACCAGAGATGGTAGTACCTGAATGACGTGGTTACGTAACTATGCGACATTCAAGGAAACGTAACCATGTCATTCAGGTACTATCATCTGGTTTTAGATGAAAGAAACTCACTGTCCGATACTACCCAATTCTCCCATGCATATAAAATCTATGGAAAGGTGACGAGTTTTATATTTACATTCCCTCTCATTGTAAGTATTTACTTTACTGTCGATGTACTAGATGAAAATTCGTATTGATAATGCCGTATTTCTTTTTCAGTGCACCGGAACAATATATTATATAAAATGTAAGAAAGACTTTATACGTCGTATTTAATAGACTAAAAGGAATAGCACTCAGTATGATTGGCACACTGAAGTTCCGCGCTCACTAAAAATAGAATCACGAAAAGTTAGAATGTTTGAAGGATATACAGCAACAGACACAAGTTGTACGCCTACGCAGTCATTTTTCGAAGATATTTATCTCTTGTAAATGTTGTTATTATGTTTCAGCTCCTATGACAACAACACTCATAGCAAAACGGTCAACGCCATTAATTATAATCTGCTGAGATATTATAGTCTGTTATTTAACGACGTTGTATGAACTACTAGGTTATTTAATGACGATGGTCATAGATTCACCATGTATTACCTGACATTCGCCTTACAGTTAGATAGTATCATACAAGACAAATCAGATCTTCACCTACCCTCTGTTAGTCTAAGCTGTTTTAAAAAAGGATTTCGCTATTCATGTATAACAGTCTTCAATGCACTGCCTAATTATCTTAAGGATTTGAAGAATCACGAGAAAAGATTTAGAAAAGAATTAACCAAATTTCTACATACTCATACCTTCTACGTAACTGATGAATTGTTTATGCTTGTGAATTGAATTATTCTACCTAAATGACATGTACAATTTCATATAATTCAACTAAAATATGTTTTTATATTGACTTAATCTACAGTATTTACTATGCATTATATATTTTTGTTTAGCAGAACTGATGAATTGTATCTGCTGTAAATTAAATAGTATACTGTATAGATCAACTGATGAATTGTTTAAGCTTATAAATTGAATTAATCTACTTCATATGAATTGTACAATTTTTGTATAGCTTAACGAAAATAAGTTTGTAAATTGAACTAATTTGACTGTATATGTTTCTATAGGTTGTTTGATGAACTGTGTATGCTTTTAAAATGATTACTAGTCTGTGTAGCTCTAATGATGAATTGTATATAGGCCTACTGTAAATTGAATGCTAGTCTGTATAGCTGAATTGATGAATTGTATATGCTGTAAATTGTATAGTAGTCTGTATAGCTCAACTGAGGAATTGTTTATGATTATAAATTGAATTAATCTACTGGATATTAATTGCACAAATTTGTATAGCTTAATGAAAGTATGCTTGTAAATTAAAATCTGCTTACTTTGTACTGTATATATTTGTATAGTTTTGGCCGATGAATTGTATATGCTTTAAATAGAATAGTAATCTGTATAGCTCTATTGATAAATTATCTTTGTGTTTGTAATTTGAAGTAGTTTGCATGATATGTATTATCAATTTCCGAATATCACAACTGGTTGAATTGTTTATGGCTTAAATTTAATTAACTTACTTGTTTTGTATTATACATATAGCTCAACTGATGAATGATCGTTTGTGTTTGTAAATTTAATAATCTGATTGCCTATGTATTGTATACTTTTAGTAGAGCCATCGTTGTAGCTCAGTCGGCAGACTCGCTGGGCTGCTGATCCGGAGCTGCGTTCGGGCTTGATTTGATTACCTGGTTGGATTTTTCCGAGGTTTTCCCAAACCAAATTGGCGAATCCTCGAACCTTATCTCATCTCACTACATCTCGCCAAATTATTGTAAAAAATTGCACAAAATTGTAAAAATTGTAGAAAATTAGAATTTTAAAACTGTAAAAATTTGTAAAAATTGCAATTGTAATATTGTAAAATTTTGACTTGTTTCACATCTTAAAGCTTCATTGCTCATATAAGATCTATGGAATAAAATAAATAAATAAATGAATGAATGAATGAATGAATGAATGAATGAATGAATGAATGAATGAATGAATGAATGAATGAATGAATGAATGAATACAAGTAATAAGACTAAGAGGAAATCGAACTCATCCCTGAGCTTAGCTTATGTAGGAAAACGCGCTACCATCAGAGCTGCGCCGGTGGCGTTAGAAGCTGAATTAATCTAGGTTCAAAATTCCCTAATTTTACATTACTGTTTACCTTTTAAATGAAATATTTTATTGTTAAATACCTTGCATGTACAAAACTTGCTAGTTAGTGACGTTAACCTTTCAACCACAACAGGCGTTGAATCAAAAATTGAAATTTATGAAAGTTAATGCGTGCTTAAGGAACATAATAACATCATCTTCACAAAGAATACTTTAAATGATGACGTCCACACGCAGAACTTAGTCAGTGATTATATTATTAGGATCACTTAGTAAGATTTTGAATCTTTAAAACAAAATAGCAGAACACAAAATGTATTGTTCACAATTGAAATAAGCTTTATTACTCTCAAACTGGTATTAACGGCAATATTAATATAGATTTAATGTGTAATACTAGAGGAATTTAGGAAGGTATTGTAACAAATAATATTTTGTCACACTCTCTTCACAGAGATTATAGCTTTAACTCTATTTGGCATATTACAAATTCATATGAGGCAGTTATTTTTTTAATTCATACGTTGTGATGCCAACACTGGTGTATCTCTCTATTAAATGGCGTTCATCTGTAAAATGTCTACAAAAACTTCCCTCTCCATTAGCTTCCGAAGTTGTGGGTAGAAGTAGCCGTGTATCCAGAACCTTGATGTATTGATAATCTCATGATAGGCTTACTTACTTACTGGCTTTTAAGGGACCCTAGGTTCATTGCCGCTCTCACATAAGCCCGCCATTGGTCCCTATCCTGAGCAAGATTAATCCAGTCTCTACCATCATATAACCCCCACCTCCCTCAAATCCATTTTAATATTATCTTCCCATCTACGTCTCAGCCTCCCCAAAGGTCTTTTTCCCTCCGGCCTCCCAACTAACACTCCATATGCATTTCTGGATTCGCCCATACGTGCTACATGCCACTGGAGAGCCATCTCAAACGTCTGGATTTTTATGTTCCTAATTATGTCAGGAGAAGTATACAATGATTACAGTACTGTTAACAGGCTGACTAATGGTGCAGTCACCCTACCTTGCTCTAATTTCTTTCTTCATTCTGTCAACTCAAACTGTAGGCTTCGAAACGCAAGCAATAGAAGCAATTCTCCTTTGCGAATGATGGTAATTTTTTTGTTAATAATGTTTTAATTTCCGAAACTTTACAGAGAATGAGATTTTTAGCTATTTCGATGTTTTCAAATTAAAATATTTAATTTTTATATAATATATTGAAAAAAACTCAGCTTCTAAAACAAATGGGTACCAGGGGCGTTTCCTCGAGATAATGGCGGCGGGCATGTAGGACAGACATCCCTACTGCTATTAAATGCCGATTGTCTGTAACCTCTCGCCAGTGGGCCGATTTAGCCTGTCATGGAGATGACTTTACCTTTACCTTCGTATTTAAAGAAAAAATAACACATAGACTGCAAGAAAGTAATTGAAAGATCAACTATAACTCTCTTTACAACAGTACAGTCAATATTTAATCACTGCTACTGAAATAATATATTTCGCTCGCGTTAGATAATGGGCTTGTAAATAAACACTGAATTATTTCCATTTGTTAAGGTGATGTATTTTATTACCGAAATCTGTACTTTATGATATCCAAAAAGAAAACTAAAAATAATAGGTGCTGTTGCAAATAAGATCTATGTATACCTGCAGCGCTCTTTGACAACTGTTCTTCATTAAGGAGATTCTAAAATACCATTAAATGTTGTGCATAAAGTGTAAATTTTATAAAGATATGTTACATTACATAAATTAAGGTGATATGTATTTACTTAGCCTGAGAAGCATATAATTCCTTTGGTTTGAATTGGAAATTATTTAAAAATAGTTCGTAAGAGGGTCTTAGACTAAAAATTTTAGTTTAATATAGTTTATAAGTATGATTCTAGACCAAGACTTGGAATTATTAATTGTTCATGAGTGTGAAACGTCTGCTGCTGTTACGATAATCCGAATAAATGTATTTATAGGTAATACTGCTCGATTATCAAGGTCTAATAGTCGAAATATATTAAAGTTTATTTCATCTAGAGGGATTATGTATGATTCGAATTCCACTTTTGAAAATTAGTGTAAAATAGCTCGTAAGAAGGTTTTAGACTAAAAATTTTAGTTGAATATGGTTTATAAGTATGATTCTGCAGAATCATATTGGTGTAATTGTTTGAAGTGTTGTATCACTGAAGCGTCAACGGCTATGGTAACTTAATTACACAATAATTAAAGTTAATAATAATACCACAGTCTAATATATACAGTCACGAAGCTTGGGATGATTTTTTTGCAATTCTCGCGATAGTTGCTAGCCACTTGGAGATCTGTGAGTATTAGGAACAATAGACTGTGCCACAGCCATTGTGATATAATACAGGCCGTAAGGCAGACCATGTAACTCGCTTAACCCGATCACGAAGGGCGGCGTTTCAACCGTATAAATTAGTTGGAATGCATAAACAGTAACAAATGTTTCTCTAAAATGTAGTGTAATTCCATTAATAAAATTTAAAACAATGATTATGAGACTCTTCGGACATAATTCACTTGCGAGTTAAGGTGTAATATTATTTATGGTGTGAAAATTATGTTGTTCGTGTGTGTAATACCTGTCTTTATTTCGGTTAAATATTGTGAAATTCTTGTACTTTCATTTACGCACGATTCAATAATTTTGAATTGCACCGCACGGATATTTAGATATGTTGAAATAATAGGTTATGTTTACTGTACCAGTTGCCCTTTCTGTCTAAATTTAGTGATCTCCAATGCCTTGCCATTCATATGAAAATTATAGGTTATGTTTACTATATTTAACTTATATTCCTAAATTCGCAATCATACATTATAATTAAGTATAATGCCATGTATGATACTCCGGACATTCAATTTGTCTGTATTTTAATACTACAATTGAGTACTGATTTATTGTATTTATCTACTGCTTAAGAGACAGAGTAACACAAAATTGTACTTACAATAATTTCATAGGAGTGGTATGGTAAATGTTTTGTCTAAAATTAAGGAAGGTAGATGTGCTAAATTAAAATGACAATATTAATTTTTTTATTGAAACTCAAAATAGCTTCCATTCTAAACTTTAAATGTTGACGCGAACAGATGATGTTAACATGTAAAATTCTCTTCACATTAAAATAACACAGTTTTGTAATTATTTCTGCAACATATTATGCAACAAGAAGTAAACGGAACTTAGGGACACTTACACTAAGTAAAGCTTAGCAATGATACGCAATAAAGTTATAATATAATATTTCACTGAGCTCCATACACTGAAATAGAAAATCCGAACAAATATTACGCACTGGTCTAGATCGAAAAGGCATTAACTGTGCCGTATCGCATTTTTGTGAAAAGCTATGTAAACTGTGAAATGTTCGTTATCGGTTGTAATAACTGTAAATGGCTAAAATACAATAATTTCAATAAAAATATGGGACAAGGAGACGTTTGTAGTACTATAAATTGTAAGAAAAATATATTAGAGTTATTCCGAAAGGTCCAGGAAGGTGAGTTTCTAAAATATAATATATAGTTTATGAAAATAATATATAAACCTTATATATTTCATATTTCAATAGTGGAGGAAGGTGTTAATTTTTTGAAAAGAACACGATATCGAAAGTACAATACATTTTATCGTCTGCTAGAGAAAGAGTCTGTGATGAGGCGATACTAGCGATCCTGGTGGTGAGCAACTATATTTGTTGGCATATTTAGTAAGTATTGAGCTTCGTGACTGTATACAGGGTGTTTAAAAAATACGGGGCATAATTTCAGGTATGTATTTCCCACATTTAGACAATCAAAATAGTTCATTACAACATGTGGCAGGTCGTTGTCATGACAGAAGATGTTCAAAATGTTCACCTCCTGCTTGAATACAGACCTCACATCGATGCCTCATTGACCTGCGAACACGATCCCAAACTCCAGGAGTATTGTGTATGTCCTCAGAACATGCCACAATTCGATTGCGAAGGGATTCCAAATCAGGCACCGGAGACGAATACACCAATGATTTTAAATGGCCCCATAAGTAGAAATCGATAGCGTTGAAATCAGGTGAGCGTGAAGGCCAAGCAATTGGGCCACTTCTACCTATCCATCGATCAGGATACCGCTCCGGTACAAACGACGAGTCAGCGCAGCATTGTCCGCCTTACCATACATGACGTGCACTTCTGTCACCTCCTGATTTGAATACATGTCGCACAGTACAACGTCAAACACAACACTCAAAATATCCTTCACCTCGGAATTAACTGTCAGAGTGTCCTCTGTTAATATCTTCTGTCACGGCACCTACCTGCGGGAAGAAAAACGTTCCGGTGAATATCACTGTTTTGAGGGCCATAACTCGGAAATCAAGGATTTTCGGACACATGTTGTAATGAACTTTTTGTATTGTCTACATGTGAGGAATACATACCTGAAATTATGCCCTCTATTTTTGAAACACCCTGTATATTAGACTGTGATAATACTTCATACCTCTGTTTGCCCATTTGTAATGCAAATAAATACATACATAACCACTGCAAAATGAATTATGTGATTTTTATCAAGTGGTTCTTAATAATATGATCAGTAATCACTCACAGTAGTTTCTTGCAATGTAATCTTCTAATCTTTGAAATAGATAAAGGCTTTAAAAAACATTATATACTGTTCGTAAATCGAGATCTCGCTTCGTGAACATATCTCATTCCAAGACGAAACTTTTCTGGTTTTGTTTAACGTAACAGTAGAATAAATTTTTTTGTAATTTCTCGTAACATAGAAATCCTACAACCAACACAACGCCTTCGGCATACAGGAAGAGGGGAGAGAAAAGCAAGCTTACGGAGAAGGTGAGGAGAAAGAGGACGAGTATAAAGAGATCGGTGACAGCCACGTAAGGGCGGAGGGAAGGAAATAAATAATCGGATCCCATTTTCGGTGTGACGCCAGACGCACCAACGGTTCTTCATTCGCTGCTGAGAAAAGTGGCGGATCTAAGAGATGCCATTGTCTAGATGACATTGTGAGATAAACCGAAGCGTTTTAGTATATGACTTAGGTATTACCCATAATAAAAGAGGCGACATAGTGCCCACTACTCCTTGTGGTAAATGGAAGGAGGACATTTTCATTGAATAATGTGTCTGGTGTTATGCAAAGTAGCCTAAGTTTAAAATGGCGACCTAACCTACATTTTACACAAGCACCAATATCATAACTAGACTTCGTGGAATTGCCACAAGAATATCAAGGTTTACTGCGCTCGCTGTATAGACTGTATGAGAAGGGGACGTGCAACGGCTGGAGTATGCCTCTGATGTAAACATTGAGCAGTATACTGCGGTTACAATAAAACCTGTATCTTGCATTCAAGAAATATAATGAATGATCATTGAAGTAAGAAATGTCCAAACATGTAAATAAACAATTATTTTATAGTGAGATATATTAACTCTTAAAATTTAATGTAAGATACTCACATCATCCTTGAATATGTGTATTGCAGTGAACAGTTACGTACATTTTGAGCAACTGCAAAGTAACCTCCTCCGGTGGTCACTTAAACAGTTGTTATTTTGGGAAAATGTACGCTCAACATCACACGATGTAATACGTACATATTTGAAGAACGGAAAGTCACTACTTTTTAGTACACCAGCTTCAGATGTTTTGTCGTGACCTGATGGTACATAATTTATAATACGAAGTTGTGAATAGGCAGAATTTTTAGCAATAATGTTTCTCAACTTACATTTCACTTTTTCTGAAATTAATGAATTGTTATTTTGGATAACGGTTTGTGATATTTTATCCACTATATTAAGGACTTCTGAGAGTTGTAGTTTAGACGATTCTAACAGGATGATGCTTTTGGACATGATTTTAAAATTAGAATAAATAAACAGAATATCTTTCAATAGCTGTTCACAAGGCAATGATTTTACGGCTACAACAGCGGAACTGTCTGTGCTATCCTATTCATAAATTACTCCATTATTTTTGCCGTAATGTTCTGCATAAGAATTAACAACATCCAACTACGTTTCCCAACGGGTCAAGACTGGCTGCGGGGGTAAAGGTATTCCAGGGGCAATTATTTGGAACAGCAACACTCTCATTGTAGCATGTTTGACTGAATTATTGTCTGCACTGAACAAATGTTAAGCTTTGACTATTCCAGCAGCAGTAATGCAAAAACAAGTGCTTACATAGGTATACATTAGCTGTAGCTGCTCTATCTATTTGAACCGGTCACAACTCTTAACATGAACTGCTTATACTACGAGACCGGGCGGTCGCTCACCTCCTCTATACTACCGTACATCAGCAACCTGATTGCATGCTGCGTGTGGCATTTCAACGAATTCTAATCATAACGTTTCTTTCAGTAGCAAGGACTATAGCTGAAGAAATCATTCCTAAACTCTGAATTCATTTGACCATTCTCTTTCGGACTCTCAACTTCTTTGTTCCATTTGGTTGTGTATTTCAATACTTTTCAGCAAATATTGTGCCTTTTATTTCTCTTAGTTTTCCACTACATCTTCACTATTTTGTATCCGAATAAAAAAATTACCTTTAGGGGACTGAAATGTATATATCATGCAAAAAGACGAAAAGTTATTCGAGCAAATTATATACGAATGGCATGCAAATGAACTTAATATTGCAATATACTGTCCTTTCATTGGAAAACTTTCCAGTCTAATAATTGTTTACACCAATTAAATTTTATTTAAATTAAAATAAAACATCAATTTAGGGAGAAGTTTAAACGTAGTGTTAATTGCATTTTAGGTTTCACCCTTTCACCTTTCCCCTTGAACTTTTAAATAGCTCCCCTATGTTCTGAAAGTTAAATTTGAAAGTGTATTGAATTGTTCATATATCTCACTTATTTTTTCCCCACATCTATTGTTTTATATCGTCCCCTGGAAACCTCGATTGTTGTTATTGTCAGTTAGTTGCAGAATGAAAACACAGTTTATTTTGGATGATTTTCTAAAATTAATTAATTACATTTACCAAATTAAATGTTAAAATTGTGCTCTATTTGCTATTCAGTAATAGGGGAGAGTCGGGTAGTATCGGACATCGGGTAGTATCGGACAGTGCGTTTCTTTCATCTACCACCATATGGTAGTACCTGAATGACATGGTTACGTTTCTCTATGCGACATCACAGAAACGTAACCATGTCAATCAGGTACTATCATCGTGTGGTAGCTGAAAGAAACCCACTGTCCTATATTACCCGATGTCCGATACTACCCGACTCTCCCCTACAGCCGATTTCGGAACTCCTTCATATAGCACTGCCATTTTATCAAAACCATACATAAATAACGTAAAGTAAAACTTTGGCTTTCATTATCCTATTTCCTGTTTCAAATTTTTAAAGAATGGCAATAGAAGACTAAATATGTAGGAACAAATTAATGAGATGTAATAACGATTTTATTGAATAATATTTCAAATTTAAATCTCAAAGTATTGGGGTTTGGGAGTGAGGGGTTAAACTTAAAGTACAATTTAATACTGGATTTAAACTTTCCCCTCAATATTTAAATTGATGTGTTTATTAAATTCAATTGAAATAAAAGGTTATTTAGACTGTCAAATTTTGAAATAAAAGTCGTGTATTTACACAGAGTGGGGAAAAGAGGCACACTGTTTTTTAATGTACCCATTATTTCAGTTGATAATGATAGCATTTAAATGTTTCTTTCAAGGGGAAATTTACCAGCTTTTGTGGATTGGAAATGTACGGTAATACATTTTTTATTTCCCTTTTGTAAGGCAAAATCGAACATTTTTGTCCAATAAACCATTATGTTGTTACATGAATATAGTAGACTTTATCATTTGATAATTAATCATCTTTATTGATTGTTTTCTTTCGAACTGAATTATTATTTAATGAATAGTTTATCTCCTAACAAACCAAGATACTATTTTCATTAAACATTTACATGAATGATAACTTCTCTGCTAGTCAAATTGTGAAGTACGCTCAGCTAGAACAATTTGTCTCAAATGAGTAACGCTTCATTAGCACAATGAAAACAATCTGCAGCATCAGCCGTAAAGTCAGAGTGCAAGATCTCGCTCTGTTCGCGGGATAAAATTACTGTAAAGAATAAGTGCATAAATATCTCTGTAATGAAGATGAAGTTCCAGGTACAAGTACAAATACTTTTGAGATAACATGGCACACAGGTATAAGTCACTCCTCAGACATATTCATAAATTGAATTTATAATTTGAATGTTTCAAAAGCAGTACTGTACAGGGACATCATTTTATTTTTACTAACATTTCTAATACTACTTTCGATTAACTGTTAAGAAACGGAAACACCGTTTGCTACCCCCTTCAACAACTGGAGTTCGATGATAGACCAATGGCGTAAAATACAAACAAATCACTTTACTAGGTATAGGAGGGAAGAAAAGTAGTTCATCCATTTACGTAAAGTAGGAAATATCGCGATTTTGAGTTTGATAATTTGCATTAGATTTTTCTTTAATCAAAATACAGTACTGTATTAACAATAAGTGTTTTTACTCACTAACTGAGCTATCCGTTCGGATGTATTCATTATGCAGTATATACTCGTATTATACTGCCTACAGCACATTAGCGTACAATATAGAAAATGAAGTTAAATTGAAAAATAAATCATAATATGGATATTTAAACACCATTTTGAAAATTGTGGCCGTTCATTTCGATACAGGCTTCAGTATTTTTGCATATTATCGCACTATAGACTATTGTAGACCTACCTAATTCCAATTACGAGTTTCGTCCTTCATACTAGTAACTCATGTTGAAATTATTTTGTACCTACTCTATAAAAGAGTACCGTAATTTCCCATAACTATGGTCCAGGCACCCAACTATGGTCCAAAACGCATTATGTACTACTTAGTACCCCAAGAGTTCGGTGTTTGCCATTTAAGGCGCCACTGTGATGGAATTATGTTCCCCATAGATGCTTCTATCTATCATTACACGTGGCAATGATACGGATGCTTAACAAGGTCAGTGTGCATCGTTCTATTGAATGTGTGAAGACACGAAATCATTCAGTTTGTGTTTGTCTGTTTCATTAAGCTCTCCTCTGTAGAACTGGTAAGTTATAAATATATGATTCTTTGTACAATTAAACCTGGCTATATAGTGTTTACTTTCACGTAATAATTAGACTGGCAGAGGTTAAGGACTCTGCGTGAAAAATGTTTAACCTCAAGGAAGTCAGTCCTCAACTATGTACCACAATTTTTCGTGGACCATAGTTGTATTTTATTTTGAAATATTTGTTTTAATGAAAATGTGAACAATTTGATTATTTACTTACTTACTTACTGGCTTTTAAGGAACCCGGAGGTTCATTGCCGCCCTCACATAAGCCCGCCATTGGTCCCTATCCTGAGCAAGATTAATCCATTCTCTATCATCATACCTCACCTCCCTCAAATCCATTTTAATATTATCTTCCCATCTACGTCTCGGCCCCCTAAAGATCTTTTTCCCTCCGGCCTCCCAACTAACACTCTATATGCATTTCTGGATTCGCCCATACGTGCTATACGCCCTGCCCATCTCAAACGTCTGGATTTAATGTTCCTAATTATGTCAGGTGAAGAATACAATGCGTGCAGTTCTGCGTTGTGTAACTTTCTCCATTCTCCTGTAACTTCATCCCTTTTAGCCCCAAATATTTTCCTAAGCACCTTATTCTCAAACACCCTTAACCTATGTTCCTCTCTCAAAGTGAGAGTCAAAGTTTCACAACTATAAAGAACAACCGGTAATATAACTGTTTTATAAATTCTAACTTCCAGATTTTTTGACAGCAGACTGAATGATAAAAGTTTCTCAATGGAATAATAACAGGCATTTCCCATATTTATTCTGTGTTTAATTTCTTCCCGAGTATCATTTATATTTGTTACTGTTGCTCCAAGATATTTGAATTTCTCCACTTCTTCAAAAGATAAATTTCCAATTTTTATATTTCCATTTCGTACAATATTCTCGTCACGAGACATAATCATATACTTTGTCTTTTCGGGATTAACTTCCAAACCTATCGCTTTACTTGCTTCAAGTAAAATTTCCGTGTTTTCCCTAATCCTTTGTGGATTTTCTCCTAAAATATTCACGCCATCCGCATAGACAAGCAGCTGATGTAACCCGTTCAATTCCAAACCCTCTCTGTTATCTTGGACTTTCCTAATGGCATACTCTAGAGCAAAGTTAAAAAGTAAAGGAGATAGTGCATCTCCTTGCTTCAGCCCACAGTGAATTGGAAGCGCATCTGACAGAAACTGACCTATAAGAACTCTGCTGTACGTTTCTCTGAGACACATTTTAATTAATCGAACTAGTTTCTTGGGAATACCAAATTCCATAAGAATATAATATAAAACTGCTCTCTTAACCGAGTCATATGCCTTTTTGAAATGCATGAATAACTGATGAATTGTACCCTTATACTCCCATTTTTTCTCCATTATCTGTCTAATACAAAATATCTGGTCAATAGTTGATCTGTTACGCCTAAAACCACACTGATGATCCCCAATAATTTCATCTACATATGGAGTTAACCTTCTCAAAAGAATATTGGACAAAATTTTGTAAAACGTCAACAAAAATGATATTCGTGGAAAGTTACTACAGTTAGTCTTCTCTCCCTTCTTAATGATAGGTACGATTATGGACTCCTTCCATTGATCTGGTACAATTTTCTTTTCCCAAATAGCAAGTACAAGCTTATTTTAGTTTTTATTTTAGTTTAATTCTGCTATACAGTTTATTTCAGTGTTTAATTAATAGTGCATAGTATTTTGTTGATTAATTCATAAATAACTCTTGTATACATGTAACTCTCACCTAAATCAAACTGTTGAATTCTTTGTAAGTTCATGCATATGTATATACACTTTTTGCTGGTTGAGTGGAAGAGAAGGCCTTACGGCCTTAACTCTGCCAGCTAAAATAAATCATTATTATTATTATTATTATTATTATTATTATTATTATTATTATTATTATTATTATTATTATTATAAATTTCGTTAGATAATGCGCTTCCACCCTCTTGTATTAATTCCGCTGGAATTTGATCGATACCTGGAGACATATAATTTTTCAGATTTTCTATCGCAATTTCGATTTCAGAAAGTGTGGGTTCGGGTATAAATGGCTCAGCAGTTTGTATTTCAATTTCGTCCCGATCATTCCTATTTGGCCTATGTACATTTAGAAGTTGCGCAAAATAGTTTTTCCATCTGTTCAGGATTGAATGAGCGTCTGCAAGCAAGTCACCATTCTCATCCTTGATCACGTTTACCCTTGCCTGATGTCCATTCTTGAATTCCTTTATGCCCTTATATAAATCTCTAATATTTTTATTTTTACTATTTGTTTCTACTTCATTCAGTTTTTCCTTCAAGTAATCTCTCTTTTTATTCCTAAGCGTACGATTTGCTTCCCGTCTTTTATTGAAATAATTATCTCTATTCGCCTCAACTGGATCCTGTAAGAACTTCAATTTTGCCTGTTTCCTTCTTTCTACTGCCATGCAACAATCTTCATCAAAACACGGTTTCTTTTTCTTAGTTTCATAATAGCCTATGCTCTGTTCAGCTACAATTTTGATATTATCTCGGATATTTTCCCACATGCTATTAACATCTAACTCTTCCTCAACTTCGTCGGAACTTGCTAATACGGCAAACCTATTTGAAATTTCGACCTTAGTTTCCTCGTCCTTTAATTTCGGAATATTGAATCTTCTAATATTAACTTGTTGCTCTACTCGCTTCGCTACTGATAGTCTTTCTCTTAGTTCTCCAATTACCAAATAATGGTCAGAATTACAGTCTGTCCCCCTGAAGGTTCCAATGTCTACTATACTAGTGTGTCTTCTTTTATCTATCAAGATGTGATCTATCTGGTTATGTGTCAATCCATCTGGAAAATTGTAGATGAATTCCTTCACGACGTTGGATTGAATAGGATGGCATGGCCAGCAAGAAGTCCTGATATAAACCCTATTGAATATGTGTGGGTCTTTCACGACGTTGGATTGAATAGGATGTTATGGCCAGCAAGAAGTCCTGATATAAACCCTATTGAACATGTGTGGGGCCTGCTAGGGAAGCGAGTTAGAAGTCGACTAACTCCTCACAGCAACTTACAGCAGCTCCGAAATGTTCTAAGTAAAGAATGGAATAGCATCGACCAGATTGATTATTTACTTCTGCAAATACGGTATCTCAGTATATTCTAAAACACCATTTAACATTATAGTCACCATTATTTTTCAATTTCAGAATTAGAAGAGAAGTGGAGATTCAAAGGATAGAAATAAGCCTACTGAATATAGTTCTCAGTATGGTAAATAAACATTATCAGTGAATTTATTTGCATAATATTTTGCTAAGAATGTGTTAGTTTATATTGATACCGTACTTTTGTTCTTTAATATACACTCACCGGCAAAAAAAAAATCGGGCCAACTACATTTTATTTAAATTTTTTTAAAATTGTAGGATTTTTTAAATAATTGTAAGTGTGCTGAGCTTCATTAACTATTCATTTATTTTGTGATACGTAACAATGTAATACTGAATACGTAATAGCCAACAATGATCTGAAAAGGACATTCGTTCTTCTTGCAATATTGTGTCTAAACTTCTCGGACTCATTTCAAGCTATGCTGATGAAGTCTACAGACTGGTAAGCTCTCGAGGCAGTATTGGAGTACTTCATTGTATACAAATGTTACTAATTCCTACCGATTCAGCAAAATGGTTGCGTTGATAGAAGATGGGAATAGTCAGCGTTATGTGGCTGTAGTTCTTGGGACCAGAAGAGCCTTCCAGAAAATAAGACAAGTTAACGTGAGTGAGAGAACTGTAAGCGGACGTCTGGATGAATGTGGGCTGAATTCCAGAAGACCAGCTAAAGACCCAGAATTGCTCCAGCAACATCATGTTGAACGATTACGTTTTGCTCACGATCATGATAATTGGAACCTGGGGCAGTGGCAACGAGTGCGCTTCACAGATGAATCGAGATTTAGTTTACAGATGGACGTGAAAGAGTGTGGAGAAGAGATGGAGAACGTTTTTCTTCATATACCTTCAGTTCACGTGTGAGTTTCCAAGGTGGATCAGTAATGGTATGGGGTGGCATTTCGTATGAAGCTCACACAGAACTTGTTTTCATTAATGGAGATGCTTTGACTGCTCCAAGATACCACGAAGAAGGTCTAATTTAACATGTCGTACCATATGCCCCACTTATTGGTGAAAAGTTCCTGTTAATGAATGACAATGCTCGCCCTCATGCTACAAGAATCGTGGATGAGTTCCTTCAAGACGTTGGATTCAATAGGATGGCATGGCCAGCAAGAAATCCTGATATAAATCCTATTGAACATGTGTGGGTCTTTCACGACGTTGGATTGAATAGGATGGTATGGCCAGCAAGAAGTCCTGATATAAACCCTATTGAACATGTGTGGGGCCTGCTAGGGAAGCGAGTTAGAAGTCGACTAACTCCTCACAGCAACTTTCAGCAGCTCCGAAATGTTCTAAGTAAAGAATGGAATAGTATCGACCAGATTGACATCCAGAATCTGGTCGAAAGGTTGAATCGGCGAATGGTAACAGTCATACAGTCACGGGAAGGCAATATCCGCTATTAGTAACATCAGTTACAAAATCAGTTGAACATTTGGAAGAAAATTGAAACAATTTGTAAGTTTTTACACCTTTTAATTATATCCATTGTTTGGCGTTGAAAATAATAGCGCAAATGATAATAAAAGATTTTTTTTCCGGGAAGCAATGTTTTCTTCATTTCATAATGGGTTTTCTGATTCTCACCTCATAAAAAAATTGAGAAACTTTAGGTGGCCCGGTATTTTTGCCGGTGTGTGTAGTTGTTCATTATTGCAGGAAAATGGCTTTCAGATTTCACTTGTTTATTGTGTGTTTATGCAATGTGTACTAATAAAAAAAATCCATGTACTTTTCATTTATTTTTAATATTTCTGTGCTAGATTATGTTTCTACCCTTAAATTAGAAACTCAATGCAGTGATTTACGAATAATTACAGCTCCAGCTATAGTCCATTTATGCTTTCAAGCATGAATATAAGAGTGGACCATAGTTGGGCAACTCAGAATACAACTATGTACCAATGCTTATTATTTTTTCAACACTTGTAATTAAATAATTTCAAACACATATGTCAATATTTATGTAATATACACTTACAAGAGTCCGAAGCCAAAATTTCACTTAATCTGGATGAATAGTATTGAATATACAAAGAAAAATGTGACAAATGTGGACCATAGTTAGGGGAAACTACGGTACCTTAAGTATGTAAATTCAATTTTCACTTCGGCCCGATCCGAAAAGATACAATTACTCAGACATGCTAACTACTGTCCGTCCAAGAGGTTTTGTCGCAGGGTTGTAGAAAGGAGGGAAATCACGTGACAGTTAATTAATTAACCTTTAATTTAGGTTATTTTAAACAGTTGTATAATTACGTAGACGTCCAATTCCTAGCAGAAATTAAAGTTTTCAGAAAAGAGCTAAGACAGCCCAGTCACCAGCCTTTACAGAAGGGCGAGCAAAAGCGGGTGGGAGAAACCGGGATGCGACGTAGACAAACGGACGACAGTATCTGTGTGAAAATATTATTCAATATTGAAAGCTCTTTCGTCACTGGAAAACGCGCGCATATTTCTGGAACTTACTATACTCACTAACTCAGTAAGGTTCGTCTTTACTATGACCGTAAGGCGACTTTGACTGTATACGCTTTGTTGTGTGTGGAGAACGGTTGGAAGTTTACCAGTAGAGGGGGTGGGAATGACGTACATTAAAAAACCCAGGTACAGTAAAAATTGAAGTAAAAATTGAATTGATGTCCCTGTATAACTCTACTGAGAAATTAGTAGACTAAAACGACAAGCTAGAGCATTGAAACTCTTGAATGAATTCAGAAGTAGAGCAGAAATTAAAAAAAAAAAAAGTATGGTTCACAGATGAAAAAATACAATTGAGCCACGTAAAAACACTCAAAATGACAACGATTTTGCACTATGGCTACGAAAAATATATTAGCATCTGATACCTATATTATTCCATGAAAAAATTACATTTCTTAGATTGTGATGGTTTCCGCGGAAGTTCCAAAAATACGAAACCTAAATTACTCTTCATTGAAAAGAGAATCAAGCTGAATGCACAATCAAACTCTCAAATATCCTATCTCGAATGTTTCCAGAAAGAGGTACAGTATTTTACACTCACTATGGTCCACATTTGTAACATTTTTCTTTGTACAGGGACATCATTTTATTTTTACTAACATTTTTAATATTAACCTGTCTATACCTTTAGAGAACCGGAAACACCGCTTGCTCCCCCCTCCAAGACTGGAGTTCGATGATACTGGCGTAAAACACAAATCACTCTACTAGGTATAGGAAGGAAGAAAAGTAGTTCATCCATTTACGTAAACTAGGAAATATCGCGATTTTGAGTTTGATAATTGTCATTAGGTTTTTCTTTAATCAAAGTACAGTACTGTATTAAGAATAAGTGTTTTTACTCACGAAGTGAGTTATCCATGCGAACGTATTCATTATGCAATGTATATTATACTGTCTACAGCACATTAGCGTACAATATAGTGAAAGAAGTTAAGTTGAAAAATAATCATAATATGAATATTTAAACACAATTTTGAAAATGGTGGCTGTTCATTTCGATACAGGCTTCAGTTCTTTTGTGCATATTATCGCACTATAGGCTATTGCATCTAATTCCAATTGCCAATTTCGTCCTTCGTACTAGTAACTCATGTTGAAATAATTCTGTACCTACTCCACGTACTGTAAATTTAATCTTCACTTCTGCCCGACCCGAAAATATAAAATTACTCAGACATGCTATCTACTGTCCGTCCAAGTGGTTATGCCGCAGGATTGTAGAAAGGGAGGAAATCACGTGACAGTTAATTGCGTAACGAGGCCCTTTTATTTAAGTTAAATTAAACAGCTGTATAATATTACGTAAACGTCCAATTCCTAAGAGAAATTAATGTTTTCAGAAAAGAGCTAAAACAGCCCAGCTTTTACAGAGGGGCGAGCAGAAGCAGGTGGGGGAAATCGGGATGCGACGTAGGCAAACGGACAGTACCTGTGCGAAAATATGATTCAATATTGAAAGCTCTTTCGTCACTGGAAAACGCGAACATATTTCTGGAACGTACTATACTCAGTAACTCAGTACTGCTTACTATCTGCGGTCTTGGTTCTGTGTGGAGTTGGAACTTCAATAGTAGGAGGGGTGGGAGTGAAGTACATTCAAAAACTCAAGTACAATAAAAATTGAAGTAAAAATAAAATGATGTCCCTGTATATTCAACACTATTCATCCAGATTTTGGCTTCGGACTCTTGTAAGTGTATATTAAATAAATATTGACATATATGTTTGAAATTATTTAATTACAAGTGTTAAAAAATAATAAGCGTTGGTACATAGTTGTATTCTGATTTGCCCAAATATGGTCCACTCATATATTCATGCTTTCAAGCATGAATGGACTATAGCTGGAGCTGTAATTATTCGTAAATCAATACATTAAGTTTCTAATTTACGGGTATAAACATAATCTAGCACAGAAATATTAAAAATAAATGAAAAGTACATTGATTCTTTTTATTAGTACTCATTGCATAAACACACAATAAACAAATGAAATCTGAAAGTCATATTCCTGCAATAATGAACAAATACACTCACCGGCAAAAATACCGGGTCACCTAAAATTTCTCAATTTTTTTTTATGAGGTGAGAGTCAGAAAACCCATTATGAAATGAAGAAAACATTGCTTCCCGGAAAAAAACTCTTTTTTATTATCACTTGCGCTATTATTTTCAACGCCAAACAATGGATATAATTAAAAGGTGTAAAAACTTATAAATTATATCAATTTTCTTCCAAATGTTCAACGATGTTGCTGGAGCAATTCTGGGCCTTTAGCTGTTTCTTCTGCAATTCAGCCCACATTCATCCAGACGTCCTCTTACAGTTCTCTTACTCACGTTAACTTGTCTTATTTTCTGGAAGGCTCTTCTGGTCCCAAGAACTGCAGCCACATAACGCTGACTATTCCCATCTTCTATCAATGAACCATTTTGCTGAATCGGTAGGGCTTAGTCGCATTTGTATACAATGAAGTACTCCAATATTGCCTCAAGAGAGCTTACCAGTCTGCAGACTTCATCAGCATAGCTTGAAATGAGTCCGAGAAGTTTAGACACAATATTGCAAGAAGAACGAATCTCCTTTTCAGATCATTGTTGGCTATTACGTATTCAGTATTACATTGTTACGTATCACAAAATAAATGAATAACTAAATGAACCTCAGCACACCAACAATGATTTAAAAATCCTAAAATTTTCAAAAAATTTAAAGAAAACGTAGTTGGCCCGACTTTTTGCCGGTGAGTGTATATTAAAGAACAAAAGTACGGTATCAATATAAACTAACACATCCTTAGCAAAATATTATGCACATAAGTTCAATAATAATGTTTATTTACCATACTGAGAACTATATTCAGTAGGCTTATTTCTATCCTTCGAATCTCCACTTCTCTTGTAATTCTGAAATTGAAAACAGATCTCTCTTTTTCGAGACGCATATGGGGTCTTCAATTTGTTTTATTATGTTTTCCTTCCTATAGAATTAAATGTCTTCCATTTCTCTCCACCTCAGTAATTGCCGCTTCTTACTATACATGAAACAACAGCTCCATTGTTCTTCACTTCCAAAACTTTCCTGGTCACAATTCCTCCTCATATGTAACTACCATATAACTACGTGCCTTTGGCATTATTTTAAGAGATTTCGTCTTCTTTTCCACATCTGACTCACTGTCTGTAAATATGGAGAGTACACCGGAAACATCATAATTTGTATCCAATTCAATTTCATCGCTCTCATAGTAACTTCCAGGGACGGTTGTTTTCCTTCTACCTTGAAGTTTTCGTTTTACCGGACCATCATTCGTGCAAGTACTATTGATGCTGGAACAGCCTGTTTCTTTATTTACTGGACTATAATGCTAAATGGTGTTTTAGAATATACTGAGATACCGTATTTGCAGAAGTAAATAATCAATTTGCTCACATTTCATTAAAACAAATATTTCAAAATGAAATACAACTATGGTCCACGAAAAATTGTGGTACATAGTTGAGGACTGACTTCTAGCTTTGAGGTTAAACATTTTTCACGTAGAGTCCTTAACCTCTGCCAGTCTAATTATTACATGAAAGTATACACTATATAGTCAGGTTTAATTGTACAAACAATCATATATCTATAATTTACCAGTCCTACAGAGGAGAGCTTAATAAAACAGACAAACACAAACTGAATGATTTCGTGTCTTCACGCATTCAATAGAACGATGCACACTGACCTTGTTAAGCATCCATATCATTGCCACGTGTAATGGTAGATAGAAGGATCTATGGGGAACATAATTCCATCACAGTGGCGCCTTAAATGGCAAACACCGAACTCTTGGGGAACTAAGTAGTACATAATGCGTTTTGGACCATAGTTGAGTGCCTGGACCATAGTTATGGGACATGGGGTAATACCTTACTTACTTACAAATGGCTCTTATGGAACCCGGAAATTCATTGCCGCCCACACATAAGCCCGCCACCGGTCCCTATCCTGAACTAGATTAGTCCATTCCCTACCATCATATCCCACATCCCTCAAGTCTATTTTAAAATTATCCTTCCATCTATGTTTCGGCCGCCTCTAAGGTCTTTTTCCCTCAAGGCATCCGACTCATGCTTTATTATTTGCTTTATGCAAGATGGGGTGCCATCTCATTGATAAAATACACTTTTGAATACCTATAGATCAACTTTGCTGATTTAAAAGCACGCGACTTTTGGCAACCCTGTAGTCCAGAGCTTAAACTCCTATGAACAGTTTTGTGCGGAGTCAACTGCAAAAGGAAATTTACTACAAGGAAATAAATCGTTATACTGAACATTTGAAATTACGCCTTATTGAACATTGGGACCAGCTTCATCAAGTGCAAATATCTGCTGCTATTGGGCAGTGAAGAAAAGGCATATAAAGAGTTGTTCCACAGATTCACCATGGATTACTTGATATTAGCCTTACAGCTAGATAGTATTATATAATGAAAACATATAAGTAATCAGACTAAGAGGAAATCGAACTCATCCCGGAGCTTAGCTTATGCAGGCTTCGGGGGGTGGGGGCTATTCATGCGAGAGTCAATTAGTAACTTTATGTCAGGATTTAGCAGACGGAATAGATTCAAATAGCCAAGTAGATGCAGTGATTATTGACTTTTCACGAGCATTCGATGTAGTCCCACACGACATATTGTTGGTTAAACTACAATCAATGGGGTTTGACTTCTGAGTACTGCAGTGGATCAAGGAATTTTTAACTTGCCGCACTCAGAGAGTACGGGTGGGAGAGGAATTATTGAGTACAATTGAAATTACTTCCGGAGTCATACAGGGGAATCTCTTGGGGCCCCTTCTATCCCTGGCTTTTGTAAGTGATCTGCCACTTAACATCTTGTCCATGGTTCGTTTATTCGCGGATGATTGTATCGTATACAGGAAATAAAAAGTTATGAAGATACTACTCTTCTTCATAATGACCTCAATGGAATGAATGATTGGGCAATAGCCAACAAAATGAAAATAAATTCTCTAAAGAGCAAAGCCGTCAGCTTTAAAAGAAAAATAAATAAAATAATCGCATCTTACACGTTAGGGGGAACCATTCCGGAAGTTAACAAATGTAAATACCTAGGAATAACATTTAGCAGCGATCTCGGCTGGGGGAACACGTTATTCACACAGCGGGAAAAGCATGGAGAGCTGTCTATTAGTAAAGTTTTAAGCCTATTTGTAATGAGGGTACTAAGAGAAGGCTCTGATAAATCCAAAGAGATTGCATATAAATCACTAGTACGTCGAGTAATGGAATATGGTGCTGCATGTTGGGATCCTTACAGATTAGAACATATTAAGACACTGGAAAGGATTCAAAAACGGGCTCTCGAGTGTTGTCATAATAATTCACCATTAAAATGGGACACACTCACGGACAGGAGAACGCGAATTCGATTATGAGCAATGTTCAAAACATACAGAGGTGAGCCTGCCTGGAGAGAAATAAAAAATAGGTTGTGGCCGCCAAATTACTCTTCAAGGAACAGCCACTCATATAAATTGAGAGAAAGAAGACAGAGGACAGACACTGGAAAGTATTCTTTTCTCAACCGTACTATCAGAGACTGGAATGCTTTACCTGCAGACTTATTAAAGGCTTTACCAATAATCAATACTGTACTTAAAAATAGGCTTAAAACTTTACTAATAGACAGTAGTATATTATACACACAACTTAAAGGGTGTAATTAATATTTTTTATTTGAAGTGTTGTATCAGTGAAGAAGTGCATTGTGTCAGTGAAGTGTGAAGTGTATTGTCAGTGAAGAGTCAGTAAAGTATGTTGTGTAAGTGAAGTGAGTTTCTGTCAGTGAAGTTTTACTCTATAGTTTATAGTGGCAGTGCATAGTATTTGAACAATGAAATGTTTTGAAGTGATAGTGAAATCAGGATAGAATCAATCAATTTTGTCGTAGTTCCAGTGCAGTGAGTCAGTCGTCAGCGAAATGAGTGTAGTGCTGAAAGGTACTGCACAAGTACCTTTCAGTGGGTCTTAGTTCGAACTTAGGGTTAAGATGGAAATTAGATTTACTTTAAATGTTATTTTAAGTGATCGTACTTCATTTAATTTAGGATTCTCCTGCTTTATTATTATTATTATTATTATTATTATTATTATTGTTAATTGTATTTTTTATTATTAGTGTTCATTATTAATTGTCATTATTGAGTGTAATTAGTTACCACTGCCACTGGGTATATACACATTGCAGTGTGAATACATACATACATACATACATACATACATACATACATACATACATACATACATACATACATACATACATGCATACATACATACATACATACATACATACATACATACATACATACATACATACATACATACATACATACATACATACATACATACAATGGTGACTATTATTTACTTTACAATGCCAAACTTGCACCAGGAAATCGTATATTAAAACATTTCATATTAAAACTTCGAACTAAATTCAACGAAAATGTAATATCCTTATTTCAGATATAGGCTAGGCCTCAAAGTATCATATAGCATTGGTTAATTTTTTTACAAAAATTCATTTTAGACTATGTGCCTAACGTTATTTATTACCATGTAAGTTTAATTTTCTATAATTTTCGATGATATTTCATTAGTCCCATTTGTAATAAATTGTGTCCTCTAAAATTTAATTTTTAAAAACTTGTTGCTAAAACAAGTTTCGTTCAATAAAAATTGATTATTATGAGTTAAGTCCATAAATGCTTAGTTTGAAGTCTATTTTATCAAATCAGAGAAGAAAATATTTCGAAAAAAACTCTGTAAAGGAAACAAGGTAACTTTATTCCCAATCTTCGCGAATGTGTGTTGAGTCTATACTCTGATCTCTAATGAAGTAAATTCTCTTCCCTGCTCAATGTTGTTACCTGTTTTGTTATGTCCGTTCCAACTCGATTAGATTTATCCTAGCTCGTTTTCAATAGCGCATAGACGCAAATTTAATGAATTACTTAAACGAGCTATTACGAGACTACCAAGCCACTTCCACACAATACGCTCCTATGCACTTGATGCAGTGTCACAAACCTAAAAAAAAGACCATATTGTTCTTCCTTGCATTTGTTTTATGTCTGCCTTCACAAACAAGACAGACTGTACATAACTTCTTTACAGTTCAATAAACACTAATACATGCTCTCTTGGCAGGATTGAGAAGGATTGTCACAGAGATAAAAAAGTGAATCTGAAAGAATATATTAGGTTATGTTAAAGTCATGTACTTGTTGATCATTATATGCTTGAATCATATTCAACTTGAATTCTATAAACATTGTCCAAAGCCAAGACTTCGAAATGAGAGTAATGTGATTCAGAAGTAAAACAGAAAAAAAACATTGTTGCTAGAAGCTCCGGA
This sequence comes from Periplaneta americana, assembly GCA_025594305.2. Lineage (NCBI taxonomy): Eukaryota > Metazoa > Arthropoda > Insecta > Blattodea > Blattidae > Periplaneta > Periplaneta americana. Next base: position 15,043,658 of record JAJSOF020000015.1, on the reverse strand, counting down.
CATACATGAGGCAATAGAGAAGTGAAAAAGGGAACTGAAACTAAAGAGAGAAAAACTGTTTACAGGTTTCCACGTAGTTTTTCCAGCAGTGAATAATGTATAATAACTGATCGTAAGAAAACAATGTACAATAGCCAGAGTTATTATTCCAGATCCCTGAAAATGTAAATGATTATAAGGAAATGTTTTAAAATCTGTATGTGACAGATATGAAGGTAGTGACGAATATTGAATGTTATGTCAGCTCTGAGCAACTGTATTATAAGACACTGTGCAAGAGTATAATTATGCCACTGAATTAGGCCTACTCAAATATTAGGCTATGTTAAGTTTCTAGAGATAAAAAAATTACACATATTAGAAAAAATATAAATATTATTGTTTTGAAGGTATAAGCAATGATTACATACTTTATATAATATAAAGTAGACAGTCTGCCAGAAACAAACCAACGTTCACCTTTCTCTTCCTACACTATCAAACCCTATACCTCCATATTATTTTCCTTCCCTTTTCCTCTCTACTTTCTCCTTTCTTTTTTTCTCTCTACTCTCTTAATTAGGTCTACCAATTTTTCTCCTATTCCTCCGTCTCCTTTTCCTCTGTTTTTCTGTCGCCATTCCTCTATACCAATGACCGTCAGCACTCGCTGAAATGGATAACGGGTAAGCAGTGCAACGTAATAATAATATTATCACCTGATAATAAGAATACGGGCACAAACAAATCAGTTAACATAGTTCAAGTCCACACCTGTGTAGTAACGGTCAGCGCGTCTGGCTGCGAAACCAGGTGGCCCGGGTTCGAATCCCGGTCGGGGCAAGTTACCTGGTTGAGGTTTTTTCCGGGATTTTCCCTCAATCCAATACGAGCAAATGCTGGGTAACTTTCGGTGTTGGATCCCGGACTCATTTCACCGGCATTATCACCTTCATATCATTCAGACGCTAAATAACCTAGATGTTGATACAGCGTCGTAAAATAACCAAATAAAACAAAAAGACTGTAATGCATCTCTTCACATAATATAGTATAGAGATTTCATTTTATTTTTATTATCTTATCAGTGAAGACCTGCAAACATATTTTTACATGTATTCGGCAGATAATGGAGAAAAAATGGGAGTATAAGGGTACAGTACATCAGTTATTCATAGATTTCAAAAAGGCATATGACTCGGTTAAGAGGAAGTATTATATGATATTCTCATTGAATTTGGTATTCCCAAGAAACTAGTTCGATTAATTAAAATGTGTCTCAGTAAAACATACAGCAGAGTCCGTATAGGTCAGTTTCTATCTGATCCTTTTCCAATTCGCTGCGGGCTAAAGCAGGGAGATGCACTATCACCTTTACTTTTTAACTTCGCTTTAGAATATGCCATTAGGAAAGTTCAGGATAACAGGCAGGGTTTGGAATTGAACGGGCTACATCAGCTTCTTGTCTATGCAGATGACGTGAATATGTTAGGAGAAAATCCACAAACGGTTAGGGAAAACACGGAAATTTTACTTGAAGCAAGTAAAGCGATCGGTTTGGAAGTAAATCCCGAAAAGACAAAGTATATGATTATGTCTCGTGACGGGAATATTGTACGAAATGGAAATATAAATATTGAGATTTATCCTTCGAAGAGGTGGAAACATTCAAATATCTTGGAGCAACAGTAACAAATATAAATGACACTCGGGAGGAAATTAAACGCAGAATAAATATGGGAAATGCGTGTTATTATTCGGTTGAGAAGCTCTTATCATCCAGTCTGCTGTCCAAAAATCTGAAAGTTAGAATTTATAAAACAGTTATATTACCGGTTCTTCTATATGGCTGTGAAACTTGGACTCTCACTCTGAGAGAGGAACATAGGTTAAGGGTGTTTGAGAATAAGGTGCTTAGGAAAATATTTGGGGCTAAGCGGGATGAAGTTACAGGAGAATGGAGAAAGTTACACAACACAGAACTGCACGCATTGTATTCTTCACCTGACATAATTAGGAACTTGAAATCCAGACGTTTGAGATGGGCAGGGCATGTAGCACGTATGGGCGAATCCAGAAATGCATATAGAGTGTTAGTTGGGAGACCGGAGGGAAAAAGACCTTTAGGGAGGCCGAGACGTAGATGGGAGGATAATATTAAAATGGATTTGAGGGAGGTGGGGTATGATGATAGAGACTGGCTTAATCTTGCACAGGATAGGGACCGATGGCGGGCTTATGTGAGGGCGGCAATGAACCTTCGGGTTCCTTAAAAGCCATTTTTAAGTAAGTAAGTATTATAATCACACGTGTGCTTTTTAATCATTTGACAGTAGGGTGTAGTCACACAAGAAAGGCATATTTATGTCCTAATTATGTTGGTTTTTATCGTGTTTTTACCATATTGGATGCTTATTAATATATATATTATATAGCATTTTGGTTGTAGAGACATATGTACCTGTTAGTGATGATATTGCTACAGTATATAGAATGTTGAATCTGATGATGTTGGTATGAAACTGACGAAAACATTCATACAATATTAAATCATGTAATGTAAGGACTCGCACCTTACATATATTGATAGTAAAGCCATTGACTGAAAATAAATATTCGTATTATAATTATATCATAGACTTTTCTGAAAATTAATCAAAATGAATTGCAAGATAGTTTTGAAGTTATAAACAATAATTACATACTTTACATAATGTGAAGTAGACAGTCTGCCAGAAACAAATTAATTTTATGGATTTAATCGGGTCTGGTGAAAATTAAATATTGCGTTTCTCAATTGAAAACCTATTATACGGAACTCACCTCATCGGCCCTGTGAAAATGCAAAAGAAATGCATCAACTGTTACTCACAACAAAGGTACTTCAAACCACGTCCCTATTCGCCAGCTTCCGAACTGATAACCTCCATGGTACAAGCTTCATAAAAACATTGACGAATCACTATAGGCTATCTGTATTAACCTCTGCGGTAGCCGAATGGCCAGACCTTCAGCCTGTCACCACTTCTCATCAGTTCGATAACTTCCCCTCTCCCAGCTTCCTCTGTGATGTTTCCTTCCGGCCAGGTCCTATACTGTTCAGGATAGGTTTTACTTGCAATATCTATATTTTTGTATTTATATTCAAGAGAAGTGTATACATGTATGATACTAAGAAGAACCTGCAACAAGTGGAAAGTAAATGTTACAAGTTTATTTCTTGTTACAATTATTTAACTTCCTGCAAGCTTTACGAAATGGAATGAATTTATTACAGGATCAAATTTATCATTACTTAACGATTTCTCGTCGGGCATGAAATTTTATTCTCTTGTAATATTTATTTTCCTTATTTCTCAGTTTCATAATTATTGCATTATTGAAAAAATTAACTCAATTATTTCCAAAATGCATTTGTTCTTCAGCTTCAGTACAGTGATAAGAGAGAGAAATTGTATTTTATATTATTTGCTTTTATAATAAATGTGGATATGTTTTAAAATAATCTCTACATGAACTATGAACTCGTTAATAAGACCCATAATAAACAATTTGTTCGAGATGTTGATGTACCGGTTCTGGATTTCAAAAAAATTGATAGCTTCTGATTTGGTATTTGCAAAGTAAAATCTGATTATCGTTAGTACAACCTGCTGCAACTTCCTCCTTCACAATAGACTGGTATTAAAATTTCAGCTAACAATTCATTTATCGAACTATTATTTTGGGAATTTTATTTGTTGAAACTCGGCACTGTAAATGACTTGGAACAGATCGAGAAATAAGGACATATCTTTTCATCTCTTTTTGGAGCTCATTTCCAATATTTTTAAAGACTGAAAGAGGTCGCTTAGCACTGAATACAGCTCTGATATAGGTTAACACTATATAAAAATAACACGGATACTTTTGAATTTTTATACTACCTATTAATCTATTTTGGAGTATTAGATGATCTGTTGATGGTAACTGCGACATCATTCACTTTATGTGTAGATAGTATGTATGAGGTTTCATGCAAGAAATATTCAATATCATATAGCGTAAATAAATGTAGGTGACATTTCTATCTATTCCTCTTCTAGTGAATAACATACGGTAGTTTAATTCACGAGGGATTTACTGTAATCTTTGAATACCTCTCTGAAGCGTAAGTGTATAAGGTCGAAAATATGCAGTACAATTTCCACTAAAGTTGACGACAGACTTCAGTAATGTTGTGATCATAATCACGAGGGATTTACTGTAATCTTTGAATACCTCTCTGAAGTGTAAGTGTATAAGGTCGAAAATATGCAGTACAATTTCCACTAAAGTTGACGACAGACTTCAGTAATGTTGTGATCATAATCACGAAGAATAAATAACGTTACTCGACAGAGGAAACTTGGAAAGAGAGTGGTGCGTACCACTAATTCAACAAAAACATGTACAATCACGGTATTCACAAACAATCTCGTCATGTCATTTACAGTGTAAATAAATCCGTGGGTATACATAAACATTAAGGTTTGAACTAACATTTGAAAACTAAGAGAACAAGCGATGGGATATACTGGTTTTAATAAGCCAACAACATTGACAGAAAATTCCAAAATTCACAAAGAAATTTGTACGTTATGTATGCTCCATAAATTTTAATTCGATTAATTTGGAAGAAGATAAATCTGTATGAAATTATTGTTAGAAGTTATTATATTAATTTGTATTTAAAATATACTACACGTCAAGAAGTGAACTTGTGAATTACTCATAAGCAATGTTCTACCTTAGAACAAACACAGGTAAGCCTACAGAAAAAATAGTTAAAATACAATTAATGATTAAGTTACGGATTCTAGGATTCGAACTTATTCTAACTCAAGTGTTTTAATCTAAAGAGATCAGTATTCTTTAACTTTTCAAGTTTCAGACAGTCCACAAATTTTGTTACATTTAAAGAAAATGTTTGCTGTATGTCAGGACAGAAACTTAAAATAAGATAAAAATTATTTTTTTTTCTTAATAGTTACATATTCCTTTACTTTTTAACTTCGCTTTAGAATATGCCATTAGGAAAATTCAGGATAACAGGCAGGGTTTCGGTTACATCAGCTTCTTGTCTATGCTGATGACGTGAATATGTTAGGAGAAAATACACAAACGATTAGGGAAAACACGGAAATTTTACTTGAAGCAAGTAAAGCGATCGGTTTGGAAGTAAATCCCGAAAAGACAAATTATATGATTATGTCTCGTGACCAGAATATTGTACGAAATGGAAATATAAAAATTGGAGATTTATCCTTCGAAGAGGTGGAAAAATTCAAATATCTTGGAGCAACAGTAACAAATATAAATGACACTTGGGAAGAAATTAAACGCAGAATAAATATGGGAAATGCGTGTTATTATTAAATTGAGAAGCTCTTATCATCCAGTCTGCTGTCCAAAAATCTGAAAGTAGAATTTATAAAACAGTTACATTACCGGTTGTTCTGTATGGTTGTGAAACTTGGACTCTCACTCTGAGAGAGGAACATAGGTTAAGAGTGTTTGAGAATAAGGTGCTTAGGAAAATATTTGGGGCTAAGCGGGATGAAGTTACAGGAGAATGGAGAAAGTTACACAACGCAGAACTGCACGCATTGTATTCTTCACCTGACATAATTAGGAACATTAAATCCAGACGTTTGAGATGGGCAGGGCATGTAGCACGTATGGGCGAATCCAGAAAAACATATAGGGTGTTAGATGGGAGACCGGAGGAAAAAGACCTTTAGGGAGGCCGAGACGTAGATGGGAGGATAATATTAAAATGGATTTGAGGGAGGTGGGATATGATGATAGAGACTGGATTAATCTTGCACAGGATAGGGACCGATGGCGGGTTTATGTGAGGGCGGCAATGAACCTTCGGGTTCCTTAAAAGCCATTTGTAAGTAAGTAAGTAATAGTTACGTATTTTTAAACACTCAAATAATAAAAATTGCAACGTGAAATGAATAAATTTTACATTTTTGTTTGAATCATCATCATCATCATCATCATCATCATCATCATCTATCATATATGGGTATTAGGCATTTTTTTCTTCAGCAACTGCACTGGTTTTATCTGAGATATTCTCCACAAAACGAAAGCAATTAATACGTTCTATCCACATGTTAGTTTAGGAACTTCTGTAGTAATTTGAACGTTCAAAGCCAAAATGTATGACTCTTGGAGTAATTTTAATCCGATATTGTTGAAAATACTGAAATCTCAATAACATAAGTAATAATTCTGGCAGAAAATTGAAAGTAAGTACAGTTAATATGTTAATACCATTAAAAGTGTCTGATAAAATTTTCAGAAAAGTTAAAAATTGTAGGATTCCATTTTTCAGGACCAAACGTTCTTAACTGGCCACCTGCAAGAATAATAAAAAAACCTAGTAGCAAATAATAACAAGTCAGAAGCAACATATTTTTTTTTTGAGGCATGAAATGCTGCTAATATACGTAGACTCACTTTTAGGTACATCATTACTAAATAAGAAATAGAAAATAAAATGAGAAGTAAGAAGATGATAATTAAGGTGAAATATACTCTGTGCACTACAATTTTGCTGAAAAAAGCGCAAATGATATATAGGTGACGGAAAAAATACAAGACAAGAGAAATACTAAAGTCCTTTATTCGAATGAACGTTATTAAAACGCAGTCTACGCACGAATTAAAATTACATATATATATATTTCAATATTGACATTTCAAAATTAACAGGATTTCTGCCTCTCCCATTTTTCTGACACTTCTATCTTTAACATCCTTTGTTTTCCTCGCGAGCTCTAAAACGTCCTTTAGACATAAAGCATACTGCGGATGACGTCAGCAATCTCTTCTTGATCGATGATATTCCGTTCTGTTAAGAGTAGTTCTCAAAAATTGTACAGAGTTTTCAGAGATTTTACTCTTCTCCGAATTCATTTATCCGGCTCCCCCATACAAATTCTATGAGGTGTATGTCTGGACTAGAAACTTGAGTGTTAATTTGAAAGTCTTGTATAATTTTCACGGGTTTTTGTAATATATGGACGAACGTTATGTAGAAATTATAGGCTACAAATGGAGCAAATGAAATGAGATTATCTGGAAAATTCTGTGACAAATCTGGCCGACGTCAATGATACATGATCGATGGTGAGCAATGGCGCTATTTATGCCCGCCCATACCATGACTGAACCTTCACTGTGCGCAGTGACACACTGTACAGCTGTCAAAAGAAAAAGTGGCCGCTCTCCTAAAACAAAATTCCCTTCGGGTATCTTCGCTATAATTCGGAGACAGGCGATATTACATGTTGTTGGGCCACGTTGCCTGATATCTACAGTCATAATTGAAGTATTCTCTCTGTGATTCGATAGCGTAATGGTAGCGTTCAGGCTCTTATTCATGAGGTCCTGCGTTCGACTACAACCTCGTGCTTTTTTATGTTCTTTTTCTTATGTTTTTGAGAGAGACAAACTATACATATTGGCTCCTTTCTCTTTTACGATTATTTTAGTAATTAACATCAGGTTCATAAATATATATTATGCCATGACTTTATCATTATGATATTGTGGCTGCAAATGGAAAAAAAAAAAAGATTTTATTCTCAATAAAAATATCTTTCGTGGCATAAACAAAACAAATTTACTGGCGTCGGCCATAAAACATTCAAACAATTAAGCGTTCAAAAAACAAAACAAAAAGCCACAATTCAATATTTAATCTATCTTCCTCTTATCTCGATCATCTTGCAGTCGAGTGGGCATGGAATCGACTAGTCTTTGCAAATAGCGACTGTTCTTAGACACGATATTCCAGGCATTCTGAACATACCCACATACATAAATGTTCTGTCCATGGGCAGGTCTTTCATTGCAAACCCAGCAATCTCCTATCTTTCCTATTTTCTGCCTTCCTCTTAGTCTCCGCATATGATCCACATATCCTAATGTCGTCTATTATTCTTTTCAACCAGAGACCCAACAAATTCCTTTTTCTCTTTCTAATCAGTTTCAGCATCATTCTTTCTTCACTCACTTTTTCAAACACAATTTTATTTCTTATTCTGTCTGTCCACTTCACATGCACCGTTCTTCTCCACATCCACATTTCAAATGCTTCAATTCCGTTTCTCTTCATTTCGTCGTAATGTCCATGTTCCTTCCCCATACAATGCCACACTCCACACAAAGCACTTCACTAGTCTCTTCCTTAGTTCTTTTCCAGAGGTCCGCAGAATATCCTTCTTCTTCTATTAAAAGCTTCCTTTGTTCATGTTTGCATTTTCTTGGGAAGGATAGGCCTAAATGCGGTAACATCCGTTGCTTTCCGCACACCACTATCTCTTTCGCATCTTATTAAATCCAGGGGACCCAAGCATGGAGATGAGGAGAGTGGATTTGACTAATTGGGCCCTCCGGACTTCACCGAAAGTCACGGCAAGGGTTAAATATTAATTCTATCAGGATGTTTGACCAGATCAGAGACCGGGAAATCTCAATTAGCCTTTGCCCCCTGCATCTTGGACTAGCTCTACGAATCATCAGAAAATCTTAGAGTGTGATTGGGCCAATTTTTCCGAAAATGTTCCACACTTTTGCCCTCGTAGCTCAGCGGACGAACGTCGAAATTTAGATGTCAACGTGTCAGGTTCAATTCCTCGTTACTCCTTTTCATTTTCTTGTGGTTCAAGATAGTATAATGTAATAATACAAAAAGAAAAACTAATACCAGTATTATGCAACTGGATTTTTCCAAACCTAATATTAAATTTATGTTATTTATATCGCTAAAGAACGATTACAATATAAATAACTAGAATATTATTTATACAGTATCACTAAAGAACGATAACAGAATATAAATGATAAATATTGGTTTGTTTAATTAATATAAGATATTATATAATACTTATTTAATTATCTAAATAAAATAACCTATTTTGCAAAGAAAGATGGTTATTTGTGTTATAATAATTAGTTACATAAAATACAGATTATTTATATTGCGAAAGAACAATAACAATATAAATAACTTGAATATTATTTTATAATGCTAATGAAGGAAAACAGAATATAAATGATAACTTGAATATTATCTATATCGCTAAAGAACGATAACAATATAAAGAACGTGAATATTATTCATATCAGAATTTCACAGATTTATTACAGATATATTTAAGAAATTGTAGAAGAATAGTAATTAGTAACAGTGTCCTATTTATTCTTCTTGGAGCCAAATTTTTAACTTTTAAAAGTGTGGTTACTATGTTGAAGTGTATGTGTTGTAACGGATGCTTGATTTGTTATGTATGTGAGTCAGTTATGGGATGCTTGATGTCGTCGCAATGTCGTAATTATAGTTTGATTGTGTTTTGTATGCTATTGTGTATTAATTTATGATGTATGGTACGGAAAGCTGCGTATTTGTGTTATAGAAGTATGTGTGTTGTTAATGTTTTTGTTTGTTTCGTATGTGTTTGTTGTTAATGTTTTTAACAAAGATATAAATAATGTTTCAAATTGATAGTGTTGTCCGATGATATTTATTTATTTTGCAATCGCAATGCCTAATTTACGGTTTGTTTATGTTTTGTTTACATCGTGTAAGCTAATTGAATTTTCTTTTCCATTTCTCTTTATGCTTATCTTTTTGTGTATGAAACTATAGCCCTAACATACATATGTAAAATAGGGCTAACCACCATTGGAGATACAATAATAAAATTGTTATTCATATCGTTATAAAACGATAACAGAATACAAATGATGACTTGAATTTTATTCATATCTCTAAAAAACGATAACAAAATATAAATAACGTGACATCCATAAAGAACGATAACTGAATATAAATGATAATTTGAATAGCATTTACATCGCTAAAGAACGTTTAAAAATAAAATGAAAACTTGAAGAAGGCCAACCCACAACCTTTGAATCACTAAACAAGCACTCTACCGCTGGCCTACGAGGCGCAGACATGGAACACTTTCATAGTTCGGGAACTGCTTGTACAAGCACATGCATTGTGTAACATCGCCACGACCGAAGTGGACTTTGAAAATATTCGCTGTTCACGAGTGCGGCCACTTTTTTTTTTGACAGCTGTACATGTCCCATCCATCTCAATCTTCTTGATCTTAATGTTGCCACAATGTCTGGTGTATTATATTTGTTCATAATTTCAGAGTTTGTACGAATTCTCCATATGCCATTTTCATATATTGGACTGTAAATTCTTAGAAGTATTTTCCTTTCCCAAGTCATTAGTTGCTTTTTGACTTGTCTGTTAAAGTCCATGACTCTGATCCATATGTTACACTAGGTTTTATAATTGTTTTATATAATCTTTCTTTTAATATCTGTAACAAATATCTTTTTCTAAAGAGATGTGCCAGTGCTTTATAGTATTTATTTTCTTGATTAATTCTTGCTTTAATCTCTCTCTCAAATGACACCTTTGTGAAAGCAAGCACAAGGGTTGTGTTGGTTTAGATGTATTTAAAAATACTGACTTCTCTAAATATCCACGTCTTACATCATTTGCTGCCACAATTGCATCTATATTCGGTTCTACATGTTTTTTTTTTCAACAATTTTTTTCAAAGTTAAACATATGAATGTGGAAGGTAGTGATGAACACAAACTGCCTATGCTCTCTAGCTTACTACGACCGATGCTGCCCACTTTGTGTGTAGTATTTATACTGCATCATGAATTTGTGACATTTTGCGATGCCTGCTTCACACACTTTATGGTGGACGGATAGCTCAGTTGGCACAGCAACTGGCTATGGATTGGAAAGTCTCAGGTTCAATTCCAGGTGGTGATGGGATTTTTCTCGTTGCCAAACTTTCCACAATGGCCTGGAGGTTCAATCAGCCTCCTATTCAATTGAGTACTGGGTCTTTAGAGGGAGTGAAAGGTGATCGGAGCATGGTGCTACCACACCACCTCATCCTAGTGCAGAGGTTATGAAATCATGGAGGTCTATTTCCATGCAACCAAAAATGCCTTCATGGCGTGTATAGGGGATACATTCATACAATTTATACTTTACATTGTAATTCACTTTATATTTTGCATTATACTTTATTTTATAGTTTATATCATACTTTACTTTAATAATTTACTTTATACCATGGTCTGTCAACTCATGGTAAGAATGCATATGGCACAGTACTGGCCAGCACTCAGCAGTCTAGAGACTGCACGTAACAACAGATAAGGTTCTTGTTTAGCATTTCTGAGCAATAGGTGCACAATACGCGAATGTCCATGTTTCTGCTCCATACAATGCCACACTTCACACAAAGCATTTCACTAGTCTCTTCCTTAGTTATTTTTTCAAAGGTCCGCAGAAAGTACTCCTTTTCCTGTAAAAGCTTTCTTTGCCATTGTCATCCTTCTTTTGACTTCCTGACAGCAACTCATGGTACTAGTTATAGTACGCCCCAAATATCTAAAGCTGTCCACGTGTTCCACTAACTTGTTGTTCTTATTTGCATTTATCTTCATCCCATACTGCATACAGCTATCATTTCGCACCAATAGCATATTCCCTAGTATCATGTCTTCTTCTCCTAACAACGCCATATCATCAGCAAATTTGATGCACTTTATTCCTCTTCCTCCTACTATCACCCCACCCATGTTTCGAGAACAGTTCTTCGCTAACTCCTCCAAGTATATGCAGAGAACGCACCAGCAGGAGAGCTTTGGTGGCTGAAACCCACCCAAGAAAGAAAATGAATGTCATATGAATTATTATATATTGTTCATCGGATCCTTGACCTCCAGAGAAGAAGGTGCCGGTGCAGGTGTTACGTGCTGTCTCTTCTCACTTTATAGATCTCTTGGATATGGAACAACAAGTTTTGATGGTGAAATCATTGCAATAAGTGAATGTCTCAGGAATCTTCTATGCCACATCAATAAATTTAGGAATGCAGTTATATTGTCAGACTCCAAAGCAGCAATTCTATCAATCATCTCTAAAGACACACCTTCATCTCAAACAGCAGAAATAACTAAAATGCTCTCTCAATTAATATCACTCAATAAAAGAATTGTATTCCAATGGATACCATCCCATTGTATAATCCTGGGAAACGAGACTGCAGATGCTTTAGCAAAAAGGGCAACACTGCTACTTACAGACCTGTTACTAAATCTACGTATTACTCTGTGAAGAGATTTATTAAATCTACATACTTAGACTTCAACAAACAAAATTTGATAACACAATCTCAAGGAAAAAATGGAACTCTCTGCATCAAAATCCACAGTTAATTCCCGATTTACCACGCAAATCGTCTGTAGCTGCATTTAGATTGGCAACAGACCATGACTGTTTGGCCAAACACCTCCATAGAATTGGAATATATCAGTCCCCTAACTGCCCATTGTGCAACTCAAACCAAGAAATGGATTCTGAACATCAAAATCTGTGCTTCAGTGGCTGGTCATGATAATATCTTTGAAAAATATTGAATGCAAGAGGTCAAATGACTTTATTGTCAAACGCCTGGCATTAGAAAACAACAACATATTGTTCATCAATTTCGTGGCAAAATATTTGTTTAAAATGGCATAATGACTGATAATGAACTTTCCAAAAATATTGCAGTGCAAGGGTCAAATGACTTTATTGTAGAAATTTTCCGGGCTGAAAACAACGTGGTCATATTGTTTTATCAGACGTTTCGTCAAACTGCGGCAGACATTTGTTTAAAACGGCCTCTCAGCCCAGAAAATGAACATCTATTTCCAAGAGTATGTCTCTGTTAAGAATCTTTCTGATTCAGTCTAAAAGAACATTATATTTAAAAGGCATTGAGTAAGTTTTTATTGCCTCTCTTCCCGTAAAGCCGACTGTTTATTATTGCAACTCGACACTTCCATGCCTGCGACAAATACAGTCTCTTTTATTAATTTCGTTTGAAATTATGAGTTGCGTTTGTCATAAGTTGTTTTATTTAGTGGTCTGCAGCACAACTGCTGACATTCTGACAGTTTATTTTCAAGCTTTGAATCGCATGTTTACAGTACAGTACTTGTATTTATATTATAATTATAATAAAATTACAAATGTGACATTTAAAATTACACATTAATACTGCCGTTCATACATTCACTTAGTGATCTGTACAAGGACAGGTCTTTCACTGCAAACCCAGCTTTCTCCAATCTTTTATATTTTTTGCCTTCCTCTTTATCTCCTCATATGATCCATACAGCTATCTTAATGTCGTCTATCATCTGATATCTTCTTCTGCCCCGAACTTTTCTCCTGTTCACCATACCTTCCAGTACATCCGTCAGTAGACAGTTTCTTCTCAGCCAGTGACCCAGCCAATTCCTTTTTCTCTTCCTGATCAGATTCAGCATAATTCTTTCTTCATCCACTCTTTTCAACACAGCTTCATTTCTTATTCTGTCTGTCCATTTCACACGCTACATTCTTCTCCATTTTCACATGTCAAATGTTTATATTCGCTTCTCTTCACTTCGTCGTAATGTCCATGTTTCTGCCCCTACAATGCCATACTCCATACAAAGCACTTTACCAGTCTCTTCCTTAGTTCTTTTTCCAGAGGTCCACAGTAGATGCTCCTTATTCTATTAAAAGCTTCCTTTGCCATTGCTATCCTCCTTTTGACTTCCTGTCAGCATCTCATGTTATTGCTTACAGTACATCCCAAGTATTTAAAGCTCTCCACTTGCTCTACTGCCTCATTTAGAATTCGCAAGTTTATCTTCTATATTTTTCTTCCTATGACCATGTTCTTCGTCTTGTTTGCATTTATCTTCATCCCATACTGGTCACAGCTGTCATTTAGCTCCAGTAACATATCCTTTAGTATCATCTCCTCTTCTGCTAACAACACCATATCATCAGCAAATCTTATGCACTTTATTCTTCTTCCTCCTATATCACTCCTCTCATGATCTGAAAACAGTTCTTCACCAAATAGATGTTGAACAGGGGATAGATGATAAAGGGCAACTTGACATACTCCTCTCCCAATTTCACTTCCTTCTGACATTTCTCCTTCTATCCTGACTTTGACCCGTTTCATATAATGATTACTGAAGTCTTCTCTCTTTCCAAAATACTGCCGTATGAGGTGAAATTAAATTTATAGTAGCTGCAGTGTCATGTTTGGTATACGCTCCATATCAGATTACTTTCCACAACCATTGAAAAACAAAAAAGTAGTAATGTGTTGGATTCATGTTTGATAAACAGAGGTATCAAATTACAAAGTGAAACCTAAGAGAGTGAAAAATGTTCAGTAGTGTGCCTAAAAGTGGATGATCATAATGGGACAGGAAGAATATCACAGTGACGTTAGTGAATAATATGATCACAGTACTGCGGTTTCAATAGATAACCCAGTTGATACACGTCCAAATGAAGACAGTGGGTGTGATATAAAATAAGAACAAACACCAATGTATTATGATTTCAGATATTTCTTAAGCAAAAGTATCTACCAAATATTTTCACTTGGTAAAAAAGAAAGAGAATTCAATATCCAATACAATGGCCAACACCTTCCTAGGACTTATGAATCCAAATATCTTGGAGTTATTTTCGATAGTAAGTTAACATGGAGCAACCGTTTGAAATGCATTTCTGAAAAAGCTCTTAAAAGATTCTCCCTTCTAAAAAGGCTAGCAGGAAAGAAACGGGATGCTCTAGGAATACTTTGAACACTACATACAAAATGTTTATACAGCCAGTGCTGTCATACTGCGGAGAAATTTTAATTACTTCACCTTTCATAAACGAAATAGAATATGTTCAAAACCAAGCTCTCAGACTCATTACTAGTGGAATCAAAACAACGCCAATAGATTCTATGAGATTCCTCACTAATATTAACAGCATCAAAATGACAATAGAAGAAAAAGCACTGATTCAATATGAAAAACTTATTGGATTTCCAGGAAACAATTGGCATTCATACAGTCCTCTATGTAGATTGAAAACTCAAAAAGTTTCATATCCATTGTTCAAGAATTAAAACAGAAAATCAATATCCCGAATTTAAAAGAAAACTTACAAATTAAACCAAACTCTTTAACTTCATTAAATATGGAGCATAATCTAAATTTAACAGAAGAAATACTGACATCAGAAGTAAACACTGAAATACTGAAACTATTGTCTTTAGAGACAATTAATATTAGGTACCCTCCACAAAACTGGCTTCATTTATACACCGACGGATCCTTGATCTCCAGAGAAAAAGGTGCCGGTGCAGATGTTACGTGCTGTCTCTTCTCACTTTATAGATCTCTTGGATATGGAACAACAAGTTTTGATGGTGAAATCGTTGCAATAAGTGAAAGTCTCAGGAATCTTCTATGCCACATCCATAAATTTAAGAATGCAGTTATATTGTCAGACTCCAAAGCAGCTATTCTATCAATAGTCTCTAAACACACACCTTCATCTCAAACAGCAGAAATAACTAAAATGCTCTCTCAATTAATATCACTCAATAAAAGAATTGTATTCCAATGGATACCATCCCATTGTGTAATCCTGGGAAACGAGACTGCAGATGCTTTAGCAAAAAAGGGCAACACTGCTACTTACAGACCTGTTACTAAATCTACGTATTACTCTGTGAAGAGATTTATTAAATCTACATACTTAGACTTCAACAAACAAAATTTGATAACACAATCTCAAGGGAAAAAATGGAACTCTCTGCATCAAAATCCACAGTTAATTCCCGATTTACCACGCAAATCGTCTGTAGCTGCATTTAGATTGGCAACAGACCATGACTGTTTGGCCAAACACCTCCATAGAATTGGAATATATCAGTCCCCTAACTGCCCGTTGTGCAACTCAAACCAAGAAATGGATTCGGAACACCTCAAAATCTGTGCTTCTGTGGCTGGCCATGATAATATCTTTGAAAAATATTGGAGTGCAAGAGGTCAAATGACTTTATTGTCAAATGCCTGGCATTAGAAAACAATAACAACAACATATTTCGTCAACACCAACTGATGGACCGAAACAATCTATGTTGTATCTCTTTCACAGACATCGTTTTGAAATCTGAAAAGAAGCTTTCAAGTCGACCGATACAAAATATTTTCTTGATTAGAATATAATATAGAGAAAGATTACTTGCCCCTACATTCACCAAAACAGGGCATAATGGAGAAAAGCTCTGGACAAGGACTCTGGTTTCTGGAAACATGACAACAGTCACACACACAAAAACTATCCAGGTATCATGGGAATCATTCAAGCCATGAAATATGGAAGGAGAAGCTTCAGTGCCCATCATCATTGGTGACACTTATGCAGTTCAAGTAATAGAAAATAAACTGCATTGATATTGAAGCTTTACGTTACACAGTGTTACAAGGTATAGCTCAAAGAGGCCACAATGAATCTAAAAGCAGCAAAATAAGGAAAATTTTGTTGAACTTTTGGAACTCATGGGCAACTTGGATCCTCTATTGAAAGAAAGAATATAAGACGAAAGCCAAAACACCAAGTACAAACACCACACCATTCAAAATAAAATATTCAGTATTGCTAAATGTACCATTGCTATTTTCAAGCGGTCAGCTGGATCGGGCAGTACTATTTTAGTACTTAATTCCTATTCCTGCTTCTGTCGGTATATATAAATAAGTAAAAAAATAAATAAGTAAATCAACAATTACGAAATTATTGGGTATCATCAGTGTGGTTTTAGGTGTAATAGATTGACTATTGATTAGAGTTTTTGTATTTGGCAGATATTGGAGTAAAAGTGGGAGTATAAGGGTACAGTACATCAGTTATTCATAGATTTCAAAAAGGCATATGATTCGGTTAAGAGAGAAGTTATATAACATTCTTATTGAATTCGGTATTCCAAATCACTGCGGGCTAAAGCAAGGAGATGCACTACCATCTTTACTGTATAACTTTGCTCCAGAATATACTATTAGGAAAGTTCAGGATAACACAGAGGGTTTGGAACTGAACAGGTTACATCAGCTTCTTGTCTATGCGGATAACGTGAATATGTTAGGAGAAAATCCACAAACAATTAGGAAAACACGGAAATTTTACTTGAAGCAAGTAAAGCGATAGGTTTGGAAGTAAACCCCAAAAAGACGAAGTATATGATTATGTCTCATGACCAGAATATTCCACGAAATGGAAATATAAAAATTTGAGATTTATCTTTCGAAGAGGTGGAAAAATTCAAATATCTTGGAGCAACAGTCACAAATATAAATGACACTCAGGAGGAAATTAAACATAGAATAAATATGGGAAGCTTTTCTCATCTAGTCTGCTGTCAAAAAATCTGAAAGTTAGAATTTATAAAACAGTTATATTACCGGTTGTTCTGTATGGGTGTGAAACTTGGACTCTCACTTTGAGAGAGGAACAGATATTAAGGGTGTTTGCGAATAAGGTTCTTGGGAAAATATTTGGGGCTAAAAGGATGAAGTTACAGGAGAATGTAGAAAGTTACACAAAGCAGAACTGCATGCATTCTTCACCTAATATAATTAGGAACATTAAATCCAGACGTTTGAGATGGGCAGGACATGTAGCACGTATGGGCAAATACATATAGGGCCGATTGTATAAACCATTTCGTCTTAGATCAGAGGTTAAATTGATCCTTGTTCTAGCTGAACTTGGAATTTTGTGTTGTATAAAGTCTAATCTGAGATTGTCTCAAACTAAAGTCAACTTTGACTGAAGAAATTTCTCCGATTAAGTTAGATGATCCAAGTTCAGTTATTTCTTTTCTGTTTGAAATATACAAGTGGCAGACTGTACAAATAGAATAACCACTGTTATTAATGTTACTAGATATGGTGGTTACACATATATTTTTTTTCAATTTCTTGCCTTAATACACAAACAATCTTATATTTTATAAGGCTCTATCGTGTACAGCAGTATCAAATAACATAACCTATAATTGTATTATGTTTATAACAACAATTAATTATTAATGGATGTGATAGGTACATTCATAAATTTTCAATTTGTCTTTTTATAAAGCTTTATTATGTTTAGCAATATCAAACACCATAACAAGATAACAATAATTTGGAGAACAGTCAACCTTCTTCTTATTGTCCGCCATTATTTACATTGCACAAATAAACCAGTGTCTCCAACAGTGTGTACGGAAAGTCGCCAAAAAGTAGTTGTAAAGTCGCTAGATTTCTCATTATCAACAAAGAAAAATTAAATTTTGTCACTATGGGGTGCTAAAAAGTTCGCTAAATCCCTATTTAAGCAATACAAAAGTTAAAAGAAATTGTTATTGAAAAAGAGTTAAAGTCAGTAGATTGGCAACACTGAACAAACTTGTACAACATGGTCCGCACATCACATATTTCACCTGTTTATGCGATGTTGCCAAATCTTTTCACGTGAACTTAGATTGCATTTGAACCAAGGTAATTTGATCGCAGAAAAGGTTTATACAATAGAAGAAGTGTCTGAACTCGGTTCACTTTTCGATCTTCGATCAAAGTTGATCTTTAATCAGGGAGTTTTATACAATTGGGCCATAGAGTTTTAGTTGGGAGACCAGAGGGAAAAAGACCTTTGGGGAGGCCGAGACGTAGATGGAAGAATAATATTAAAATGGATTTGAGGGAGGTCGGATATGATGATAGAGACTGGATTAATCTTGTAAAGGATAGGGATCGATGGCAGGCTTATGTCAGGGCGGCAATGAACCTGCAGGTTCCTTAAAAGCCATTCATAAGTAAATAAATAAAGTTCACCTTCTTTTCTTTGTGCTCCTTCTCCAGAGGCTTCATGTCCTTCTCAGATGAGATAACTGACTCAGTGGAGACGACAAACTGGTTCTCTATGTAGGCAATGAGTGCCAGTGTCTTGTCAGGCTGGTACATACACAGCTGCAACTCGATCAGTAGTAGGCATACACAATGTGCTAGGCTCTCCTCTGAAATCATTTTAATTATAGTTCATTTCTTCATGCACACATCCAAAAAGTAACTACAGTTGAACTTGGGGTAATTTTAAAGATAGAATGGAAAGGTATGTCGTCATTGATGATGTCACTACTACCGAAATATAAGTACTTAATTAAAATTATTATCTCCTCTCTCTCTCTCTTCCTTCTCTACTTACTTACTTTCTTCCCTTTACTTCTATCTTTCTCTTCTCTATCTTTATATATCTACAATTACACTCTAATCTTATATACAATACAGTACAGTGGAGCTCCACAAATAGACACAGCAATGGTCCGGTGCGAGACGAGGTACGATTTCTGTCTTTCTACGGAGTACTGTGGACATTGGTAAACATAAGGGCTGTACAATGTTTTTATGGCATGCGGACCAAAACATAAATAATTAACGTACATAATTCTAAATAATATATTGTAGTATATGCAAAATATAGATTAAGTGTAATATATACGTAATACATCTGAAACATAAAACAAACTTCTTGAGGAAAAACTCTCTAAATGTATCTACATACAGGGCTTTCATTTCAAAACTTCCCACTCTAAATAACTAGTTAATTAAAGTGAATTCAATTTAAACAAAAAAAACACGTAAATTTAGATATTGAGAGGGAAGTCTTAAACCCAGCTTAATTGCATTTTAGAGTTCACCTCCCACCCCAGCCACTCCCACTTTGAAATTTCAAATGGCACCCCTATATTTTGCTACGATGACAAATACCAAGTGCATAGTTAAAATTCAAAACATGATGTCTAACCCTGTTTCTACTAGGTGTGGCGTCCGACAAGGAGATTCACTAGCTTGTCTCCTCTTTAAAATAGCACTGGAGAAAGTCATGAGGGATTCACGTATTAATACTAGGGGAACTATTTTCTATAAGTCGATGCAGGTGCTGGCTTATGCTGACGACTTAGATATCATAGGAAGAAGCCAGCCAGCAATGAAAGAGGCCTTTATTAAGCTGGAAAAGGCAGCAAGAAGGATGCATTTACAAATTAATGAAGAAAAAACAAAGTATATGCCAGTCACGAGAGCTAATATAAATTTATTTATTTATTTATTTAATAATAACATATACATAAAAACGTTACATTAAAATACCCCGAAAGAGCAAAGCTCGTGTTCGGGGACAGTTCCGTTACATAGATACACATACTTTGTAGACAAAATACTTAAGGAAAAAGCTCACATAAAGATTGTAATAAAATTAGTAAATAATAATACTAATAATAACTGAGTGAAAAAGAGACGATGTTGAGATTAATATTAAATTATTATTAGTAGTATAATTAGTGCAGGTCATGTTGATATAGTAACCAAGATAAAATAGAAAAATACACTTAGGATAGAAATAAACTTGTTTTACAATACATGGTACATAATATATATACAGGGAAGTCTGTCATATAAATTTTTTAATTCTGGATCTGAAAATTTCATTGCTTAAAGTAGTCAATTCTGGATGAAATTTTATTATCGAATTATATAGCCGTGGACCATAATTTGTACTGTGTAGTAAAGCAGCAGATGTGAAATATTTAGGTTCAACTAATTTAAGAATTTCATTTCGTCTCGTATTATGAGCATGTGGCTGAGCTACAAATTTCGTTCTATTTTTATGATAGAATTTCATTAAAGAGTATTTATAAATTTGGTCAATTCTAAAAACATTCAATTCAGAATGGATCAAATTTGTTGGATAATCCAGTCGCCTTTTCAAACAAATTTTGATTATATGTTTTTGCAACATAATTAGAGGAAAAAGAGCAGTTTTTGTAATGCCTCCCCATCCAATTATACCATATTGGATAACAGATTCAACTAGAGCCAAATAAACCAAACGTAATACATGAGTAGGCAAGTAATGGCGAAGGTTTACAAATTTGTAAATTGTTTTACGTATCCTGTTACATAAAAGGTGATTTGTCTATCCCATTTCAAGTGCTGATCAACAATAATTCCCAGGTATTTCACATCTACAGATTCTTTCAGGCAAGGGCATTTACAGGTTGTAGAGAGTTTACAAAATGAGTTGTGGATTATTAATTTTAAATGAGAAAGTGATTTCAATTTGTTCAATCCAGAGACTGTTAAAGAAAATGGCACCAAAGTAGTTTTAGTTATATTTAGAGATAGCAAATTTGCATCAAGCCAGTTTTTGATCAAATTTATACCACATGATCAAATTTATACCTACATAAATGGACCCCCTTACCTGGAAATAGGCTCTTTTAAATTTGAAACTGTCCATAGTTTTATCTATCTTGGCTCTGAAATTAACAACAAAAATAATGTTAGTTCTGAAATAAAAACTAATATTATCTGCCAATAGATGCTTTTATGGTCTTAGAAGACATATGAAATCTCAAATTATATTTAGGAGTACAAAAATTATGATGTATAAAACTCTTATAAGGTCTGTGCTGCTATCTTACGCATCTGAGACTTGGCCATTGTCGAAGTCAGATGCGACATTATTATGTACATTTGAAAGAAAGATTCTTAGGCAAATCTTTGGACCAGTTAGAGAAAACGGAACATGGAGAAGAAGATATAATTTCGAACTGTACAGATTATATGAGCCGGATATTGTCAAATTCATAAAAATAAGAAGATTGGATTGGGCTGGGCATGTTGTGAGAATGCAAGATGATAGAGTTGTGAAGAGAGTTTTTAAATTTATTCCGATGGAAAGAAGGAAGGTTGGGAAACCGAGATTGAGATGGGAAGACTGTGTGATGACATCAAGACTTTGGGTGTTAGAAATTGGAGAAGTTTGGCATTGGATAGGGAGGAATGGCGAAAACTTCTGAAGAAGGCCAGGGCCCATGAAGGGCTATCGTGCCATTGATGATGATGATGATGATGATGATGATGATGACCCTTATATTTTTATATTTAAACATGAAAGAACATTCAATTGTTTATACACCACATTCATTTGTTTTCGCATCTTTTCTTTTACATCATCGCCTAGCAACCTGGATTATTGTTATTGTTGATTAGAGCTGAAGAGAATAAGGCTACAAAAACTTATTGAACATTTCATGTAATAGTTGTGTTTGTGTATTAAATTATTTTAAAATGGTATGTACCCTTCAAGAGAGAACATAAATCATCCCTTTTGATTAAATTTAGGAAATTACACAAAATAAGCTGTGTTTTCATCCTACAATCAACTGATAATGATAAAGCTTCTTATAAACACTACAGAATGCCTCGTATTTAGATGAATTTTGTTTTATCGCATGCACTGTTCTGATCGAAATGTCAAATTCTTGAGCGATGGTTCTGATTGATTCATCTTTTTTAAACCGTTCCAATATTTGTAACTTCTGCTTCAACATAAGTACACATTTTTTGTTCCCTGCACACTACTGCACTGGTTCAACTGGTTAGCCCTGTGCAGTGCGGGACAGGGTGCGTTGACTTACCTTGTATCGTGAAGTATACGAGAGTGAGCGTCTATTTGTGGAGTTCCACTATATATTACAATTTTACAATTTACTTACTCATCATTGTCGACATTGGGATTCGATCCAGGAACCTATTTGTCCAACGCCTTAGCCATTAAGCCAATAAGACAAGTTACAAATCAACCATCAAAATCATCTATCTGTAGAATTGTAACGACTATTTCTATGATAATAGTCTATAAACAAAACAATAGCTGGCATAACGTATAATAATAATAACAATAAATTTAGCTTTCCTTATGAAAAGGTTGCCAGATTTGACAAAGTGTATTACATATACACCTAAGAGGTAAAATGATTTACATTTGAAACGGTTAGGGAATCGAATATACAAAATGTCAGAAAAATTTACACCGAAGTAGCTTTTGTCCTCATTTTCAGTTAAGAAAGGGGAAAAAATATCATCAGATAGGTTATAATGATTTGAATGCCATATACCGCGAGAAAAAGATTAGTACCGGTAAGGATTATCTAGTTATAATGATTTGAATGCCATATACCGCGAGAAAAAGATTAGTAAGGATTATCTAAACCAATCAATAGCCATCGGTTAAGATAACTTGAAATTTCCATTATCACTCCCATACAAGTGATTTCTCAATATCTGAACCGATCCTTTGAGGGCACTAAGGGTTATTTCCTTCACAATGCTGTGTGTTAGCCCCAGGTTTTTACATTTATTGGCAAAGAAGGAGGGTATGGTACCTCGTGCTCCCACCATCAGACCTATTACATCAATGTGGGACAGGCTATATTTATCTTTATAGAACAGGATTGTTGGTTCATAGATCCATTTCTTTTCACTGTCCACCTCATGCGGTTGATCTGCATGTGTCTCAAATCTGATGGTGGGATCGAGAATGTATACCGAGTTGTTCTTAATGGCAATGATATCAATTCGCCAAACACTTCCTTGTGTGGCTAGTCCCTGCACCTCTTGAAGGACTGTAAACCCTACTTCCTTCAATGCCTCAGCCAGCACAGAACGTACAGCATGGTGACGGATGTTGCGAAGGGCCTCACTATAGGGGCAGAAGCCAAAGATATGGGGAAGAGTTTCAATCTCACTGAGACAGCGCCTACAGCGGGTACCATCCCGGCTTCTGCCCAGTACAGCTCAGACTGGAGCGACATAGCTTACCATTTTAAGGTAGGGTTAGAGAGGGTTTTGAAATGAAATTTCTTTACTAATAACTAGTAGTGAAAATAACTTAAGCATAGTTACCGTACGAGTATGTGTTTCTTATGAGACATTGCCAAAGTGTACCCAAGATACGACAAGCAGAAATTAAGTTCAAAAGCTTATACTACTTGAATAGTCAAAATGAATGTTGAATAAACAGAAATAAATAATAATAATAATTTATTTAATCTGACAGGATTAAGGCCATAAGGCCTTCTCTTCCATCCTACCACATAGCACATATAAATACAAAAATAAATACAAACGCTGATGAAAATGATACACATTAAGTTGAAGCCCTATAGAGAGTCAACAAAGTCAAAAGAACACTATAGACCTCTCATCGAGCTAATACAACAAAAAAGAAAGAAAACAGAGATACCAATGATGATATTGATAACTGACAATAATGATAATAATAATAATAATAATAATAATAATAATAATAATAATAATACTTACTTACAAATGGCTTTTAAGGAACCGAAGATTCATTGCCGCCCTCACATAAGATCGCCAACGGTCCCTATCCTGTGCAAGATTAATCCAGCCTCTATCATCATAGATTCGCCCATACGTGCTACATGCCCTGCCCATCTCAAGCGTCTGGATTTTTAAGTTCCTAATTATGTCAGGTGAAGAATACAATGCGTGCAGTTCTGTGTTGTGTAACTTTCTCCATTCTCCTGTAACTTCATCCCGCTTAGCCCCAAATATTTTCCTAAGCACCTTATTCTCAAACACCCTTAACCTATGTTCCTCTCTCAGAGTGAGAGTCCAAGCTTCACAACCATA